>JAQGEP010000006.1:0-503332 GCA_028476805.1 Acrocalymma vagum
GGCGAAGCCCGTTGTTGCGTTCACGTACACATAGATAGATATCTGCGATGTTTGGCTTGATTCGTTTGGGTTTACGTTTCCTGGATTGAGGTTGGAGATTTACGTCTAAGTCTAGATTTGACGGAAGTGTGGAGGTAGATAGATCGTTTCTTGGGATCAATGGTTCCTGGTCATGCAGCGTGGACCCGGCGTAGACTATATACATGCCCGCTCACGCCCTAAATCAAGCAATCATCAACCTCCGCATTCTACCACACTCTGTTACACTGTGCATCACCAGATGTACTTTCTTTTGACCTTGAACCCTGTATCATTTGTATCCTGCCCTTTTCACGCCGGATTCTCATCACCTTACACAACATAAAACAACACTACAAAAAGATAATATAATGAACAAAGGAAATAATAGATTGATATATAAATGTCCAAGTCAATGTAACGAGTCCAATTCGATGGCTCATCATCTCTCTCGAATTAGCCCTCTCCTCCTGCCATTCCCTATATGCAAAGCCATCCAAATTCTGGAAAAGGATAATGCTTAAACGCTATCGCACGCAACGCAAGCACTTATCTCATCTCCCCTACAGCCCTACTATGATTAGAGAAGTCCGCTATAAGTAGACTCACGAACCAAAACCAGCAAAAGCACTGCGGCAGCAGCGTTACGGTCCCAACGCCAGATCCATGCCCCTGAAAAAAAAGCCGTTAAGGTATAATGCTCCATCAATCATATACCAGAGAAACGAGAAGAAAGTTTATCAGAGTAAGCGTATCGACATGCAAAAAAAGGGCCCGAATGACCCGCAAAATCCCTTGTCCTCTTTCTTAGTAAGTCTCCTCCTCATACGTGCTCATCTTCCGCGGTCGTGCAGGTGGGCCCATATCACCACCTTCCATCCCACTACTGCTAATTCTCCGCCCCGCGCTTTGTCGCCTTGGCAGGCCGCTCGGAGTAGGGATGCCCGATTTGTCTAATGTCATGCGTCGGGGTAGTGGGGTAGTGGCGCTGCTGCCATCACTCTGGTTGTCGGCGTCGGCGTCCCGTAGGGAGCTGGCCATTGATACCGACTGGGAGTGGCCGTGTCCGCTCATGGAGCTCCGTGGACGTGGGATCCGCCCTTCCACTCCACTGATGGAAGATGTTGAGTAGTGACCTAACGGTGTCCGGACGCTGCTCCTGCTTCCTGGTCTCTGGATTCCTGTTTGAGACGCTCGGCTGCTGGGTCGGCTGCTGCTTGGTTCCCGCGACACGCCGAATGAGAGCCGGCTCACACTAGACTCGCCTGCTCCGTTGATGGATGACGCTGTTGATGCTTGCGAGATGCGTTTTCTGTTGCTTCTTACTGTCACTGTATTCGGTATGTGATGCCCCAGCGCGCTGCCGTTTCGAGGGCTCGCTCGGGGCGGGGTATGAGTAGGTGCTGGCAATTTAGATCTCGCTGAGTACACTCGTTCCTCGAGCTTCTGCATCTTGCCAATCAGTCCTCGAATCTGGTAAAGAGAACCAGACCTGGGTAGACTCATTGCTGCTGCATTCCCTCCGCCCAAACTTGGTCTGGGGCCCTTCTGCGCTGGCGCTGTCGTCTTGATTGATGGCGTAGTGCGGCCGCTCATTCCTGTACTCTGTCGAGGTGCCACGGGAATGCTTGGGCCTCGGGAATGTCGTGGTGCGCGAGATTGGTACATTCCTGGCCGTGGAGTAGCCGCAGGGTCAAGCGCAATAGAGGGTTTGCGAGTAGGCATAGGAGTTGAAGGTACAGGCTTTGCGGTAATAGACGCTTCGGACAAGGGAGGAGAAGGAGGGGTGACATCAGGCCGAATAGTTTCTGACTTGTTGTGCGGTGGAGTGGAAGCGGTGGTGGGTGAAGATAGCGTTGTTGCGGATGTCGAGGCCTCTGAGACCGGTGAGCGGGGACGCAATGAATCAGCAGCAAGCAGATTTGAAGTCTTGCGTTGATGATGTCTTTCGATAGTCTCCTCTGCAATCCGCAACTTCTCCTGTACAATCTCCGCTTCAATCCTCAAGTCAGAAAGCTCATCCCGTAAACGTTGGGTTTCTATACGCAGTTGCTCGCGCTCTTGTTCACCTATCTTGATCTCTTCCTCGAGCATGACTCCTCGCTCAATGTTAATATTATACTTTGACTCTAGATCTTCGAGCGACGAAGTCTGATTGCGGGCCTGGCGCTCAAAGTCGTCGTTCTGTACTTCGATGTCCCGTAACTTGAGCTGAAGGGTCCGCTGTGCGTCGCGCAGGCTGGTGATTTCTTTTTGCAGGGTATTTTGCGCATTATTAGCTTCCACCTTGCTTTGCTTATACTTTGCCTAATTTCGACGATGTTAGCATCCGGTCGCTATTCTCTCGGCCACGATGGTGGGAAGCTAGTGATTGCAGTAGTTTTGGGGGCGTACCTTCCATTCCTCGACTTCGAATCCCAAGCTTTCCAGTTTCTCTTGTAGCTTGCGCTCTCTTTTCTCGCTCTCCTCGACATCCCGTTCCAACTCAGCCTCCAACTCCTTGCTAGAGGCCTGAAACTCCTGCAACTCTACCTCGAGTGTCTCGTACTGGCCCTTATAGTAAGCCAGCTCCTCCTCCATGCTGCTCCACTCGCCCCGCGGTGGGGAGGACGGTGTATCGTCGGCTCCCATAGGGCTAGGGGTGGGATTGCGTCTCCCGCCTAACTGTGGCTCTCAGGAGAGAAGCGCGCAAAGAGCGGTCGGGGGTGCGGGGTGAGGGCGTCTCCACAGCACTGCGATTAAATGTGCCTCTGAATGTTTCTGAACCGAGAATTTGAGGGTTGCGCAACCTGTTTTCCGTGTGTAGCGTGGGTGTTGCTGGCGTGGGTGGTTCGTGGCCCTTTGACTTTCAAGATTGTCGATGTTTCACTTTCGGTGCATGCCCTGTGTTGACAAGAATCATGCGCTGGTGGCTGGGTGTACTCTGCCGGGCGGCTGTCGAGGGCGTGGTGTCGCGGTAGCAATAGTTGTCCTGTTCCTGCGGAGGTTAGTAGTTAGTAGTCCTGGGGGAGGTCGGTGGTGTGCTGTTGTCGAAGAGGTGCAGTGGCTCGAAGTTGTTGATGTGCCAGCCTTCCCGCATGATTGCCGTCGTTGGCCCGGAGCCCGTGCGCGCTAGCCGCATGTGAACGTCGCCCTGCAAACTGGCTGCAACCACAACCGCAACCGCAACCGCCACTCAGCATCGCACAAAGAAAGTGCTCAGCTGCACTCTATGCTCGACCATGGCCAGCTCAGGGCGGTGATCACGACCGATTCCTTATCGTACTAGACACGACCAAAATCCAGTTGTGAGGAGGCCTGGTGAGAACTGCCTGAAATTCCCAGGCTAAGATGACAGCTTGACCCACATACCTGCAATCTGCCGTTAAAAGGGGACCCTATTATAACTCCTCTAAGTATATATACGTACAGCTAGCAAGCTACGAGATCAGTATGGATACACAGTACAATCTAGTCACTACATATATAGGTCCAATCCACCCCACAGCCATTCAATCTCCGACGCCCTCTTCGCCCGCATGTATATACCGCTACGCCAGGTCGCCTCTTATGACACACTGCATGCTTGCTACCTTGAGTAATAATTCGCTGCATCCTTGCCCTTCAACATCAGTTCTTCAGCCTGATGGGAGTGCTCGCCACCGTCTCTGACACCTTTGATGACGCGGTCCCTGCAACTTCGACACCCTTTGCAACTGCCTCGCTAACCTGCTCTTTACCCTGATCCAATGCCTCTTTTGCCTGCTCCGTGGCCATCTTTGCTATTTCCTCCGGGCTGGGATACTTCTTCAGTGACTTCAGCACTAGATAGTACAAATTGATAACTACCACATGAATGCGATCCTTCATGAGCATAGTCAGACCATGTGAAAAGAACCCCTTGATTACCTCTGCGCCTAATCCCTGGTATAACGCCCAGAGACCTTCAGTATGGGCAATTCGTAGGATAGTACTGAACACTGTGTGCTGCCTTGCGCGCACTGTTTGCGACTTGGCTGTCTCTTCAGGCTTATCTATCTCGGAAGTCCGACCAGTAGTGTCAGTTGGCTTCTGGGACGACACCTGGGCTCGCGTCTTGGCGAGCGAAAAGGGATACGTGACCATCGAAGCCAATGCTTTACTGATTGCTGCTAGGAGAAAGGTAATGCGGGCACTAGGATTATCCCGCTGCGACTTTGGGACCAGTACTCGTAGCAAAACTTTGTGCAGAAGCATGGTAATCGACGGGTTGAGCGTCAAGACTAAACTTGCGGAGTATCCAGACCAGAAGCCGAGCAATCCCTTTTCGTCCCTGATTTGCAACGCAATGTCTTTCGTCGTGAGCTGCGATGAAAGCGAAGAACTTGGATCACGAGCAGCTACCATGGCTGCGGTCTGCTTCCTAGTTACAATATTCTGAATCGGTGTTGTCCATAGTTTGGAAAATACCCCTGCGACAACGCCGACCCCAATTTCCTCAAGTGCTGGCAGACTCTTCTTGCTCGTGCCTAGCGCTTGCTGTCTCTTCTGCCTCACATAAGTATATGCCAGAAAGAACAGGAAGCTATCCGCGACGCCCTTGAGGGTTTCCTGTAGAATTCCACTGTAAAATGCCGCGACACCGCCTTCCTTGTTATAGATCTTCTCGACAGCATCAATGATGCCTTCATATTCATCCTCTTTTACTTTGCTGGGGAAGTGCTTCTGGACTTGCAGCCGGGTGATCACAAGGTCAAGAGGATAAGTGACCAGCTTTGAAATAGCTGTTCCAGCTGCGCCAGAGGTCGCGTGGCCGAGGGCGGGGAGTGCAGGACCGATTATGCTTTTGCGCGCGTCATCTTCGTTAGAAATGTGGTAGAGTGTGAATGCATCCTAGGCGTGTGTGTCAGTACATCTCATATAGTGGTTGTGCAGAGCTCTCACAAGCTGGGAGATGTAGATGTAGGTCATCGTGAAAGACACACGATTCACTCGCGTCTTTCACCCACAGTCTCTGCTAAAAGTTAGTTTACAAGAATTAAAATATCAAGAGTAAGATTGAGTCGCGGCGAGGGCTTGTCGGATAGGTCATGGCGTTGACCGATCTTCTCATTGTTGCGTTATTCGATGCAGACGTCATTCCGGATGTGGCCTGAGCTCGGAGCTCGGGAATTGGGATGACTGCCGAAATTTTCGCTCGTGACAACAACCCTTTCCGCCCACGCGACCTTCCATCACCGCCGCTCGAAGTACATGATCTTGTGCCTCGAAAATACCATTGAGTGATGGTTCGCTTTATATGATGGCTTCATGTCAGCCTCAGCTGAATGCGAAACCCTCGGATTCATGCCAGATGGAAATCCGCTATTCGAAATGGCCGGATGATACAACGACATCCATATGGTGTCCGACATGATGGACAGAGGACGTAAAAGCACAAGGTCCAATACCAGGAGCACTCAAAGGGACTGCCGAACTCCTCGTGGGTCATGATCACAGTTCAAAGTTGACTCCAAGAAGAACTCAGGATGGCAATTGAGAAGGCTCGAATTGGTATCGTGAGGGAGACTCCTCCTCCAGGAGGGCGAACCTCACCTGCGAAGAAAACCTAATCATTCTCATTGTCAGCTACATATACATCGACTACAAGAAGCTCAATTTTGTATTAGAGCAAATACAAAGAGCTCTTACGATTTTCCTAAAGCTTCTCGTCTACGGCTTTCTTGGCATCTCCAGTCCCACCGACAGCACCGAAAAGCTTTTGCAAAATTTTATCAAGCTGGGTGCAATTCGCCTCAATCTACAATGCTCTCTTCCCAAGTTACCGTGCCTCCGAAATCAGGAGCAGTTTTGTAGAAATAGACATTACTACTCTTTGCATTCGTCGTAAGCCTTGCCATTCAATTACCAGCAATTCGTGCTGGTCTTCCTACTCTAGACCCAAACAAGCCAATTCACATTAGGTTCTGCTAGGCCTTACTCTCATTTTTTGTACATATTTCCAGATTCAGAGTCTTTAGGCACATCTCAAGTGCCTACGATTTCTGTTTTCATCCATCGGCGCAATTTCCCCGCAATTGCGGAGAACATCCGACGATCCTAAGGCCGCTCCTATTGCCGTGTTTGCTAACCACCCGTTCGTCATTTAGGAAGCTGCGAAGCCAAATGCACTGGCGATAAAATTGGTACACATTTGCTGCTGTATATATACGTGTAGCTCTCTCAACAATTGGTTTTAAATACTAATCGCGAAGAGGAGAAAGAGAGCCAAGATGTTGTCCCAGACTATCTTTACGTCTCTATTTTACCTTTCTCTTTCACAGTTCCTTCCCGTTGTATTTTCCAGCAATGCTACCCAATGCCAACCATGGACCATCGACAAGCCAAACCGCATATTTGTGCTATCGGATATTGCCAACGAACCCGACGATACAATGTCCCTCGTCCGACTACTCGTTCATTCGGACATGTATACCGTTGAAGGCCTCGTTGCGATTACCTCATTTTGGCTTCCCAATGCTACCTATCCGAACCAGATCCAAGATTTGGTGAATGCATATGGCATTGTTCGTGACAATCTTCAGAGCCACAGTAACCTGACATTCCCGACAGTGGAAGAACTCAGCAGCAAAATTAAGAGCGGGCCAGTCAGCTATGGCATGGAGGCCATCAAGGATTTGGAACAAGGAGGGAAACTCTCTGAAGGATCACAGCTTCTCATTGATGCCGTCGACGCAAGCGACGAGCCTCTGTATGTCCAAGTCTGGGGTGGCGCAAACACACTAGCCAGTGCGCTATGGCAGGTAAACCGCACACGCTCAACTACAGAGCTTCAGGCCTTTACATCTAAACTCCGTGTCTACTCCATCTCCGACCAAGACGACACAGGAGAATGGGTACGCCACCACTTCTACGACGTTCGGTTCGTCGGGACTCGAGCGGGCTTCAACCAATACTCTCTATCCACTTGGGTAGGTATCAGTTCTCCTTCAATTGATGTCGGAGGTGCAAACCAAGAGATTGTCTCCAAAGAATGGCTGCACCAAAACATACAGATTGGCGAGCTAGGAAAACATTACCCTGATGTTGAATTCATCATGGAAGGAGATACTCCTGCCCTGCTCTTCAATTTCCAGAATGGACTCAATAATCCCGAAAGACCGGACTGGGGAAGCTGGGGCGGAAGATACACCCCAAACCCTTTCAATCACTATGCCAATAGCAACTCGACACAATACATGGATGCTATCGACCAAGTTGTCGGCATGGATGGACGGACTTATAGAACCAACCAGGCAACAATATGGAGATGGCGCGAGCCCATCCAGCAAGAATTCGCACAGCGAATGCAATGGACCCTGTCAGCGCGCAACTCGAGCTCAAACACAACTCATCCACCAATTGTAGTTGTCAATGATTCTTGTGGCTCTTCAGCGCTCGAACTGAATGTGAATGTCGGGGATGAGATCACTCTAGATGCCACTAAAACCTACTCACCCGATGCCAACGCCAACCTTAACTTCACATGGTTCCAATACTCCGAACCTTCCGCCTTCCAAAACTCGAATGCTGCGGTGCCAAAATTAAATTTCACGTACTCTGCAAGCTCGGACTCGGAGACTGCACCCCCAGCGGGTTCTGTTGTAAGGTTCACCATCCCCCCTCCAATCTTTGGAGACTGCGTCTTGCCAGAAAATATCACAAAGTTCGGTCGAGATGGCGAGCAGCAGAAGTGCCCTGTTTTACACGCCATTCTGACTGTTCGAGATGTCAATACTGTACATCCAATTGTAAGGTATAAGAGAGTTGTTTTGAGGGTGCAGCCATATTCAAGGCAGCAATGAGATGAAGGGCGGTTGAGCCGGGATATACACGAACAAATGTTTTGCCAGCGTTCCGCTCACCCGTAGATTGTAAATACTTGAATAATCAATGCGACATATCACGAATACATCACTAGTTCGTACCAATATTGACAGGGTACAAAACGGCCGACGGTCCTTGCTTATCAAGTGCGAAAAGCCTTATGTATCCTCCTTTCAACCTATAAAAACTGTGCTATTCCCAAAAAGTATTACATTCCCACGTCCGAAACCTGGCAGCACGGGGGGATCATCCGTGGTGGCCGCAAAAAGCATTGCGGGGGAGCAGACGTCACCGCTCGAGTATGATGCGTTAAAGACTAGCGTGTGCGAACGGCTCCACCTCAACAACACAAGTCTGATCGAAATTTCGTAGCTTTGATTGTGACTTCAAATTCTCCTATATCGAATAGTTTCCCGGATTCTCCAATTCTGTGTTGTATGTTGCTGTCTTTCTGCTTTTACTTTTTTTCGGCTAAAGCTAACCTTTGCGAATAGGAATAAAGGAAAAAATGGTCTACACGATTGTCGTGCATCTCTACGCCAAGGACGACGATGAATGCGTTTCAAAGCTTAAAGCGAAATTGATCGAGGCGAGCCAGGTGTATAGCAAGGATCAGGAGACATTGAGTTGGTTCGTCATGCAAGATGTCAACGACAAGAGAAGATTTACCATTGTGGAGCGGTATCTGCATGAAAGCGTATGTTTTTTCCCTACGCCTCAACAAGCAAGCTTAATCAGTCTTGAGAATAAGCTAATGAGTTTTGTAGAGTCAGAAATATCACCTTGAGGTAGGGCCTACTTTCTAGTCTCTGGATATTGGACACCGCGTGTCTGGGCAAAATATAGAGTTATGCAGTCTCGGAAAAATGATCGCTGACATGAATGTGTAGAACCCGTACTGGAAGACCTTCGATCCATATGTAAACCCTCTATTGGCGCTGCCGATGGATCTCCGCAGGTTCAATGAGTTGGATACTTCCGTCAGCAATGCCGGCGCCCATTACCATGAGGATGCCAGCGGCGATACCACTGTTTCTACGATGTATCAGGATGCAGTCTAAGCGGTTGAAGGACGAAACTTCGCGATCAGGAAGAGTGATGAGTGCTGGGAGTCTGTGTATAGCCATATATAATCTCCGGAGTGGGTGTTCATTGAGACTATACTTGGCAACATATCAGAACAGACCGCACGTCGAATAAATACCATAGTATTTTCGCGTCCTATCTTATTCCGCTTTCCTCTTTCATTTCTAAAGCGCTGACCAAGGAGGAAATTTCAATTATCTTAGCACTCGGTTCTAGCACCCTGAACCAGCATCAAAGGACACAAAAAAAGCTTATTTCATTAGGAAGAAAAAATATTTGGAATCTTGTTTCCGAGCAAGACAGATCGTCGTTCCGAAGCCACGCGATGCTATATTACCCCAGATGAAGTAGATTGCGCGGCAAGCGTCTGATTCGCTCTACATATTAGACCCTTTGTCGAGCATCCCTCGGTTATACAGTGGTCCGGGAATACTCTGAGATGGATTTTCAAGGCAAATGTTTCAACCAGAGAATGAAGAAAACAAATTCACGATATGATGATAGTGTTGGAGAGAATTGGATTCTGTTCATTGTAATGTGATTGTAGATAAGTATTCGTTTGTGGATTTCTAATAAAACCCCTCAATAGCTAGACATGCTGATGACCTCATGCAATGAACGAGCGCTCCTTAGCCGCAGGCTTGATCATGAAATCAACGCAGGACTCGTACGTCTGCTTCGCTCCAGTGCCGAACCACCACCATTGAAGTACCTACATTGTACCCCGTCAGCATTCTAATTTGGAAAACAATCAAGAAATGTATCAACGAGGAGAGAATCTTACACAGTCGCCAGCAGTGGCGCATTGCGTCTCAAGACCCTTGGGCACGGTGATGCTGAACTCCCTCTGGTCCAGTGGAACATCTTTCTCCGCTCTTCCGGGAGCGTACCCCTTGTCCCAAACCTTGAGCATTTGGCCGATTATCTTGTCGCTCTTGGTGTCCACGATGCTGACATTGGCGATACCTTCGTGGGGAATTCTCAGCCAGATCTTAATGGGGACGACTTGGCCCGCGGTCCAGGTTTGTACGTTAGCCTTGTTGTCTTCAAATTGGAGGCCTTTGCATTGCCAGAGTTTGCATTTAGCGGGATTGTAGGCGGCGTCAGCTGCAGCGAGCTTGGGGAGTGCCTCTACGTAGGAAGTGTTGTCTTGTTGGATGTTCTTGGTGACGCCTGCACCGCAGTTGGCAGTGATGGTACTGCCAATACCACGAGAGGGTGGCGTGGTAATGAGGCCGTGACCAGCGACGAAGGGGACAAGAGCGAAGAGGGCCGCGACGGAGAACTGCATCTTGGATGGTATTTTGAGGGGGCTGGAAGGAGTGCTGAGAGGATAGACCAGTAAAGCTCTGCAAGGGATTGGTATTTATGTGATTTCGGCTCCCTTTCAAAATTCTATCTTTCTGTATTCTGGCCTTTCATTTTCTTCTAAGCGCCCTTGTACATTGTATACTTTAGATGAGGCATCTCGGCCGTTTCCTATGCACGGTTGTGAATGGTAAGTCGGGTAGCGAATAGGATCGAGCTTGATATATTACATATCCACCAAATTGGCAACACATTTTTGGGGGACCTAGGATAGAACCCCAAGTCATGTGAGAGTTCTGATTGCACAAGTGGAGCTTCTGGTGAAATTGCCGACGACCTGTATGGTCAGATTACACGGATACAGACTTATTGGGAAGGAAAGATCACCGTCTATGTGCAGGTACCGTCGGATGCCCCAGCTTCCGGCTTCCGTAGGAGAATGGGAGACATTAACATTTTTCGAGTATGTATGATGCAAGGGAAATGATGTAAAGCTGCAAGGACATAGAGAATGTAGACATTTGGTTGTGTTACCTTCACTAGTATTGAGTACTAAGACATGGTCCCTGTTTCGTACAACCGACTTTAGAGAGGGACAAAACTCCCGTTTCCTATTCCCACAACATATGATCCACAATAAGGAAAGAAGGATATCGCAAAGTAGAATCAAAACCAGACTAGGTGGTGTCACCAAACGCCGACTGCCCGTGGTAGTCTTCAAGAACCGAATCCGTATACACTCCAGCACACCTTGGTAGTCATCTAATCCATTCCTGGTTGACCGTGTTCAAGTCTCTTGAGCTTATAAATATGGCTGGAAACTACAATTCCGACAATCATGAAGCAGAAGAAGCCAGTCATAAATGTCACAGCAACCATGGTGCAACAATGCTTCTCGCTACGCCTTCGCTCCCTTGCCACTTCCTGCACATCGCACTGCTCGCAGTGAACGTGGGGCTTTGGCCTGAAGACTCCTGCGATAGTTTGCGCAAAGGTCTCGGGCTGGTTTGAGGCGCCCGACGTTGTCGACGGAGGGGTGTGGGTATGACCAAGCTCGACATCTTCTTGTGGAACCGAGGAGTACTGTGTGTGGTGTAAGCTTTGTAGGCATTACCAGTGGTAGAAACACAGGGTATGCGGTTACTCACAGCTGATGCTGATCCTGACGGTGCATATTTGTTCACTGGGTGGTCGCAGAAGACATCATCGTAGGCAGGGGCAGCTTCGTGCGGGGTTGGTGGATTGCCCATCGCTTCAAAAGTGTCTTAAGAATATCTCGATGAGGCTTCTTAAAGAAAGATGATACTCGTTAGAAATGTTGATATTAAGTTGATTGTTGTAAGACAGCCGGCAGGGTTGTAGTCTGGAGGCTAAGAGCAGATGGGTCGCTGTATTTCAAGTCCCGTCGTAGCATGATTTTAGCTGAAATGGGATAATACGATGGTGGCTGTGTTATCGCCGCGCGTCGACCAGTCACCTCACTCCTCAGCCAGTCAGAGTCCTGCATCCTTCGTATTCAGCGCTTCCGATGCGAATAGTGTAGTGTGCACTGATGTTCACTGTGGCTGATTGCCGTCTTATCCGTTGAAACTGGAGTACGCCTTAGGCCGCTGCACGCTTGTTCAGCCACTGTCGTACAACCTCCGAATATATGTGGCAGGTCCAACTCCAGTCGCTCATGTCACTCTCCGGGGCTCACTCCTTCAGAAGTTTGCTATGGAATTTTTCAATTAAATTTAATCAATTTTACGTTTACTCGTATAGGCGTATATGTTACCATATACATGGAAAATAATAATATAGTGGAAACTTAAGATTTAGGCCCGGAGACGTTGAAGAAATCATACAAAAGTATACTATCATATTTGATCAATTTGAGCTTCTGCATTCAACTTGACAGCAGCGCACTTGGAATTCTACTTATTGTATAACGTGAATGAAAATGAGATGTAACGGGTCAATGACAAACCAAGTTGCATGCTAGGAAACCCGACAACCCTGAACTTTAAGCCAGAAACTTCGCACTAACTAATTTCGTAGAAATCAAAAACTATTCGGACTTTTCCTCACACTTCTTTGGCTCGTATTTTGAGATTCGAAAGAGAGTGCCCAGACATTTGGTATTTTCTATGTACACAAGCCAGAATAATTGCCTAGGATCATGCTCAACGATTTTGGAAGCTGATGGAGCGCATGCTTGATATTTGGCAGTTGCATGTTAGATTACCACTAGCTCGTTGTCGGCGGCCGTAGGTAGATCAGAAAAGGGTTTCACGACATTTACATCGGGAGGACTGGAGCAACGATATCACCATATGGGAATTAGAGTAATCGCCCCTGATGCACTTTTCGTGAATTAAGCGCAATGCTTAGACTCGTGTATAAATGTTACCCTTCATTGATGTTACATTTAACCAGAAAAGTCGGTGTGTTTGGAATCTATGCGTATTGGAAAATAGCTGCTACAACAAAAGGAAGACAGCGGACGGAATTCCATTAGAACAGGGTTTCAACTTGAATCATGTTACTATGTACTACACACATTACCACATTTGTCAATTAGGTATCAGGAAGGTTTGATTTGTTCCACCGGGCGTTCAACAAGTCTTAAGTAAGCCTGTGTGTCAAAGCTAATCCTTTACAAGCAAAGAAGCGGGGAAGTACATTAAGAAGAGGGGTATATCTAGTCTTACCTTCCGAGATCTCTCAAGAAATTTCTAGCCTCTCTTAATTACTTACTTTTTGACTAGGAAACGCGTTCCGATAATAGGACCTGCTAGCCTCTTGGCAGGGCCCCTCATACTTCAATTCGTGCAGAAAAAAAGGCCAGTAGCCATACACGATTCACCATACTAAAATTTTGGGTCGGGTTCAGCTTGTCACCTTCAACTTAGACCACAGCGACTCTACGCAGACGCTAGCGCCATTGTTTTGACGACTATATGCCTACATCCACATAAATTGATTGGTGCACCAGACTTTCACTTTTCGACTCACATCCACCTCCAAACACCAACATGAAAATGGCTCCAGGAATATACGACATCGTCATCGTAGGCGGCGGTCCCGTCGGTCTTTCTTCTTCAATCCTTCTCTCTCTCCGCGGCCTGAAGACCATTCTATTTGAACGCTACCCAAGCACCTCCATCCACCCAAAAGCATGCGGCATCAACCAACGCAGCACAGAAATCTTTCGCATAATGGGCATTGAGCAAGAAGTCGATCATCACAGCGCTCCTCCGGATATCGCAAGCCGGACTGCTTGGTATACGAGTCTTGGACCGGAGGGACGGGAGATTGTATCACGTGATGCTTGGGGTGGAGGTGTGTATGAAGAAGAATATAGGAAGTATTCACCGTCAAAGTATTGCATTCTTCCGCAGATACGCTTGGAGCCGATCTTGAAACAAAGGGCGATCGAATTGAATCCTGAGGGTGTCAGGTACGGCGCTGAAGTTACTGGGCTTGCGCAGTTTGAAAATCATGTTGCGGTTTCCGTGAAGCAACGTGATGGTATTGAGTTTAAGGTGAATGCTAGATACGTGATAGGAGCTGATGGCGGTCGAATGATGGCGGATACTCTGGGCGTTCCTTGGATTGGCCAGCCGAATATTCTGAAAATGGTGAACGCTCACTTCAAATGTCCACTACGGAGCCTTCATCCGGATCCGCGGAACTTCATCACATGGTTTACAAGCCCTGAGCTAGGAGGAAGTACGAAGACTGGGCTGATGTATCAAATTGGACCCTGGCCACTTGAGCCTGGTAATGAGGAATGGGTATTTATATGCGCAACTACTGCGAACGACCCAGAGCGTTTCAATGAAGAAACAATGGTTCGGCGACTGCGGCAGACCCTACAAATACCGGATCTGCCCATTGAGGTCCTGAGTGTCAGCCCCTGGAACCTTAATGCTATTCACACAGAGCGATACCGCGTCGGTCGCGTATTCCTGGTCGGCGACGCCGCGCATAAAATTCCTCCTTGGGGAGCCCTGGGAATGAACACTGGTATCCAAGATGCTCAGAACCTCGTCTGGAAACTTGCAATGGCTCTCAAAGACGAGAAAAAGTATGATACCCTGCTCGACACATACGAAACCGAGAGACTACCTATAGGTAAGCGCGTCGGCCAATCAAGCCTCCATAACCTATTAAACCACGCTGGAGTCATGGACATTGCCCTCGGATTGAGCGCCGATAAAACCGTTGAGGAAAATAAGAGGAGCGTCGCTCCTGCTTTCGACTCAAATCACCCAGAGTACGAGACCAAGCGCGCCGCGATAGACAAAGCGCAGAAGGTGCTCGATCTCGAGTTCAAAGCACCTGGAGCAGAGATAGGCTGGTTCTATCCATCTGTCGATAAGAAAAATGAAGGTGGAGAGCTACATGACGGACAATTGCTGGCTACTGGAGAATTGAATACCGAGTTTTACATACCCACCACGATACCAGGGCATTTTGTTCCTCATGCGTGGTTGGAGGATAGTCAAGGACAAAGACGTGCGGTGCTTGACCTTGTCCCATTAGATCGCCTCCTTCTGCTCGCTAGAAAACCTGGTTGGGAAGAATTGGGAGATGAGCGGGTTCGGTATGAGATTATCGGAGAAGGTGGGTGGATAGACGTGGATGGAGATTGGGCTAGGACTTGTGGTGTCTCAGAAGATGGTGCGATACTTGTGCGGCCAGATGGTATTGTTGCATGGCGCGGGAGGAGGCAAGATGTTACTGCCATCTCTTGGAAGGAGCTCATGGATCAAGTTTTGAATATCCACTAACTTAGAAGAAGTGAATAGCGGTCCGCGGCTTTGTTCACTTTAGGTTGTACTATTGCCGTCAGCATATCAGACTATCCAACCTCAGGTTGCCAATTATCAGGCACAACACCATAAGATACATCCATGTCATCTGCTACCTATTCCTCACTTGATTACTGATGCTGAATTAATATTCCTTGTATATGGCGAGAGACGGATTCTACGAAAAAGTGGGCATGGGTTCGATGAGGGCGAGGGTGCTGCAGATTACAGTCTTTCCATTTTCCCAATGGTTATGCACTACTCAGCCTGAAAGGGCATGCTGGGGGGCTCTGACCATCTCCATACCGCTTAAACTACAAGTAATTTGATAGGCTTTACGAGGTAGGGGACCGGCAAGGCTCATTTAGGTTGACACTATGTCACTTACGTAGTCAGATATAACGCCGCTAGCTTTGCATGTACAGTAAGTAGTAAAATGGGTGCGATAAGCTTATTGATCGTGTTTGAAATTGTACAGATACGAGCTTGATCTAACAGTTTTATGGCCTCCTGGCCGTTCTATTTTGGGGGGTCGACTTGCAGTAAAAGATCTGGATATTCCGCGCGCTTCAGCACAACTCGTGGGATGTATTGTTTTCTCTAGGTTAGCCTATGCAAATCCACCCAAGAGGAACTCTATAGACGGCGTCTACAAAGCGGCAGCGCAATGCTTCTATAAGAGTGTCGTTTCGTGCTAACCTATAGTGCCTCCTATAAGATTTCGCGTTTACGAATAAGGGCTAGGTTAGAACCTGCGGTTGTGGAGGAAGCTAATTTATTGCGGAAAATAAGCTCGGCAACGCAGGAGAGCAGCTATCGTTAGCACGTGATAATATAGGTTTCATCCGAGACTATCATGTGCCAATCTTCACAAGGTAGTCGCTCGTATCCCTTTACCACACTACGGAAGGTTGGTATGCAGCTTACGCCAGCATTTGGACATTAAATTGATTACTAGCATATTCAATCGAATCGAAGCGGATTGGATGCGCTAAGGTAGCTTACACACTAATTGGTAAGTTTTAAGGTCGTCGTGCTACTATGTTCTATATTAGCAAGCCCATTAGACAGCATAAGGTGCCTGTTCACCTTGAGTATCCTTGCGCCACAACATGTACCAAAAGAGATCGTGTTGTCTATGTAGAGAACCGAATGTGGACAGCAAGTTCTAGTATAAATATCAACCACAATCGTCTCTCTCGCTCACAATTCACGGCGCTGTTTCCCACATCCTCGAGACTCAGAACTTTAATTCATGTTAGTTACTCTGGTAACATCCCGCTTGCAATCACGCTACGCAACTCAATCTTGAAATCATGAACTAACAACTACACAGAATCTCAACATCGATCGTAATGTTCTCCAATTGGAAGAAAGCCGTCGGCATTGCCGTTTTCGTTTTTGCAATTTCAAGCGGCAAAGTCCTCGCAGCATGCACCGAGGGCCCTGGATGGACACCTGAAGAATTCGCCGAATACCAATCCCTTAACGACACTACGGACTGGCCCGGCTTGGCCAAGCTTACGCATTGCACCGTCGACGACTTAGCACCGGCCCAAGCTCCCGGAAGGCTGGCGGCGAGATCAGGGCGCCGCGAGTGGCAGGGCTTCGGCAGCTACGGATGTAGTGGGCAGAAAACTGCTGTCACCTCGGGCTTCGGGTGCGGCGTCTGCGTAACAGCATCTAGCTTCTCCTTCTACAGCGGCTGGCTGTGGAGGGAGGGCACTGGCAAGCCCTACCCGACTGCGGATTACTATACACAAGACAATTGTAAGGGAACGAGGATTATTCACCAAGGCATTAATAGTGGCCAACATACGTCTTGCAATAACGTTCTTCGTGCTTCCTCTGTTATCCTCTACCAAGGTTGTTAATAGCAGTGGCACACGGGCTGGATACTGATGCCAGCAAATCTAAATAGAGAGAACGAGAGTGGGGACGGATAAATGATGGAAAATTTGAAGAGCGCTCTAGGACATTCGTTTGAAATAGGTTTTTTGTTTTGCCTCTACCACAATCGTGTAGCCCTTAGGGCTTTAGGATTCAAGCCACTAGCTGATCAAAGTCTACTCGCCACCGTCCTCTAATCCCGGACTAATTAGTACTTCTTATAATAGTGTAGAATCTTGCTTTCTATTAGAGGCAGTTAATGTCCTCCTTTACGTACTTAACTACGACTAAATACTAGAAGCAGAGCGACGCGACCTTAGTAAATAGGTTAATAATAGCTATTACGCTTACCGCTCTTAAAAGGCTATCTATAACACAGCGCGTAGTTAGGACTATAGTAAGTATAACTTACTGGACACTGTAACGGGGCTACTTGGGGATAGCCTCGAAGGGGTATGGTGGGAAATGAGGGGACAGGAAGCGGTAGTAGGTCACGTGAGTGTGAACGTCAATCGGATACTGTAGAGTAGCTGTAAGGGGCGTCACGTAGTAGGCTTTAGTAGAACAAGATATAGGAGGTCTAAATTATAGATTAACGATATCCTCCTAACAAAGACTTTCTATAAATTTATATATTTAAGCTCCTAAGATAGATTCGTCGAATTCGTTACTACAAATCTATAAATCTAGAATTCGTAATACTTAGCGAACGAATTCGTTACGAGACTCGCTTTATATGTCTAGGTTGTAATCCTCGGGATCCTTATACACCCTATTTAGCCACTCAATCTCCCATTCGTCCAAAGGATGAAGGTGATCCTCCCGAGGTCCTCGTCTCCTATGATACGAAGTGAACCTGTTTGGTCTGACCATAACAAACACAGAGCGCCGCGACCTTGGCGGATATGTCGACGAGTGTTATTACGCTTGCCGCCCCGGCAAGGCCCTCCATGATGTGGGGCGCGGTCAGGGCCGCAGCGGACGTTGTAGTTCTGTAGAAGCTCCTGCGTATCTTTACAAGGCGGTGAGACCGTGTCGTGGGTGTTAGAGATATTGCCGTTCATCTTGAGTGCGGCGGGGCTGAGAAGGCTGCAGCGGCTGCACGCTGCGGCGTCAACATGGGCTGGCAGAGCTGTTCTGCGCTAGCCACTGTATCGATAAGTGGTATGCAGACACATAGTACACAGCTACGTATTATCTAAGTTAGAATACAGCGTATTGGAGAGACGTGCGAAGTCATTTCGGCCAGGATCTGTATCGCTCTAATTGGCGGGCTTGGATTGGAGGTACCGACAGGGGTGGGGGCTCCGCATTGATTGATCGTCACCCACAGCCTTAGGGCTGAACATTACTTCTTAATGATGCCGTTGGACTCTCTGGCTTCGATAAAGACGTTTAAGCGGCTTGTTTTCATTCGAAAGGAGATTCTTCGCGAATTAGGCAGGACGGCGTCCGCGCAAGCGTAATTTTTATATAAGAAGCGTTATGGTGCTAAAGGAATAGTCTTAGTATGTAATCTGAGGGGAATATAGTAAAACCTAAGACGTGTGGAGGACTTCTATTGCTTCAAAATCGAAGTACCGATGGTTTGTTCCGTCACGGGGGTTGTTCCGTTACGGGTGGATAGACGTTAGATCATTTTCAATTCCAGCTCACTGATCATTCTCGGGTGTTTTTCCCATAGAATGCAAAAGTTTTGATTTGTCTGTGTTAGGTAGAAGCTATCACGTGAATCTTACTTCACAAAGAGTCACATGATATCATGTGTAGATGGGCGATAGCCGTATATATATTCTTCCAGGTAGCACTAATTCAAATAATCTATGCTGTTTCAACCTCTCGTTCTCCACCCAAGAGTCTGCCTCACAAACAGAACTATGATATAGTCTGAACACCTACTTCTACTCTATCCTCATATCTGTGTCTCTACAACGCATAACGGAATGTGATAGCCCGATCACCCAAAGCACTCAACTCCTCTGGTGTATACCCATTATGAGCCCCTTCTGCCAACTGTTGAGTCCTCTTCGCATTGATCCTCTTGTAACTAAACACTAATACCAACAGCCCAAGTATACCAGCTCCAATAAACCCAAGCTCGAGAGCATGCCCGAGGATATAACGAGGCTTGTCCTGTCCACGGTAGAAATTCGAAGCCATAGCTAGAGGCCATTAGTATTTGGAAGTTATCTGATAAGATTAGATGCTCACCTCCTGCAAGATTTCCGACAGCAATCTGGATAGCTTGTCCTGTTGCTCGCTTGGTCGAACCAGAAAGATCTTACAATAAATTAGCATTTTCCTACCTTGAATGAGACACATTAAACTTACTGCTCGAAAGCCAAGCAATGTTGCCTGGGAAAGATGGATATATAGCGGCGGCAGCAATGAAGACACCGGCATAAATGACACCAGGCTTCGTACTGGCAACACACATGATGAACCCAACTGCCATGATACACAGACCGACAAGGATGAAAGGATATCTTTTTCCATGACGGTCGCTGAACCATGCAACGATAACCGCCAAAACAGATGCAGTGATATATATCGGGACGGTTAAGAGCTGGGCGGTCGAACTCTTGTATCCAAGTGCGTTGATAATCGACGGCAAGAATAGCGAAATACCGTATAGAGGGCAAACGATGCCTAGAACAGTCAGCTCGCATCCCTTCATCACCATACCCTTATGAGAAACCAATGGCAGCAACTTACCCCAGTACACCCAGATATTAGTCCAAATCTGCCAGTCGAGAAAAGCAGCCTTCACATACTTCCACTGGAAGCTATCATCCTGAGCAACTCTGATCCCGCCATCCTGCTCCTCCTTGTGCGCACCTTGATACTTCAGCCTATAAACCACAAATGCCCTTTCCTCGTCTGTCAAAAATGACGCTGTCTCCGGAAAATCATACAGAGCGAAGAACGCAATAACAGCCACTACGACCGTCACGATTCCCTCGAGGATGAAAATCCATCGCCAGCCTTCAAGCCCGCCTACACCATCCATGTGCGCGATTCCAAAGGCGAGGAGACCGGAGAACGCACCAGCGACTGATGCAGCGGAAAAGAAGAGCGCTTGTCGAAACTGCGCTTCGTGGCGAGCGTACCACATGGTGATGTAGTAAGCGACTCCGGGGAACAGTCTTCGAATCCATCAGTACTTCTTGCGAAAAACGTTCTTACTACACATCCTTTCTACTCACCCTGCTTCCGCCACACCTAGGAAAAACCGAGCAATCAACAGTCCGTGATAATCCTTGACTATGCCCATAAGAGTCATAACAGTGCCCCATGCCACCATGATGGTTGGCAGCCAGACACTTGGTCGAAGCTTCTTGAGCAACAAATTGCTCGGGACTTCAAAGAACGCGTAGCTGAAGAAGAAAACTGTCAGAGTCCAGTTATATTGTCCGTTTGTCATTTTAAGGTCCTCTTGTAGGCCTGGAAAATGCGTTAGTATAGCGTTCTTCAGGGTAGAGGAAAAGTGGTAATGTGGAGGCTCGTTGTACCTTCAATCTTCGCGTTTCCGATATTTCCTCTGTCGAGGAACGAGAGGAGGTATAGCAGGGCCAGCATGGGGATAAGGCGTAGATCCATCTTTCGTAGAATCTTCTTCTCGTCCAGATGCGCGAAGGAAGCCATGGTGACGCCCGGGGCCGTCACCAACGCATCTATTCTTTCGACTTCCTCTGTGCGCTTGCCATGGTGACTAGAGGTCGAGTGCTTGCGCTCGGTTTCATGGCGAAGGGAAGTGCTGTCTGGAGAAGTGTCGCCGGGGCTGGCGTGCACAATCTCTGGCTTCTCCATCTCTGCGGCGTGGGAAAACAATTGGGCGGGACCGAATTGCAGCAGAGACGAAGGAGTCAAAGCGAATCTGAGAAAAAGCAAGCTCTTAAAATCTAGACGTTGAATGCAAACCACAAAAGCACCTGGGAAAAGAAACTCCTCCCAATAACGATGACGATATTAGACGCGCGCAGACAAACAACAATGATCGCCGCTGAACTCCGTCGTCGAGCCCTACCATCATCATCGCGGGCGCCCTCAACTTAAACAAACCCAGCGCCATACCATCAAACAAACCTCGGATCCATGGCATTTCCCTCCCATTCCAATCATCATCTCCCTTCTTCCCTCCCCCCGTCCATGATCCACCCACCCACGGGGATCACCAAAACCCCCTCCTGCGAAATTCCCACCACCAACCACAGACGCACGCCCAGCCGGCGCCACCACCGCCAATCGCAAGCCGTCACACGCTTAGCTCAGCCTTTGACGCATGCCCGCGTCGGAAGCTCCAGCCCTCAATCACGCAACGCAAGCAACCTTGGCGCGGGGGACAGGTCGTGTAGTGTGTAGAATACGACAGACGAGTGGATCTGGGGCCCCGCTGGTGCTTCGGATTCGGCCTGGGGAACGGCACTTGGACGGGTTATCCCAACTGGGAAGGCCGTTGGGGTGATGGGGTGAGCGAGTTTTTGAGAGAGTGCGGGGGAATTCCGTGCCATGCGTGGGAGGGCCGAGGAACGTTGGTGTTTCCTTGATATCATAGGTATAGTATTTGAGTAAAAGATTGTGAAAGCGTGCATGTCCTTAGCTCCTATTCTTTGGTTTTCCTTACCTCTTCTACGAGGCCAAGGTTGCTTTGGATACTATTTATCTTATGGGCAATAGGATCAAGTAGGCCCCCTAGAGGAACGTCCCCTGAAGGACCATAAATACACGTGACAGCAGTAAACTCCAGAGTTTCCCCCAAAAATCAATGGTCTCTTCTATTCTATTCTATTCTAATTCTAATTCTATCTAGTCTAGTGTGTGGATCCCGGGGTAATACCCAAGTACGCCAAAGCAAACGACAAAGGAAATCCGCGCCGCCATTCTAATCCAGCCCGACTCCGCCCTCCGCCCTCAGCACTACAACCTCACTTCTACCCCAAATCCTCCTCCTTAAAGCAAACAGCAAAAACAATTCGAAAACAAAGGAGTTCGCATGAAGCTAATGAGCGACGATAAGGAAATGCTAAGCAGAAAGAGCAAAAAATCACCAAGGAAACAAGACCGATCCACGACTAGTAATGAAAAGCTTAACATCAAAACCCCCCGTGTTGGCTCCCTGGCATTCTCGACGACGCCTTGACAAGAAATTGATGCTGACAATGCGACGTTCTAGCGGGCAGCAAAGTCGCTGGGCCTACCAGGGACGAATTGGTGCTATCATAGATAGCACAATGCAAACATTCAAAGATGCTTCGACGGGTGCATTGCATATCATGTGCGATTCGCACCGCAAGCGGGGCAGAAGTCAGGTGTCAGACTAGAGTTTGCAGTACCGCAACCTTTGCAGATCCAGGAGCCCGGGGCAGGGGATCCAGCACCATCTGAGTACTCATTGAACCCAGGGAAGATACAGTGGCGCAATGGACTAGCACTAAATGTAGACGAACAGCTGAGTGCATAGGGGTACGCGGTGGAGCCCACAGGCTGGCTGAGCTCGTACGCATCAAAGTTCTCGTAGCCACCCGCATCGTTGTCATAGGTACAAAAGCTGCTCATTTGATACTGTTGACCCGGACCCTTGCAGCAATTATCCCTCTTATGGCCACAGACAGGGCATTGGTCTTTCGCAAGAGCAATGAGATTCGGTCCATTGCAAGATCCACAGATCCACATGTCGGATGGAACAGTAGCTGTGTTAAACATCTTGAATTGAGGACTGGCGAATGAATCCTGAAGTATGTTGTGGTGCTTGCTGATATCACTCTGGAATCAACTCCGGGTATCCGACTTGACTAGGGCCGGTATGAGGAAAGATGTCGAACGATATGTCTGATTGAGATGTTGACTGCCGCTGCAGTGTGGGGCTTTGCCGTGAGGTCTTGACTGTTTCGCTGCAGATAGAGCCGAAGCGTTGTCTGAATGTGTCTGCAACAAGGGCGGAGAGGGTGGAGAAATCTGGTCTTCTTTCTGAAGCTATGGTTGCTAAATTTTGAAGCAGTACTTGTATGTGTTGGAAGAGATTGATATGCAGATTAAACTGAGAGTTACTTGCTGAATGAAAGAGTGTATCTTCAGAGACGAAGGAGCTCAATTTATAACTTATCTTTTTGTCCATTGTGAAGAGGACGACGAGGGACGTTGGGTATCGACGCGCCTTGTTTTGGCCCTTTGCAACTAAACCTTAGGCCAAGGGGCAACTGCTGTAGTGAGTGTCGTGCCCTATCATGAAATCACCAGAGTCCCCTAGTCTTGCAGGTGCCTCGGGGCACGTCCTTAATTGCTAGGAGTCAACGTTAGCTTCACGATCTTAGCTAATCCGTCACCAATGAAGCTGTGGGGAGGACGTGGTCCACAATTGTGATGTCGTAGACTATCAAAATCGGGGCTCCATATGATCGTGAATGTAGAGTCACGATACATGTGCCCCCGCAGCCCTATGGACTAGAGGCATGACAGGGCTGTCCAAGCTGAGTACATTAACATAAGGGGGAATGAAGTATAGCTTCATTCTCGACTCTTCGAAACTCTGCCGCCACAGCCACAGGAGCGGTGAAAGTAGGCGCGCGGAAACCTTTGTCCAAAATGGAAATAGAATGCCCTCTTAGGACGGCAGAATTGGGCCCTACAGCAGCTTGCACTAGCCTGAGGCTCTGTTTATCCCATGCTATAACGCCCGGTAAGTTGCGGTAAATTGCCGAATCCCAAAGTAGGCAACCTGAGGTTCTTACTCTCTGCAAAACCTCTAGATGTCGCTCTCTGCGACCCATTATAGGGCTTGGTGATGTCTGCCCGGGTAAATTCCCGGAAGGACCCCGATTGCTTCATTGAATGCCTTTGTGTGCTACTGGTAGGCTTGGAGCAGCCCTTGCGTGTATCTCCGTGAATGTCGTGAGAAGCGCTGCCCGCCTTCAAAGAGGGCACTCTTTGAACGGGGCTGTGCACGCTCGGCAAGACGCGCGGGTATAAGGGCCAGAAAGGGCATCGCGGGATAGCCTTAATCGCGGACGTCACGCCTTTCTTTGCCTTGTCACTGGATCGACTCAAGCAAGGGCCAAAAGAGGGATGCGGGAGGATATATACATGATCTGGTGACTTGTGGAGGACGCTCTCTGCGGTGAAAGTTCTGCTGATGACGCTTGTAGCGGCGTGTAACTAGCGGTCAGCGCCGCAGGCAACAAGAAACTCGAAATCAAGAATGGGAACAAAAGAACAAAAGCCATCATCAGTGACAGGTAAAGTTTGAATAAAGGACAAACATCGCGGTCAGCCATCTCTAGCATTGCCCTATTCTAACCAGATCGGGCAAGTCCAGCGTCCTAACCACCTGCCAAGCATCGTGAGGTAAGTCAGAGCTCGAAAAGGCAACCAGAAACCCAGTCAAGGGACCAAGAAGATGAGCACTGCCTCTAATTGTAGGGCTGCAGCAGCTGGAATGAATCCTTGGATCGACCGCAACCTTCATGTTGCTTGTGGGATTGGCAACGGGTTTGGCATCGGAAAAGACGGCAACACACCAAGACGGCAACATACCAAGACTCCGAGTTTTGGCTTGACAACTAGGCTCGCTGACAAGCAAAAATGAGTTCTTGGGCTGTAAGTTTAATCCAACGTTTGAAAAGTATGCTGATTTGGAGGCACCGGAGCGTGCAGGCCTTTTCCAATATTCAAAAGTCCAATGAAGCAGAGTCGTAGACGTCGAGCAACTTGACGTATTGGCATAAATTCATGCTAGCGACTGTGGTAATACCAACGTAGCTATATTGGTCCAAAAGAGAGAGCTTCTAAACGTTAAAGCGTGGGTAGAATTGAATAGTGTGGGCCCTCATATCGCCGTGGTAAGGGATGGCCTGGCTTGCGCATAGATATTCCCCATATGTCCAATGGGGAATGTGGAGCTTCATCGTATGCACGATTTTATGGGGAAGAACAGTGTTGACAAGGGAATGATAATGGGGCGGTCAGGATGTCGGTTCAATCATTAGGTAGAACGACAATCATTATATTGTCCAAAAGAGGCAATTATCTGAGTATTAGCATCTGCAACCCTTCCTTTGCGATAGACTGACGCCTTGATGGCGAGTCTATTGGAATCACGGGCAAAATAATATCCAAATTATGGTGAGGTACAGCTTCATTACTATCATTTCACATGTTGTGGTACAGAGCCGTCGTCTGGTCGCATTTTAAAACAGGGACACGACACCGTTCGATACTAGGCCCATACAGAGCCCAGGTAACCAAAGAGCGAGGCACGCTCGTACGTGAAGATTCGCAACCTAAAACAAGACCACGTTGTAACTGCTTAGAACAACCAAGCGACGAACGTGCGGTAAAACCAGCTGGCTTTGCCCTTTTCTTTGTCTTGCTGAGCCTTGAAGGCCAAGAAGGCTTCTTCCTCGCGGTCGATTTCATCTTTGCCAGTGTAAAAGTCGGCTTCCTCGGGGCGTACACCTAGAGACATTATCAGCACCTACTATTTTGGACATTGGAAATTGTGAACATACCCTTGCTCTTCATGATGAGTTTGTAGCCAAATATGCATCCAAGATAGACGGGTATGCCGAGGTATCCAGTGATCTATCCGAAATGTTAATCAAACTAACTGATTGGCCTGGTACACATGACGCTACTTACGAAGTTCTTGTAGTCGAAGTTTCCATAAGAACCCCTAGTGAATACGTTGAAGTTCTTGGTCAAAGCGATCAAGCAGCAGAAGAACAGGGCGATAATAGAGCCAGTGAGACCAAAGGGAGCAACGTATGGCATCTGGTCGTTGGTGATACCCTGAGCCCTTCGTGCACGGACGAACCAGATATGACTGGTCAAGAGCGAGATCCAGGACATGAGGCCAAAGATGGTGGTAAGGTTAACACTAGATGGGTAAATTAGTAAACTTCACAGGAGTCGTTGGGAAAGTATACGTACAAGTAACCGAAGACAACCTTGGAGTCATCAGCAGCGTTCATGAAAGCAGTGCAGCACATGAGAGCAGAGATAGCCAATGCGGGGACTGGCACACCACGCTTGTCGGTCCAACCAAAGATCTTGGGAGCGTGATTCGACTTGGCCAAGCCATACAGGGTACGGGAAGCAATGTACAGATCGGAGTTGGATGCGCTGAAAGTGAAGATGAGGATGCAGGCGTTGAGAATGGTTGGCAAAGCCTTGATACCAGCGAGCCTGATGGCTACAACGAAAGGAGAAGCCGAGGCCCTGGTGCCAGCCTTGTTGGCGAAAGCAAGTTCCTTGGAATCGTAGGGGACAAGCATGCCGAGGAAGAAGACGGAAAGGCAGTAGAAAAACAAGATTCGGAAGAAGGTGAGTTTGATGGCACGAGGAATGGTCTTACGGGGATTCTGAGCCTCTCCAACGGTGACACCGATGAGCTCAGTACCAAGGTAGGCGAAGACGGCATTGACCAAAGAGCTCCAGAAACCATAAAATCGACCAGCGTCTCCTTTGTCGATGTATTCTTTGAATGCGCCTGGTTTCTTGTAGTACTTGAAACCAGTTGCTGGGCCTGGGCCACCTCCAACGGCGAGGATGAATGACAGGATAATGACACCAATCTAAGGCGCTAATTAGCTTTTCTGTCCTCCTGAAAATCGAGACTCTACTCACAATCACGACAACCTTGATGGAACTGAGCCAGAATTCCAATTCACCAAAGAACTTGATACCAAAGTAGTTGATCAAGCAGATAGCAGTCAAAAAGACCGCAATCCATACGCCAGGGTTGACTTGCTTGGAGTTTTTCCATTCTTGGATAACTAGGGCGGATGCAGTAAGCTGATTGGGCGTGGTGATAATGTACTTGCACCAGTACGTCCATCCGAGAGCAAAGCCAAGAGCAGGGTCGCAGAAACGAGTAGCATAACCAGCAAAACCGTGAGAGAAAGGAATCCAGGCGGCCATTTCGCCAAGGGCGCACATGACAACGTAGACCAAAAGACCGACCGAAGTGTAAGCAATGAGAATGGAAGCAGGGCTACAGGACGGAATTAGCTTGAGAAACATGAACAAGGATGGTCAAAACTCACCCAGACTGAGCCAAAGCCTTTCCAGTACCGATAATGAGACCAGTTCCGATAGCACCGCCGATGGCAATCATAGTAATGTGACGCGACTTCAGACCACGGTGAAGATTGCTGTGGTCGGCGTGGCGGATAATGCCATCGGAATCAACGACAGGCTCGCTGCCCGCGGTGTATTCGGTTTTGGGGTTTCCATGCTCCGAATCATGGTGAACTCCATCGGAGGAGCTGGAGCTCCTTTTGAAGATGGCCATGGCGGGTGAGGGGTAGCTGTTTGTCGAGTGTTTCTAGGTTTCGTGTATACCCTGTGCGCAATCGAAGGCTTTGAGAGAGAGGCGACCGTGTGGGGGACGGCGAGACCTGAAGTCTACTTGTAGTAGCCGGAGCGAAGCAGGCGACGAGAGAACAGCCTGGAGCGCCTGTGGTCGTACCTTGACCGGTTCAAATACGGGCGGGGGTGAGCAGAGAAAGCTGTTGAAACCCGTGGGCAGGAGGGCATAGATAACACGACGGGACAACCAGGGCTCACACCGGGTGCCACTGTGCTGGCGACGTAACCCAAGACGGCCAAGGGGGAGGCGGGAGCAGGTAGAGAGCCCGGAGCGGGTGTGGACTGCGAGTTAGCCACATTTCGGGCCCAGTTGCAGAGTTCTCGAGGCGGCGCCAATCACCAGGAAACAATTGAAGGAGGGCTGCTCGTGTGCCTCTGTGCAGAGTTGGATGGACTGTTGAGCTGCCTAATTCGGAACAGCCGTTTTGATATGCCCCGGCCGTGTGCGGCTTGGCATCGACATGGGCCAAGTGCGCTAAGGGTCTGCCAAGCCTTGAGCTCTTCTAGTAGCGGCAGTTCCTTGCTCCATTCTACCACCAGCCCCCTTCACCCTGTCGTCTATGGCCTGTCACAGCCGTACCCCAGTGTACCAGCACCGGAGGATCTAGTCAAGTACGAGGCGAATTTCTTCAGCCCGGATCCGAGAGAAAGCGACACACGCCGCAGCACACGCTGCCTGCCCCCGATCGACAGGCTCTCTTCCTACATGCTTCCGCGAGCCCACTCGCTGTCCGTCAACTCCACAGACGCATAGGTGGTACACTACAAGCCCAGCCGCCAGCTGTGTGGGGTTCATTTCCTGAGCGGTCCTTTTCTCACCAAAGGATTACGAAACGAATTCCAACATGGCCGTATACACCCAATCTTGGTGTTTGCGTTAGCCTCACGGCTTGGAGGCAATGAGATAAGAACAGGCTCAAGCGCCAGCAAAAAGCGTGGCATGCTGGTCTGGGCTTGCCCCGCCTTTGCTTGGTCGAAGGAATTGCTTAGCCCAGCCATCAGCTGAAGCCAGTAATATATTACTCAAACGTCCGACCAACCACACGTCGCGTGCGCTACCAATGCAATATTCAAGCTGATCGTACTGTCGTTCGATGGTATCTGAGCAATGCAGAGCAAGAGCCTCTTGAGCAGAGGGTCTAGTGCGTCAGCGTCATGTCCGACATAAAGCGAGCAGCGGACCCGTAACTAATTCGTGCGATAGATCGTTGCTTGACCTGGTCATTGCGTGATTTTAATGCATGGATTCGTGTCGTTATCGTGGGCATGTCACTTGCGGTCCCTCCAAGCCAGACTAATTCAGAGAACTCTCACCGAAGGCCTGTCGAACTTGCCTGTTGCAGCAAAAATCGTACCTTGCCAACCACGCGGATGGCCCGCCTTACTCCCAAGACAATCTGGCCGAGCCGGCCCTGTCCTCCCATCTTAGGCATTACCAGACACCAGCTTTTGGTTATCGCACGCAACAGGGCGGACCGTGGCGCATGGATCGGTTCTCTACATCCCAAGTCTCTATTTTTTTTTTTTCACTTTCGCAACTCGGTAGCTTTCTGAAAGAACTCAGGGCCGTATCAGCTTCACTCATATTAGAATCAACTATTGAACGCCGCAATCCTCCCAAGCTGGCTTATGAAAAGCCTAAGAAATCTGGCCATCACCAATGAATCAAATCTGAATAGTTTCATTTCGCTAAGCACATTCGACCTGCCCGACTTTCCTAAACGTCTTGCGCGATGTGTACATTCTATTGAAGCCAAGATCTCACCTGCACGTCGCAGGCGTGTGACGGGGTAACGGGTTCTGGACACTGGTCCCAGCTTTTACTAATCGTTTTCCCCAGATACAGCAGTTGGCCACACCTCTATACGACTCGGACCCCACTTATGTCTGAACGTCTTCTAGAAAACTTCGTTGCGTCACCTGACTTACGCTGCTCTGACCATATATTTGTCGTCAAGCGTTGTTCCCCCAAGGATGTTTATTAAACCCTTGTCATACTTGGGCTGTACGTCCTTGCCATCATCGTCTAGGCATCCCAAGTAGTTGGTAATATCTCGTCCGTCGAACTCTCTTATCTCAAATCCATTTCCTAAAAATGCAAACATGTTGTCTCCCCAATACTCGATTTCAAAGTCCTCGTACCTCGGTGCCTTCATCATCTCCAAGAAGTGAAGTCGTGAACCAGGCCAGATCGCTGCTTGGCCGTCCGTTTTCCCCTGTTTGAACCATGAACGACAAGGCGATGTCCAAGCCGTACGTTGCAAGAACAGGTCGGCATGCTGACGGAATTGCCGTGAAACGGCTAGTTTCGGACGCATCGCCTTGATGTTTTCGACCTGGCATTTTCTAATTACCTGGAACATGTACTTTGTCCATATTTCTATCAGCGGCATAAACGATCCGTGCCCCAAAGGGCCGTATGGCCCACAAAAACTGAAATGATTTGGGAATGTGGGGATCCCAATGCTCAGGTACGATGTTACACCATCCTCAGTTCCCCAAACTTCGCGGAGATCAGTGCCGTTTGCAACAAACGGAAAACGCGGTAGCCACGATGTGTTAAAGCCGGTCGCGCAAATAATAACATCGACGTTGTGGAGCTGGCCTTCATGGTCGGTGAAGCCAGTCTCGGTTATCGAGTTGATGGGATCCGTGAAGATGGTTGCGTTTTCTGCTACTAATGCCTCAAGATAGCCCGGTGCTGGCGTTGGTCGTCGACAACCGGGATTGAAATTCTTTGGGATGATTTTATCGACCAAGCGCGGGTTGCGTTTGAGCTTTGCACTCATTTCATCTTGGGAAAACTCGCGGGCTAGACGTGCTTCGGTGGAACCTTGATATTCATTAAGCTAAAGGGGCTCTTAGTATACTTAAGACTACTACACGGTTATTACCTCTGAAAATAAACTTGAAACGTTGATTTAATTCGTTTTCGATTTGTTTCCGATATTCCAGGTACTTTTTGGGGTTTTGTTCTAGGTATTTGAGTTGTTCTTCGCTGTCTGGAACATGTCAACTGTCAGATCAGCATGTTATTATTATGATTGATTCCTAGGACATACACCGGAAGTTTGCGCCCCGTTTCCCAGCCCATGTCTGTGCAAAACCGGCTGTAATCCAGATTGGCGATCGGACCCAGTGAAACAAGTGGCCCACTTTCTGTTGGATCGCAGCGACTATTTGCACTCCACTGCTACCCGCACCAATGACCGCAACCCGTTTCCCAGCAAGATCATAGCCCTCCTCATACGCAGCCGAATGCATGAGCTTGCCTTTGAAATCGTGCAATCCGGGGATATCAGGCCACTTCCAATTATTCAAGACGCCGCCCGCATTGATAAAAAACTCAGCCGTGTCTTCAAACACGGCATCCGTTTCCAGATTGCGAATCGTGACGCGCCAGACTCCAGCATCTTCGTTCCATTCCACATGCTCGATGCGATGCCGCAGCTTGATGTACTTGTTGATGAAGTCGTTTTCTTGCTCGATGCTCTTGAGGTATTGCCAGATTTCGGGCGCGTACGAGTAGTAGTGGGACCAGAGCTTTAGTTTCCAGGAGAATTGGTAGTTTACCGAGGGGATGTCGCAGGCGCAGCCTGTGTGTTTTGTTAGCTTGTGAGTATGGTTTTGTTTTTGTTTTTTTGGTTTTCTTCAAGATCGTATGACGGAAAGAAAGAGACTTGTGGAAACAAAGGGTGTGGGTGAGATGTGGATGGACTCCCTCTTATACCAGCTAGAGTCTTGTCTGTCCCCTGAATCCATACTATTATTGCCTACCTCTCTTGTCGTGGAAAAGTCTAGAACCAGTTATAAGTAGGTGAAACCATTATAATCTACTGTTACGAGCTGTCAAGGCTGTGTATAACTCAAAGTATAGGAGCTAACCACACTCAACATACCCTCCCCTACCTTTGCCCGCACCAAGTCATGTCGAAGCCAACGAATCCATCTAGTTACTTACATGGTACACTTGACCCCAATCTCCCCCTTGCCACGAGCCTATCCACAATCCACCCTTCAAATGGAAGTCAAAAGCAAAACCTAAAAGAAAAGAAAATTACCTGGATACCGATTCTCCAACCACGTGCCCCCAACATCGTGATTCTTCTCATAACACACAACATCCAATTTATCCATCTCCTCCTCGGCTTTCTTGAAGAAGTTGAGTGACGAGGCGCCCGCGCCCATGAGAATGACCTTGATGTGCCGCTTGGTGCCCATGGGCTGCTCTTTTATGGTGTAGCCGGTCGCGTCCGATTTAGGGGGTGGGGCATCGCGGATGTTTTCATCGGAGGTGGAGGTGGAGGTGGAGGTGGGAGTGGTGATGGGGGTGTCGGGGAGAGAGCTGGGGGTTTCGCTGTCCATTTTAGGGGGGAGGTATGGTGATGGCGATGGTGGTGGGTGGGGATATATATCTTAGCTTAGGTTGTCGATGGAGGTGTTTATGTATACATGTGTACGGGATGGGGGTTTTATTATTCAGCATGCGGAGGTGCATGTGGAGTTACCGATGTGCGGGGATGTTTACCTAGAAGGTGTATACATGCCTAGGTAAGTAGAGGAAAGGCACAAAATGTCTCTTACTGTAGAATGCTTTCCGTTGGGTTTATTGGACAGGAAGGGTATGAAATGCTATATTAAATGATGCATGTGATGCAGAACCGGAAGCTCAGATACAGGACAAACAATGATGATGATGATGACGATGACGATGATGGCATCAGCAGCAATTTTAGGTGACTCAAGCTATGGGACTCGCATGTCTGGAATCAGAATGCAAGGAGGAGTCTAGTCTAACGACATGCCTCGGAAACAAGAATAGGTTAGTAGAGCGTGGGGGCATGGTGGATAGATTGGGTGGTTTTGGGAAGGGAGGGGATGCGGGGTAGAGAGGGTGGACTGATGATGCCACTAGATAGGTATGCAAAACTAATGGTTTATCCTTTGTTAAAGAACCAAATAAATGTCAGTGTTTTGACGGAATTCTTGCGCCTACCAAGATCTTGGGCGAAAATTGAATATTGTATTAATACAAAGGCAGCTGATCAATTCTTGTAAAAAGAGGTGAGCTGTACTGTAAAAGAGCGTCGGAGGTTGTTTCAGGATAGTATAGGATAGGATGCACCACCCTACATATGTATGGTATGAGTGTCATAGCCTGGGGTAAATGCGCAGTCAGCAGCAGCAACAGGCCATTCTCTGTAGTCTAGACTATCTGGAGGTATCGTGAGCGGAAATTGCACAAACAACAGCTCGCTTGCAGTCGCAGCTCCCAAGAGTTGCGATGTGGGCGACCCGTCTGGGAAAGGCGCAGAAGCAATGCAACAAAGATGAGCATTGTAGAGAGTGGGGAGCATGAGCTTTTGCTTTTGGCCAACTGGAGTAGAGAGGGGTGTTTGGTTTAATAGTTTGACGGGCGGACGGTTTGAGAAGAGTGGCTCCGTCAACGTTCCCGGCAGCATGGGGGCGGGAGGACCAGGGTTTCAGTCTTGCGTGTGTGTGTGCGGATGGATTTCGCAAACAAGCCGGCGAGAATAATGTGCGAGGATGTAGGACCGCCCGAGCTGATGTCAAGGAGGGTCCAGAAGTGTGGGTGGTGAGAGTTGGTGAGTGGGCGAGTGGGCGAGTGCACAGCCAGCAAACACACATACACACGTCAACGTACAAGGCAGCAAAGGAGGCAACGGTGGAAAAAACAGCCCTACGAGTGGGCTTTGCTCGCACTTTGTCGCTCGTAAATCTGCGCTGTACTGCCTGTTTTGGGGCGTTGGATTGATGGCTGTGATGGCTGTGTAAGCGGAGGCTGTCTTGCCTTCTTGCTGTCAAAGAGGTCCAAGAGCATTTGCAAAGAGCGACCCACTGAAACGCTTGGCAACTGCGGTGCATCAACACCAACGACAGCCCACTGACACGACCACACATCCTCCCCCGACGCCATCGCCCGCTGCCTCGTTCCAGCGCCGTATCGATATCCCTCGCTCCGATCCGATTCTTCTTCACGAGACTCCATTCTCCATTCTTGCTCTCGGCGCCTGCCCGCCGTCCGCCGTGAGCTGAACGCAGACGACGTCAACACCCGGTTTCGCTTCGGGCTCCGCAACCCGTGCGCACAGGCTCCGTTATCTACCTAAGCTATTTTCCCCTTCACCACCGTTGGGCTGCGCATATCCAAAATTTCGACCTTTTAATTTCACACGACTACAGTTGCTGGCTCGTCGCTGCACTTTCACCAAACCCTCATCCCACTGGGCCAAGGCGGTGGCACATTCCAGCTCAGCTCTGCGGCCTTCTGCCATGCTACCCACGGGAGCTCCTCACGCAGCCTCGTGAATGACCACTCCAACCCTGACAAGACACCGCGCGCACACTCCCTCGCCGCTAGCAGCTTTCCTCTGCGATTAATATCATAACCGCCGTCATGTCTTACTACGGCAACGGTAACAATTACTACAACCCGAATATCCCGCCATCCAGCGCAGGCGGGGCTGGCCAGTATCAAAACGCATACGACCACCGTCGCCCAAGCGCCGACACTGGCGACCACACAAATGGAGGCGCCGCCGGCTACGGCTACTCTGCCGCGGGCAGGCGCAATAGCTTTGCCCAGCGCCAGAATGATGAACTCTTCATGGGCGGCGAGAGCACCAGCTCCGCACATATGAATACCTTGCCAGCTTCGCCATCGGTCGCCACATACGGCAGCGGATACGGTTACCAATCCCAAACCCAACAACAACCACAGCAGCAACAGTACAACCCACAGCACTACGGATCGCCTGTTATGCCCAATCCCCAGCACTTTGGTGGAGTCAACAGAACTTTTGCTCAGCCTGCCCCGCCCGCTCACCAGCCCTATAACCCTGCCCTCTATGCCGATAATAATTTGAACAGGACCAACACAGTGAGTCACCCTTATGGCTTCTCTCCCAGCTCACCAACCGCTTCGTACCCATCTCCCACTTTTCATCAGCAGCCGTCGCAGTTCGGAAGAACTGCTTCCGTGGGACGGTCAGCTTACACACCGCCTGCTCCACCACCATTACCTGTGCCTCCAGGAAGTGCACAATCGCCTGGTGACGATTGGGGCTCCTATTCAGCTCAACAGCAGACTTCCAGTCATTCTCACTACCACCGCACATCAGACACCTCTCACGCCCCGCTCCCTACGCCGCCGACTTACGACACCGGCTATAATACCCAGCAAGAGCGGCTAGACAGATACCCATCAACATCAAGCCATCGTTCCAACAATCCCCTGCCGCCTCCTCCCGATGTACCCCCTCATGCATCCCCCGAGCGGCATGGCACTGTCGGGCGACGGCCACTCCCACCCCCTCCTCGGCCCGGATCTGATGGTGAGGATTATTTCGTGCTGCCAAATGGGGAGACGTTCAGCCAGGATGATCTATTCAATCAAGTAGAAAGCATGGCTACGGGTGGGACAAACTCGGGCTATCAACCTTCCATCCAGGTGCAACAGGTCAATGGAGGCCGAAACCGATATTACGACATGAGCCGGCAATCCTCGGGACGGAATGGCGAGCGAGTAAATGGCGACCGTCTTTCACCATATCCCACGCAGGAGAATTACGTTGTTAGCGACGAGAGTGACGTTGAAGCCGCTGCTGGTTTGGCTGCGATGCGAATGGCCGAAGAACAAGACCAAGCCGACGAAGCTCGTCGGCGTAGTGGAGGCGCTCCGCTTTTTGGATCATATGCGACCATGTCTCCACCCGTACCTAGTGGTGGCAGTCGACCCGCCGAGGAAAGTGCCAGTGATAGCGACTACGTTCCAGTTGACGTGGGATTGTATGGAGGAAACTTTGCACCTAGCTTCACATATGGCGGGAATCCCGATCAATTGGCCTCTGGTGCCAGCACTTTGGTGGATACTGCCAGCCATCCGGCGTCTACTTCTGGTTCCCAGCGGCGATCCGAAGCTGCCAGCGAGGACTATGATCCCATTCATCCGTTCCCATCCTTCTCGACAAATGCACGTGTAGACACATTTGGTACCGGGGGTCTAGAAGAGCCCAGTGCCCGAAGGCGAAGCTATGACGAGGGTGATGAAATAACTTTAACAGACCAGACTGGCTTTGATGGAGGCCCACCAGATATGTTTTACCATCCTGGAATGACAAACCGCCCATTGCCTCCACCACCGGCAAATGCTGCAGCAGCCGCTGCAAACAACAACAGCCGGCGGGGCTATCAGCACCAAGCTACAAGCTCAAGTGGGTCTTATGAGTACTGGCGCAATTCTCAGGCGTCTCAAAGCTCTTATCCCACGGATCCTAATTCGATGCACATGGTATCTCCCACAGGAACGTACGTACCCCGGTCTGCTTCGCTTCTTCAACACAGCAACACCCCTCAGGCGGTGCCGCTCCCGAGATCGAAGACCGATGCCGAACAAGGGCACAGACTTCGACAGGCAGCGAACCGTAACACTTATTATGGTGGCGCTATGGATAGTGACGGGAATACGTTGACACCTAGCAGCGCCGATGCTGTCGCTGTCGATCTACCTACTCTACCTGCTGGCAAGCGATTCAATCCCGCGAAGTTGTCTTCCAATGATTTTAAGAAGTGCACCGAGCCTTGGGCGCTAAGCTCCATCATTTCATGGCTGAAGATCATGACTGAGGGAGAAAATGATTTGAAAGAAGGACCAATTCAGGAAGGCTTGGTCGCGCTATTCACTCACAAGGTTCCAACAATGAATATCGCCGACGCAGAGACTCTGAGCAGCCGCGTAGTGGCGGAGATGTACAAGGCTGGTACTTTGGTTCACGACGAGGAATGGCTGAAATTCTCTTCCGAAGTGATGACTGGTGTCATTTTCCAGCTGACTGGTGCTGGTTGTTACACGTCAAAACTACACACATACACCACACCCGGCCGCTGTTACTCGCATCACTGCCAGAGGACGCTGAAGAAGATCGACCTGCACTCCCCGTCTGGAGCTCCACAGTCAGATGACTGGGCGACATTCTATAAGCTAAAGAAGGAGGACATCGAGGGAGTCAACAAGAAAGAAGTTGAGCGACAAAATATTCTCCATGAAATTGTACAGGGAGAGGACAACTACATGGAGCGCCTTGATGTTCTGCGTACCCTTTACCGAGACCGACTTCTGGCAGCACAACCGCCTGTCATCCCGCCCAAGAAGGTCAACAAGTTCATCAGTGATGTGTTTGGCAAAGTTGATGCTGTAAGAAAGGCGAACGAGGATCATCTCCTTCCTCAGATGAAATATCGGCAACAAGAGCAAGGACCCTGGATCGTTGGATTCAGCGACATTTTCCGAGAATGGATTCGCAAGGCGAAACAAGCGTATATTGAATATGCCGCAGCATTCCCTTATGCCAGTTTCCTAGTCCGTCAAGAGGCCGATAGAAATATGTTATTCCGTACTTTCTTGGACGAAGCACGAGCGAACAAACTCTCAAACAAATTGAGTTGGGACACTTACCTCAAAGGACCTATTACTAGGTTGCAACATTATGGTCTGCTCATTGACACAGTGCTTAAGAGGTCCACTTTGGATAATGAGGAGAAACGGAATTTGAAGATCGCAAAAGAAGAGATCAAGGCTGTGACACTCGAGTGCGATAGTCGTGTTGCCGAAATGAGCCGAAAAGTTGACTTGAGCGATCTCCAGGCCAAGCTCATTCTTCGGCCTGGTATGCAACGTGTCGAGCTCAACCTGGACCACCTTGGACGCGAACTCATCTTTAGAGGCGACTTGCAAAGAATGGGTGGTAACCGATATTCATGGTTGGAAACTCACGCACTACTGTTCGATCACTACCTCGTCCTAGCCAAGACTGTGACGTATCGAGAGGCAGACGGTGTGACCAAGTCCGAAAAATACGACGTGTCGAGGTTGCCTATTCCCATGGATCTTCTTACCATCGAGAGCGAAGACGATGATGCTGTCGTCCGATCAGCTGTCAAGGGTATTGCCACAGTGACTACTGTCACTGGCAAAGTTGCCGGTGCAGGAGGTCCAGCACGAGGATCCGCGAGTGGACCTGGCCCGGGCACGCTACAGCACACAAACACCTCGAACTCACTAGGCTCAACAAACACGACTAGTTCCGGTAAGACTCTGGTGAACACGACCGTTCTCGACAATGGCAAGGACGAAAAGATTATGTATCCTTTCCGGATAAAGCATTTAGGAAAGGAGACGTATACCTTGTTTGCCCCCACCGCGCAGAACCGAGCAGAGTGGTGTGACAAGCTCATTATTGCAAAGACGAAACATGCTGCGGCCTTGTTTGCCCAAAATGCTGAACCTTTCCGTCTGAGGGTAATGGCAGACGCAGCTTTCGCGTATGAGAGTGCGATGCCCTCACAAAAGAGTATCACAATCAAGGGAACACCGCTCGACCGATCCATCGAAGAGGTTGAGAAACTATTCACCAACTCCGGTCGTCCAGCGCCAATCTGCCGAGCTCGTGTCAATTGCGCTACCGCGTTCAACCAGCCATACGGCAAGCAAATGGTTGCTGTTGGTACTGACATCGGTGTCTATATCTCTGAATATGACAATCCAAGAGGATGGGTGAAGGTGAGTTAATCACAATCTCTTCGCTTTGGAATTTGACTAACACAAATCAGGCGATTCAAATACCCAAGGTAACGCAGGTGGCTGTCCTCGAGCAGTTCAGCCTGATGTTGCTCATCTCTGATAAGTCATTGATCGCTTATCATCTAGATGCTGTATGCCCAGTGAGCGGTTCTCTACCGTCGAACGACTCGACCCGCCGCGCTCCCCAGAAGCTCTCTGGAACCCGCGATATTGGGTTCTTCGCCACTGGTATCATGAAAGACAGGACACTGGTATTCTACAAGAAGCGTGAGGGCCTCTCATCCACATTCAAGGTCTTGGAACCTGTCTACCAAAAGTCCACAGAGAAGAAGTCGAGAATATGGAAGACGGGACGCACCGAGTTCTTCCGCGAGTATGATGAGTTCTATATTCCTGCTGACTGCTTTGGCATCAATCTCTTCCATTCTTCGCTCGCTATTTCTACAGCCAAGGGCTTCGAGGTCCTTACTCTCGACAAGAAGCAGCCATGGTCGGTGCCTGATCTCCGGCAACAACACGTTGCAACCATTGCATCTCGACTACAGAATCAGGACCCACTAGGCATGTTCCGTCTTTCAGACAAGGAGTTCCTGTTGTGCTACGAGGAATGTGCAGTATACGTCGACAAGCACGGCGACATTTCTAGATCTGTTATTATGGAGTTTGTTGGCAAAGCCAGGAGCGCAGCCATGTACGGACCCTATGTTCTTCTTTTCGACCCTGATTTCGTCGAAATCCGGAACGCGCAGAATGGCCGTCTGAGGCAGGTCATTTCAGGACGAGATGTGAAATGCCTCGATGACGGATTGAGCGGCGGCTCTTCGCACAACCGGACGATCAAGCTGAGCTTGCAGCATCCGCAGCAAGAGCGATGCCAGGTCGTTGTTGAGCTAGTGCTTAATGAGGGTCAGAAAGAGTGATTGTGATTGTTATACGCACCTGCACGCACACGCATTTGTTTTGGTGTTGGAAATGAAACGAAACGAAACGTGTATACAAGGATGTCCATTCTGGGATGTATCTGAGGTGGTTTATGAATCTGCTGGTAATGGTCTGCATATATCTACTCGCACCGTCTTTTGGGCGTTTTGGCGGGATGCATGCTACGCATATCAAGGACCGAAGATAGGGAAGGAAATGGTTGTCAAGCAGGCTTGCTTGATTTGGGCTGTTGGTTGGTTTGCTGTTGGTTGGATTTATTTTCCATGATCCCCCGTGATGAAGTCGGGTTGTGGTTGGGTTACATTTATCTCTTTGATTATTTTTTGTAGTTTTTTTTTTGTTGTTTAACTTCTAAAGGATACCTGATCTTGGTGCATTTTTGTTTGATCTATCTCTTCGTCAACTTAGTTTCGGTTCGGACGAGTTGGTACTATCTATCTATACATCAAGCATGTGCATATGCGTATAATTTGCATGCCTATCAAGTATTGTACTATACTTACATTCATGTGATACACTGGTTGTGACGATAGAAGTGAGCGATTGGTAGTAACTGGGCATTTACGGTTGGGGATTTGACAAGAAACAATATCCTTGATGGGAAGATGAAGAGGGTAGAAGCATGAGGAGCATTGAGCTGCACAATGTGGGCAGACGCCAGCACAACGCCATACACGCATCTATCCCCAACGGACAACCCCATCATACGACACTCTCAACAACAAGCACCATGACTTCTGCGCGATTATCTACACTCCACTCCACCATGAGCTGCAGCTCCCACTCTCAGCCTCAATCCTCAGTCCAAAAAGCTCCAGACCATCCTTGCCCCGCCTCCGGTGTACGTCGCGATACAGTAGCTATCGACCGGTAATCGCCAATCGCAGGTAGGTGTGCTGGTGCTGTTAGCCCAGTTCTCCCGACAAATCGACCGCGCAGGCGTTGCCGACCAGCATCGGCGCTATTCTCGGCTGTATTCAGACAGCGCCGGCGCTGCGTACTGCGTTCAGCGACTCTGTCTGGCCTGCCTTTGGGCTGCGGGCTGCGTTCTGGGGCTGGGGACTAGGACTTGCATTTCTTCTAGTGTGCTTCTAGCAGGCTTCTTTGCATGATTATCGTTGAAAGATGGCGCGCTTTTTCTTGGGGAGCAGTTGGGGTTGGGATAGGTTGGTGGACGCGTTACGAGGTACAGTGACGTTGAGCGACATCGCAGAGGGAGGGGGATCACTGTGAGGAGTGTGCTTTGCGGATGGCGTAAGTACAAATGGCGGATGGCGGATGGCGGATGTCTAGCAAGAACTGGCTTGGTGGGTTTTGATGCATTTCTTCCCGAAAGGGCATTTGAGTGTTTGCGGTCGGGAATCTCCATGCTGGGTTATTTCGGCTTGGGAAGTTGTGCACGGAGATGGGGGTTGGGAAGAGCAGGGTCACAACTATCTCCGAACTAGATACTGGAGGTTCTCCATTGAGCGACCTTTCGAGGCTCTACACTATCTACTGTTGATGAGATGGCTGCGTGCTAAGTTATCCCCAGATCCAGATCCAGATTCAACTCTTCTCCGCACATCTCTTCTTGCTCTCTCTGGACGACCCTGCGTGCCACAGCATACAGCCTCCCTCAACACAAATTCCCATCATGGCGAGCTATCCATCGCAGCACAGAAACGGACCGATCACAACATGCACCACCTTGCTTCGTTCGGCTTACGACTGGGATGTGGCATGCGGCGAACTTTTGAGGCGTTTTTTTCGCGCAGGCGTGAGGCCAAGCCAAGGGCGTCTGGGCTTCTTGATCATGGCAAGCGCCTTGGGTGGAATTGCTTGAGTGCACCACTGCAGCTGGGAGAAAGGCAAAGTATGAGTTCTTGATGAACGATGCGAGTGTTGCGTCATGCGAGCCTTGCATTGAGTAAATTCTGCGTTGCGCGGGGTCCTTGAGGGGATCGACAAGTGGGCTGCTTTGCGACCCCCTTTTGCTTCTACTTTATCTCTCGCCCACATTTTGTTTCTCCCCAGATCGATGTTCTATCTACTCCACGGGGTTGTGCCCACACTACCTTCTCCGTGGAGAGTAGTGGATCCCCCGGTCGCTGGAAGAAAAAACTTCATTGCCCAGGCCATCGCACCATGAGGCTCAAAACTCCAGTGGGGTGCATGGGGGCAGATGCACGCATCATTTTAGCGGGAAAGGGGCTTGCATAGTATCTGATTGGCTACTAGTTGGGAGCCATGGGTAGTGCCTGCAGATGGTTGAGTCTGGGGGTGCGTTAGCTTGGCTGCGGCAGATGGACTTGAGGCGTCCGCTCTTGGGGCTCCAGAAAAAATTCTCTTTCGTCCTTTCAAAGAGGCTCTTCTGGACATGGGTTAGACTAGAGTAACGCCTAACTGGGCGCGCGGGAGCCGTGCAGTAGTTTCACCTCTCTAGTGCGGCTTTTTGAAAGCGCTTGTCGTTGATAGATGGTCTGCGTGTAAGATTGCAATAGTGCGTTGAAACGCACCGGGAATCCATCCGCGGCCAAAGAGGGATTGGCCAATTGACCTGGGTCTGGATCGTACAGTGGTATGGTGTGCCAGTATGCTCAAGGTCGCCCCATCTTCAACTGGAGATCTTCGAGCTGGGAAACCTGGGGCACCGAGTATATATTGTGGGAACACTTCCCCCTTCATTTCCAACTCACCAGCTCCGGGGTTCTCCAGCTTCTCTTCATCTGGGTTCTCGCCACTGTCCTCTTATCTGATATATCTTCTTTACTTCTACGGTCATTCTATAGAATATATCTGACCCGCTTGACCACCAACCATGGGTTTCAAGCTTTTCGGAGGTTCTACCGAACCAACTCTCGAGAGCGTTCATGAGCAGCAGAGCCGTCGCCCCTCCGCCGCTGAAGCTATCGCTGTCGATGTCTCCCGCAAGAATGTTAGCAACCAGGTAGTCACTGGTGCCAGCCAGCTTACCACTCGGCAATCCATCATCCCCGTCACTCTTGTCACGACCCTCTTCTTCCTTTGGGGATTTGCCTACGGTCTGCTCGACGTCCTGAACTCTCGCTTCCAAGTTGCTCTGCACATTACACAGGGTGAATCGTCTGGTCTGCAGGCCGCATACTTTGGGTAAGTCTTCTTCCGGACTGTCATCACTACAGCAGCGTCTAACCACCACTACTACAGCGCCTACTTCATCGGCCCCCTAACCTATTCTGGCTGGTTCCTTCGCCGCTTTGGATACCGCTACACTTTCATGCTAGGTCTGACCATCTACTGCGTTGGCGCGTTGATGTTCTGGCCTGCCGCTGTCAAGCGCTCATTTGGCGGCTTCTGCGGCGCCATGTTCATCGCTGGCTCTGGGCTATCCACTCTCGAGACTTCTGCCAACCCTTACATTGCGGTTTGCGGTCCTCCCAAGTGGTCTGAATTCCGTCTCGAGCTGTCGCAGTCCGTTCAGGCTGTTGGCTCCGTTGTTGCTCCCGTGCTTGCTTCGTTTGTCATCTTCAAGAATGTTGGTGCCGATGGTCGTTCGCTCGAGAGTGTGCAGTGGGTGTATCTTGGTATTGCCATCTTCGTTGGAGCTTTGGCCATTGTGTTTTACTTTGCGCCTATTCCTGAGATTACGGATTCCGATATGGCTGATCAGGTATGTGGTTCTTTTTGACACTGTTCGGAAGACATTTGTCACTGACATATCTTTTTAGGGTGAGATGACTAGCGCTGCTGCCAACTACGTCGATAAGCCCATGAGGAAGCAGTATACCCTCTTCTTCGGTGTTGCCGCTCAGTTCAGCTATGTCGGTGCTCAGTGCGCTGTCGCTGCCTACTTCATCAACTACTTCACACAAGCCCGCCCTACCCTTGACGTCAAGACAGCCCACGAGAAGGGCGCCCACTTCTACGCCATCGCCCAAGGACTTTTTGCCATCGGTCGTTTCGCCGCCGCAGGTCTGATGTACGTCACCAAGCCCAGATACGTGCTTTTGGTCTTCCAAACCGCCATCATGATCTTCATCTCTCTCGCCATCGGCATCGACACGGGCAACGGCAAGGACTCCAACTGGGGCGGTCTCTCCATGCTCATGCTCGTCCTCTTCTTCGAATCCTGCATTTTCCCCACCATCTTCGCGCTTTCTCTGCGTGGTCTCGGTCGCCACACCAAGCGCGGTGCCTCGTTCCTCGTCGCGTCTGTCTGCGGCGGTGCCGTCGTCCCCGCTATCCTCGGAAACGTCGCCGACAAGATCGGTACGCGCAAGGCCATGGTCGTCCCTCTTGCCTTCTTCGTCATCGCCTGGAGCTTCCCCATCTACCTGAACTTGTTCAAGGGCAAGGAGCTCGATGCGTATCGCGAGTCACATGTTGGTCTTGAGGAGGGCGCTATTGATCCCGATTCCAAGATTGCTGCCTTGGATGCTGCGATTGGTAACGAGAAGGATATTGAGGCGGCGCATGTTGAGGTTCAGTATAAGCATTAGTGTTTTGCTTTTGCTTTTGTCGAGGTAATTAGGAGTTTTTTTGGGGGGAAAGATACACAGTGTTAAGAGACGATACCTATAGATTTATATGCTTTTATGATGTTGGGTGGGCGTGGCCCTTTATTGGAGAGTCGGGTCTTGTTATATGAGGATAATTGTATACATGATTGATTGAACACACATTTTTACTTCACCTTTTTTCCCTTTTCTTTTCTTGGTGCAATGGTGCAAAATGAAGTGATACGAAGTATTAATTTTTTTTTTCCTTAAATTAAGGTCTCTCATATCCATACCGTAGAAAAAACCGGGCAATACATATACAAGCAGTTTACGCCACCTCCTTCCTTAGTACAAACCATCAAGACTATTTATATTTTGAGCCGCGGAAGCTAACGAAAATTATGTGTTTCTTATAGCATTCTCACGGGTATATAAAACATTGAGGAAAAGCAAGGCTAGGTATGCTTTTTTTTTTTTGCTTTCTTCTTGTGGCAGTGTGCAGTTAGAGGTGGTTGCTTTCTTGCTGCTTTACGACAGTTTTGAAGCTGAGGAAGTTTTGTGTAATGCGTTACTTTGGCCTTGGTGCACGGTGTATAGAAGATTATAGAATAAGACGTATGTTGGTTGTGGGCTTTTGTTTGTTACAATGGACATTGAAGCGAACAAAGTTATTCGGTCGTGGTTGATTCAACAATAGACTTGTTTCTCGTGGTCTCCTTGACATGGCGGCTTGTAGATGGAGACAAGGCTAGCGATCTGGGGAAGTGATTTTTTTTTTTTGGATTTGATGGATATGGCTATGAATACTGGAGTTATTTATACTAGTAAATGTAATGATCTTTGCGTGTATGTACATGTTTCATTTCTTGGCTGAGATTATTGAAAAGCCAATACACAGGATATAGGCCCCTAGGACGGCTAGAGGCGCCTTTACACACACATATATAACGTTGACTCGACTGACAAGGTCATAAGAACACTGCCTTGCTTGCTCCCTGGTCGTACAATGCCCCAAAAGGACGAGAACGATGCACGAGAGTGGAGTACAAATAGTACCACAGGTAGTAGCAGACTTCTTGTTTCTATATAGCCGTTTAAGCCTCGGTGTGCTTATTGCCGACTTCCAACCCCGCGTTCGGTAGCAAGGACGCCATCCGACCACCAGCAGGCCTCGGAGATCTCCACAATCAACCATTGCTCGAAGCTATAATTGGTTTGATTGGCGTGTGGTTCATTGCCGTTTGATGTGTGCCAAGCATAGCCAAGCGTGCGCCATGAATTTCCCCCGCCTTTGCCCCCGTCTTGGGCTCGACTACACCACTCGCGGCAGGTAGATTATCACCGGCATGCCTTGAATTGGTAATTGATCGAGTCCCGGGTGTTGGTATCCAGGAGTTTTGCGTGAGGATGGGGAGTCTGGTCATACATGCAGAACCCCGAAGATTGACCGTTTCCCTGGTTCGAGTTGTGCGGGATACGACGTGGAGCCCCAGGCTGTTGGGGAGAAATGGGGGGAATGGGGGTGCGAGATCGACGGGAGTACATAAAGGGTTGGGTGGCCTCTGCTTTTTAAATCTCCGTTGAGCATATCTTGACGTTGGTGCTCTGGAAGCCTGTCTTGTTGACTTCAGACCACTCTATTATTACCCCTCTCAAGCGGATCCCTACCAACCAACATTCGAAATTGTCTGTCCCGCTGAGATAGATCCTCGCCTTCCCATTTCCCCATCGCTATGGCACTCGATATCAAGAACTCCCTTGAGAGGAGGGAGTCAATGATCGACGAGACCGATGACGAGAAAGGCGTCCCGGAACTACTACAAACATACATGAGAGCCGGCTTGAGTCGAGAAGACGCGCAGTTCTTACATGACATTCCGAAGAAAGAGCAAGATAAGATCTTCCACAAAGTTGACTGGAGGTTGTGTCCCATGTTGGCAATCCTGTATCTAATTTCGCATCTTGATCGGTAAGTGGATGCATTGACCAGCAACTGAGAAATAGTGACTTACTGACTTGTGTGCAGTGCAAATATTGGGTATGTCCTTTTTCAACTTCATGACCTGTTTTGAATTCTAACTCCTGTTATAGAAATGCGAAAATCGAAGGTCTAGAGGAAACACTCAACATGTCAGGAAATGATTACAACGTCGCTCTGATGATGTTCTTCATTCCTTATGTGCTCTGTGAAGTCCCGAGTAACATGCTCCTGGCGAAATTCAAGCGCCCCTCTTACTACATGGGCATTCTTGTCATCTGCTGGGGTACTGTCATGACTTTTATGGGTGTAGTCCAGAGCTTTGCTGGACTTTGTGCAACCCGATTCATTCTTGGCTTGTTCGAGGCTGGTTTTTTTCCTGGTGCTATCTATCTTGTAGGGCAATGGTACCCTCCGGAACGAACGCAGTTCCGCATGGCGCTGTTCTACTGTGCATCAGCTGCATCAGGGGCATTTTCAGGATTACTGGCTGCAGCTATTGCTAAGATGAATGGTGAGAGGCAGAGGCTGATTAGCTTTAATCGGCAGTGTGCTAACAATTACAAGGACTCGGCAACTATGAGGGTTGGCGTTGGATTTTCATCATCGAAGGCATTGCCACCGTGCTCATGGGATGCGCAGTCTTCTTCCTCCTACCTGATTCTCCAGAACATGCTGTTGGACGATGGCTCAACGAGGACGAAGCTCGTTTCCTCAAGCTGACACATATTTTTACTCGTGGTGCGAAGAAGGTTAAGCAGGTTGAACCTGGGGAGAAGAAGCGCGTCAACTGGCCTCTTCTGGGCTCCGTTGCGAAGGACTGGCAGATTTATCTTCAAGCCATGGTCTTTGCTTCGAATGCGGTGCCAAACTACGGATTAAAGTGTAAGTGTCTTGCCACGCTTAGTTTTGCACATTTGAGAGCTAATCATCGAACTCAGTCACCATGCCCCAAATCTTGAAGAACATGGGCTTCACATCCACCAGTGCTCAGCTCATGACCGCTCCTCCCTACGCATGCGGCGCCATTTCTGCTTTGGTCTCTGCGCTCCTTGCTGACAAGTACACTTGGCGTATGCCTTTTATTACCGGAGCGCAAGGTCTTCTCATCATTGCATACTCGATTCTCTTCGCAAAAGCCGAGCATATCAAGAACAACGTTGCGCTATGCTACTTTGCAGTCCACGTTGCTTGCATTGGCATTTATCCCATCCTGCCTGGCTGCAATGCCTGGACAATCAACAACCTTGCCGGACCTGAAAAGCGCGCAATTGGGTAAGCTAATTCCCCAAAAATTTTTATTCCCCACCGCTTACATCGCACAGAATTGCAACTATGATTTGCATTGGAAATCTGGGAGGTATCGTTGGCTCCTTCATCTACCAGGACAAAGAAAAGCCAAAGTACCCAACGGGATTCGGATCTTCGCTGTCGTTTGCTGCTGCGGGAATGATCTGTGCGTTTACGCTCGAGTATCTGTTCTGGAGTATCAACAAGAAGAATGCGCAGAAGACTGAGGAAGAATGGAGGGAGATTTATACTGAGGAGGAATTGGAGAAGATGGGTGATCGAAGCCCGTTGTTCAAGTATCATTTGTAAGATTTAGAGCGATGGCGGAAGCTAGTGGAGGAGTATGCGCAGAAATATGCTATATTCGTGTAGAGACCAAATGCACCGCAGGTTCCAGTTGCCCAATGGTATTAGTCTTGTGTCGTGGAATAGCATAGCTGTGTTCGTGGCTGTTTTTACTAGCTCTAGAGATTAAGACATTTAAGCCAAGGTCTCCATCAATTGCATTCGGAGAGCGCCTCCGAGCAATTTCGACCTATGAGATCAATCATCTTTGGCAGACCCCGCCTAGGGCATTGTCTCTGAACCATCCAGGTATCTGATTATCTACATTTAATTGGTGAGACATTGTATGCATTGCGCCTCGCCCCACGCGCCACGAACCCATGCTCAGCCACGATTGCTCAGCGGTACGAGAGGCCTCCACCTTCTCTTCAGGCATCACCAAATTCTCTACGTCGACATCAGCATCACTGACATCCACTATTGAGCTTCTATATTCATGCTTATCTTGTTTATCGAAGGGTAAATGTCGACAGCGTCGTGAGATGCGACCGCACAAGGCTGGATCCTGTTCGCAAACCTCCAACAGCCTTACAATTCATCTTCACTCCCAAATTGACCCATGACTGAGCTCGTCGGACTCACAGCCAGCGTCCTCCAAATAGCTGGGGCTGGCATCAAGCTGTCCACTGTACTATACAATTATGTCAACTCTGTCAATCGCGCTGACCACGAAATCTCCGACATTGCTGGCGATGTCAAGCTTACAGCCAATACACTGGACACGGTTGGTCTAATCTTCCAAGCCGAAGACGCAAAGACAGTCGTTACCAAGAAGGCGATGCAAGATGCCGATGTCATCATACAGAAATGCGAGGGCGTTTTTGCAGAGCTGCAGCACATCGTTGATAAGAGGAGTAAGGTTTGCAAGAATGGGAAGAAGAGTCTGACTGCGTTTGGGAAGCTTGCCTGGCCGCTGAAAGAGGAGAAGGTTGAGCTTTGTAGGAGAAAATTGGAGAGCTCGAAAAGTAGCCTTCTGTTGCTGCTGGGTGTTATACAGCTCGGTCAGGCGCAGGCTAGAGGGTACATTACTCTAAATTGTCTTTAGGACCGGAATGCTAATCATTTGAATAGAAACCTGGAGAGAAATTCTCTCGAAGCAGAACGAGAAAAAATCCGGGCATTGTATCAACGACAACAGGATTCTCTTGAAAGTTTGAAAGCTCTTGAGAAAAGCCTAAGCAACGTCACATTGGAGGACGATGAGGCGACTACACTCGCCGCATCTGAGGCGTCGTCGCGAGCCCACACAATGAACTTCATGGTCAAACAGACGCCAAAAAACTCACAAGAGAGCTTCCATTTGACATTGACGGATGACTCGGAATCGTCCGATGACGAGAACATGGCGTCTGATGACGAAGATGACGTTGTCACTGCAGAAGAGCTTGCAAAATGTGCGCGACATGTCCAGAGACTACTCAAGAGAATCAACATTCTTCAACAGACATTCGAAACCCCACAGCCCACACGGAGACGTTCAAAGAGGAGAGTGCAGAAGCTTTATCGGCGCTTCTGCCACAAATTCGAGTTGGACATGAGACATCCCGCACCAAAGAGAGGTGTTTCACCTTTATCGAAGGTCCCAAAGGTCCCAGTAAAGGGGGCATTTTTTCCGACGGACTCGGAGAAGCTATTGACATTGGAGGATGTGTTCGACGATGACCGAGAGCTCGATCTGATTGACGATCTCGATATCGATTTTGGTGATAATAACCAGAATCTTATTTCGGACGACGATGACCTAAATCTTGAATTGGGGGATGAGATAGGACCCACGGCAGAAATTGAGATTGGTCGCGACCGTAGCGGACAGATCACATTCCAGATGGATGCCTCTCCTAAGTCCTTGACGGAAAAGAGTGATTCAAAGGATGAGAATGAGGTATTTATAATATTCACTTATGTAAAAGCACTCTTGCTAACATTTGGTACAGACATTGACCCCATTTGTCTCCTCACGCCCAGGGTTGGGTCCTATGATTAAGAAAAATATGGGACGGGCGGAGACAGCAAATTCCTTCCGTAAAGCAGCAGCCGCTGCCGGTGCCTTCAAACCTCGTGCTGGTGGCGCCGCCGCTAAACTATTTGCAAAGGAAACGAAGACATATAACGAACTGGATGGCATTAGTGGAGTTTTCATTCCAAAACAACCAGTACCAAAAGAGGAAGTCGAAAAGACGGTCAAGCTCGAGCAGAAATCTCTCCCTACGCCTGAACGAGCTTCACAGGTCCGTCCTCTAATTGACACTGAGGCGGTTCCTGCACGGACTGCGAATAGCCCTCTGGAACTCACCCCGGCTGTGACGATTCCTAATAAACCATTTTTTCAACCTCAGCAATATCCTACTACGGCAAGCAATTTCAGTCCTTTATCGTCTCCAGCCTTGGATGCACAGAGTGGGATTGAAAGCAAGACAGTCGAACATCCGGCTAAGAAGCAAAAGCTGAATAATGATACGTCTCCTCTCGTGGTGTCTATTAACTTCAGCGGCCTGGGTACGACGTCGACAAATGAACCAACTCAGGAACATCCAAAAGCCTCAAGTCCGGTTGAATGTCCCAGCCAAAGTAGGTGGGATAACCTCCTAGAAGCAGCGTAAGTGCCTCACCATCTATGTCAAGAGATTTAATGATAACCATGAATAGAGTACAACGCCACGCAGAAGAGCAGGAAAACGGGCTATCACCCCGCAGCGAACGTCAAAATCGTGAAGACAAAAGGGAAGAATTTTCCACAATTCGACGCCCAAGCGTAAACGAGACCCGGCTAGAGAGGCTCATACAGATGCAACGAGATCACGCTGAGGCACAAACAAGGGCTCAAGCGCAATTGCGGGCTACTCTGGCACAGACACAGGCCCAGGCCCAGGCACAATACCAGGCCCGGCTACAAGCTCAAGCGGCAGCCAGGACATCTGGTGGTGATATGAAGCGATCAAAAGGCGGACCGCGACGACCGCTGTATCCATTGCGGAAGGCTGCCCCTGAAGCGATGGCAAGGCCACAGGCCAGAGAATTCGCCGTAGAAAAGGATTCAACACCATCAGAGTCGACAGCACCAACCCTAAAACCGTTAGGATCAGTGAGGCCTTCACGATCAGTGGTGACTCCGTCAGTTGACATGGCACCTTCACAGCAAGCCCAGACTGAGCAAGAATCAAGACTGAGTGAGAATTTGTTCTCCCGTGGACTGCGGGCGGCTGCAGCGCGGACATCTGCTGCCACTCGGCCATCTCAATCCACTGTGAATAAGTTAGCCCAGCAAGGAATGTGTGACCCCACAACTAGCCAGTTCGATAGTCAGGGCGCCCTAGAGGAGATGTTTTCAGCTTTTGAACGAGACGCACAGGACTCTCCAGCAGACGTGGATAAACACGTAAAGACCAACGACCCGATCCCCGCAGAAATTCCACCACTGCAGCCCTTGGGAAGCCGAGCATTTCAGTATACACCATCTAATAACCGGATGACCAGCCACGGGTTCGCTGATCTGTCATATGCTGGGTCTTACCAAGAACCCGTGGAATCCAATAACCAAGCCATCCAGTCAGATCCAGAGTCAGATGCAGATGACGAGTTCCCCCGAGAACCCGTCAGAAACCTCAACCCAGACGTCTACAAGCCAGCCACAAGCCTAAGTGAAAGCGAGAGCAAAGGGAAAACTCTAACGGCTGCCCGCAAGGAACTATGGAATGTTGACTGGGTGGCTCTCAATGGGACCGACAGCGTCAGAAATCGTCCGTCTGAGATTAGATCTTTCAATCCCTTCGCATATAATGAAATAGAATACGGCGTCCGCAAACAAAACATCTCCAACACACCCTTACAACGCCCTCCAAACAACCGCGCACAATTCCCTCATGAACAAGCCAACCCTGAAGCCTCACGACCCTCCCCAATAAATGAACACACCAACTCAGAACCCCGCAATAGGCGTCCACCTAGCATTCAATCCATTGCCTTTCCCTTACCATTCGCGCCACCAATACCATCGCCCCCACCCCCATTCAAGTCCAAATCCATGCGTCGCAAAAACGTCAAGGGATTAGCTCTCCCGACCCCAACAACAACGAACAAACCAGAAGAACTCGTTGCAAAGTCGCCAGATACAGCGGGAGACAACGACAGAGGAGCCGGAGCCCCCCTAGATAAGCGCACCCCATCAAACGAACCCATCGATCTAGACGCAGAGCCAGGTTCTCCGGACACATCGTCGAGCTCGACAGCAAAAGACAACACTAGAAGGCCAACACCAGAGCCATTGGCGCCGTTCGTAGCGCTGCGAGGACGCGACGCTTTCTGTGAGAATTCACATGCCCGTTCAATCTTTTCTCACGATGATTCTACGGCTGTGGCGTATGATTCTTGGTCTACTTTTCCTCCTCCTCCCCCCCTTCCTTCTGGCTGTTCTTCTGTTTCACCTTATTACTTTCTTCACCCTCGTAACATTTATTCCTCATCCAACAACGCATATCCAGACCCACTTCTCTTCAGCAGTGTACATTTTAGCGGGCCCGACCAGACATCTTCATCTGCGTTTCCGGATGATACTTTCGATTTCGATTCGTTTCTCGCTCCTGAAGCTGGGGCGTCGAAGAGGAAATGGGGAGGTAGCAACGAGGATGACGGTGCGAGCGATGCGAATAAGGCGGAGCCGATGGACGAGGTGAAGAAGAAACGTGCCAGAGGGCGCAAGGGAACATTGGGTGGCCGCGAGGGGGTCGGTATCGGGTCTAGGAAGAGGGGGAGGGGGGCTGTAGATAGTGGCGAGGATAGTGAGAGCGGAGAAGAAGGAAATGGGAGAGATATTGTGGATGTGTTGTTGGAGCAGTGGATTATGCCCGTAGCCGTAGGCTCTTCTTGAAAAGCAGCATTTTGTTCTGGCGAACTGATATTCGGCGTAATAGTATACTCATCACTGAATAAAAAACAAAAGAATTTTCCCGTACTCGTAGATTCATTTGTTTGCATTTTGAGCTTACTTAATTGAGATTCTAACGTACTATACAAGTCCTTGGCCTTCCAGTACGAGCTTTGCGCCTAGCCCTTTAAGCTTGAATTTCTGAATTTTGCCGCTGGCTGTCTTGGGGTAGTTATCGACCCAGAAGACGTATTTAGGTACTATATAAATAATCGTAATCAGTATTTCCCCTAGTCCCAAAAGCAATCCAGGAAGTAGAACAAGATGAAATGGAACTTGTGAACGTACCTAAATGATGACTCAAGTTGCGCCGCACCCACTCTCTAACCTCATCCGCAGTGACGATTCCACTATCACCCTCATGTCGGACTATAAACGCTGCGACGATTTCTCCGTACCGCTCGTCTGGTAGTCCGACGACACTGACTTCACTAACAGCCGGATGCGCAAAAAGACAGTTTTCGATTTCAAGCGGATGGATGTTTTCGCCGCCGCGGATAATCAAATCTTTAATCCTGCCAGTAATCTTTACGTACCCTTCTTCATCCATGGACGCTTCATCGCCAGTATGCATCCAGAGCACACCGTTTTCGTCCGGAACGAGAACTTCGTTTGTGCGCGCCTCATCCCCCCAATATCCTTTCATGACGAGGTAGCCCGAGACAGCGAGTTCGCCGCGCTGGTCGACGGGTAGTGTTTTTGACCAGTCGAGTGGATCAACGACTTTGGCGTGGACGTGCGGGAGGAGGCGGCCTACACTGTCGATGCGTTTTTCAATAGGATCGTCGGTGGTTGTCATTGCGGAGACGGGGCTTGTTTCCGTCATGCCGTAGCAGATTGTAAGCTCCGTGAGGTTCAGCACCTTGTGGAGTTTTCGCATCAGTTCCGCGGGGATGGAAGATCCGGCTGCAATACCGGTGCGTAGATATTGGAATCCTTCGTGTGGGACGATGCTGTTGGCGAGGAGTTCGAGCTCGGCCACGAACATTGTGGGAACGCCGTAGAGAGCTGTGCATTTGTGCTCGCGGACGGCTTCGAGGGTTGCGAGGGGGTCGAATGCTTCGCGTGGGAATACAATTGCGGAGCCGTGGGTTGCAGTTGCCATGTATCCGAGAATACATCCGAAGCAGCTACATATAGCTTAGTGAAACGCATTCAGAAGAGGATATAAGTGCTTACTGGAATAATGGAGGTGGACAACACACAACATCTTTATCTGTAAGCAACATCCGATCTCCAATGCTGTTCCCATTATTCAAAATGCTTCGATGACTTAGACAAGCAGCTTTAGGCATACTAGTCGTCCCGCTCGTGAACTGGATGTTCACAATGTCATTTGGGTCCAGCCCTTGACCTGCCAATGCTGCACCATTTCCACCATCTTCTAGTACATGTTCGTAGCGTATCGTGCTTTGATAAATGTCTGGATCTATTCTCCCTTGCGAGTTGTTCACCATGATAACCTGCTGTAGTGAGGGCACGAGTTCAGACTCGAGTTTCGAGCTCTCTAGATCCTGTATAAGATGCGTGAGTAGCGGAATATTCGAGCGTGGGTCTTTTCGAGGGAGATTGGTTTCGGCTCCGATGATCAGGTGTGAAGCCTCGAGATGATTCAAAGCTGAGAGAACCTGAGGGGCATTGAACGCCGGGTTCAATGGGACCTGTACACTCGCATTTAGCTTCCCAATTCGTGACATGATGCATTGCGAGCTCATACCAATATCGCTCCAAGTTTAAACAACGCATATGTAGCCTTCCACAAGTGTCAGCAACCCTCCACTTTCCTTTCATAAAAGCATACCATACAGTCGCATACTCAATGTTATTTCCCAAAGACACAGCGATCCTATCCCCCTTCCTCACCCCCGCTTTCTGCAGGCCACGCGCCAGGGCATTAGAATCCCGATCGAGTTGCTCGTACGTGAGCCGCGTGCGCTGATGATGCGAAATCACCCTAGACCAAAAGACTTAACCCCCACCAGGAACGAAATACAGTCTTGTAGTCAAAAACTTACGCATTTCGATCCCCATATTGTCTCACAACTCCTGCAAAGTGCTCCGGAACCGTCTGCTCAAGCAATGGCGGCTGTCCACGGTGTTAACTTCGGCTTTTCCGATAGCCGGAAAGTGGAATGAAGGTCGGTGTACCTGCGTGGGTCCAGCACTATATGCTTGGGTAAGAATACCGCGGTGAGAAGTATGTGGTAAGCGAAGAGATCTAGAGCTGCGAGCAACGACGGAGCGGAGCATTTTCACCCCAGCAAGACATTTTAGAAGAATAAGAAGAGAGAGCACAGAAGGATGGGCGGTGGAGGTATGACGACGCGGGGAGCTTCGGAATTGGGCCGCGGCTGGTGGCAGTTGCCCCCACAATTAAACGCGGGGTAGCTCTCTGCCTCTCCAGGGACGCCATCCATGTCTAGCCCGGTTAGCAGCTCGGCACCATGTCAGGGCGTTGCTCTGATAGAACCGCTCTGTCCTGCATCACTATATCATGTTCAGACAACCAAGGATTGTTGGTACATTTTCTACATTTGATATCGTTAACTTGCCGTCACAATGCGCCACCCTCTGAGAAGTGCCCCCTATGCTACCCAAAAACGTCTCGAACAAACGTGATATCAATTGGAACCACCAAACTCCAAAAGCAACGCTGCACTCGCTGACCATCCAAGATACCTACTACCTTTCAAACTCCAAGACTTTTCTACTTGCATCGCTTCCTCGTCTGTCTTTGGAGGGCTTGATCTCTCCGCCAGAGCCGTCTGGTGATAACAGGTCCGCGGTGCTGCCTTTGGATGTGTCCACGTCCGCCGTTTCCGCTCCCTCCAGCAAATCGGCATCCTTTGCATTCGAGGGCTCCTCTTCGTCTTCATCGTCATCTCTTCCATGTCTAGCTTCCCTATCCATCTCCTTTTGTGCCTCATCCATTCTTCGCCTGACTTCTGCCGCGACACGCATACCGTCACTGACAATGTTGTCGAGCATGCCTCGAAGACCTCCACCAGGTGGAACAATACCAGCCCCTGCGCCACCCACAACGCCACCCAGCCCTCCTGCGCTGGATGTGACCTGTTTTCCGGCATTGGAAAAGGTGGTAAGGTTGGATGAGGTAGACGTGTGAGAAGGAAGGGGGGCATCGGCGAGCTGAAATGAGGACGAGAAGCCAACCTCGAAGAATTGCTCGAGAACTTCGTCCGCAAGAATGACCATGCGGAACGTGGGGAGGGTGATATAAAGGGGTTTGTTGGGGTCGAGAGCGAGGTTTGCTGCCTGAGCTTTCTTGTCTCTGCCATCCGCATTTACCTCAGAGCCATCCTCTGCCACGGGGGCCAGAGGATCAGCATCTGAAGGCTTCGGAGAGAGTGTATGCTTCTCGTGTTTGTGAGGAGATGTAGCATTGGGGGTTTTTGTAGCAGCCGGTGAGCTAGGCTGGGAGCCAAAATCTATGAGGTCGTCCTCATCATCCCCGCCGATCGCAAAGTTGTCCATGTTATCCTTTGCCTCATTCATGGTTTGGTTATCCTGGTTCGAGGGGTGATCTGGATCGGCATACTCAAAGCATCTGCGGATAAAGGCAGAAACACTGCTTAAGAACTGCTCATCGCGGTTCGTTCGCTCAGGAGTTCCACCTCCCATCTCCGATATTGAAGCTGATGGGCTGACTGACTCATGGAGACCTCTCCTAGACAGAAACAGAAGAGCCTCTGATATCCTGAGTATTCCCTCGCGGTCCACTCTACCATCACCGTCGTCATCGTAGAGCTCAAAGAAGTAGCTGATGTTCGACATGATGTCTTTGGTACCCTTGACATGTGCAAAGCCTGTCACAACATTTTGGAGAGAAAGCGAGTCAGTCATATCAGTATCCCATTGCCGGAACAAACGTTTCATAAACTCGTGATCCGCAGGCTCAGGTCCTGAACCCCATGGGGACATGGTCGGTCGGTTTCTAGCGCTGCCACCAAAGTACGAATGAGGCGAGTGAGTACCGTTGGTTTCAGGTGGAGAGCTTGGTGAATCGGTTATTGCCCATTTGGCAATTCCTACAAAAAAAATTAAGCGAAATGTTGTACAAAGAGAATGGAGTGACGCTAATAGAATACTTACCGGCAAGAAACTCTCTGAAAGCATCGTAGTCCATTTGTGTAGGACTAGGTCCAAGTGCCACTCGGCCCCTTTCTACACTTTGTCCTGAAAAGCCGGTCACAATCTCAGTGGCCTTTGATCCGCTCGCCTTTGCCTTTCGTGCCGCCTCCTGGTGCAGAATTTCGGCTCGTTGTTCCCGCTCATACAAAACAGCATAGAATTTGTCGTACAAGAATCCCAGGTCATTAACACTGAGCTTCTTGCTCTCTGGCCCAAGATTCCTAATCGATGTGCGCTTCGTGAAATTCTCAATGTTTTCAAGGACTGCATCCTTGTGCTTAGCTCGCTGTTCCGAGATTGTATTTTGCGTGATGCCCGCAAATTCTTTGAATGCCACGACCATGAGCTCCTGGAACCTTGTGACCGCCCTAAGTTTTGGATTTTCGGATTTTGGGTGAGCAGACTCGTCTAGTCTGGCAAAGTACGACTTGAGCACGGATATGAATGTACCATCGTCCGAAGCGTCAAGCAGCTCCTCACCATTGATCCGAAGGATAGCCAGTCCAATCTGGAAAAGAACCTTCGGGCCCTCCAGGAAGAAGACATCCAGCACTCGGAAAGCAAATATTAGAGGCATTGAGTTGATATAAAGTGAAAGGAACCACGGCAAGGAAACCACTGAAAGTTGTACATCAGATTTGACCAAATGGTCCCACAGGATTGGCATCGTTTTCTCGACCAAGGATTCGAAGACACGCTGATCGAGCAGAGTTCCGTACATGGTTTGGGAATAGTAGCCAGGTAGAAGACGGTCACAGAGCACAGAAAGCAGGAAGAAGGCCTGGGGTTCAGACATGTAGCTTCTGAGGTTAGAATATGCCACTGGTAATCAAAGGGAAATACATACATCAACAAAGCTGCCACGACAATATTCATCGCCTGGCAGTACCCGACCTCTTCATTAGTCCAGCTGTAGGCCGTCAAAACCCTTCGCAACCGGCCGATACCTTCCTCGCTCTGGAAACCCGGGTACTCTGGGAGACTTCTGTTGAGATCTTTCTCGATTTCATCTATTGCCAACGATTCTCTTCCTGAATATTTCTCCAATGTCTCGGTATACAATTTGGGGGTTTGGAGTCGCAGGAAAAAAGAGCCTGACGTAAGTTCCCATATCTCGCCTCGTAACCGATTTGGGAGACCGACTCGAATGAGTTTGTGGAAAGTGGGTTGCCTAATCAGTGTTGCACTTCGTCCGTTCTCTGTTTGTCCCCTGTCAGCAATTATCCTGTAACCCGAAAAGATAGATGTGATTGTGTACCTCGTAAATATTCCCGCCACAGCCGTATCTTTGTAGCGTCTCTCAGCTTGCGAGCATTTCCTGGATACCTAAAGACCATTCCCAGCCCGGTGTCCGGATGCTCTTTCCCTGGCTTCGCGTTATCTCCAGACGCCTTCTTTTCCTCGTCGCTGAGGAGCAGATATTCCGAATAGCATTGGTTTACGCCAGCGCGCAGATTCTCAACCTCTTTGACCCCTTCCCTCAATCCCTTCTTCAGCCCATCACAGAACCGCTCACAAGCCTGCCGTGTTCCGGCCAGCTGAATCGTGAGCTTTTGGCCAGCAGGGGCCTTTGACTTGGTGTCTGGAGTACCGTTCCACGTCGTTATTGCCAGTGCAAACATATAACTCTGACTGTGCAACCGCTCGACTCTCCGGATGGCGCACAGTGGCAATGTAAAGCCATTTCCTGCGGGGCCAGCCCCGTGCGTCTGCCCGGTGAAGCTACTTGAAGAGCTCAAGCTGGCGGTATTGAGGAAACTCGATCCCTGAGTCGAGAAGCAGAGAAACTGCTCGCTGAGATGTAGCTTTCCAACATAGTGGTTGCCCTGGACTCGGTCCTTCTCGCCGGAGGTGACGTCGGCGGAACCCCTCTGCGAATGGTGGGGCGAGAGTGTGAGCTCGGCGGTGATTTCTTGGAGAGGGTTTTGAGAGTCGGGAAGTCTGAATTGATGGCGAAAGAGGGTGGCTTTGGAGGGACGGCGGTCGTTTGAGGCCGGGGCGGCTATGGTATTGAGGGTGGGTTCGACGATGAACTGTTGTGCCTTTTGCACCAGGCCTGAGATGTTGAACATGGCTTCGGTCCGGCCCGCGGGAATAAAATGAGAGAATGGGTATATGTGAGGCTAACTGGAGATTCGCCTCATTGCGGGTAAAGAGTACAATAGAGCATTTAGAGGTCAGCTTTGAAGGGCTGAGCTGCCGGAGTGTCTGGTGTCGCAGCACTGTTGCCGCACGGCCCGGGCGCGAAGCTTAGTTTGGGTGGCTTATGTAAGGGCGACCAGGATTCCAGAGCTCAAACATTCGAAGCCCAAAACACTTTCAGATATGGGAGAAATGTGCAACCCAGAGGCTCAGCCAGCATGCCGTGGGAAACCAAACTACGAATGTCAGTCGCTCTCGCAAGTGGGGGGTTGGCGAGCGCCAATTATGTCCTTTCCCTGAGCGCCACGGCCATAAGAACAAGCCTCACCCCACGACTCCGAATGGTCAAGAACTGAAGACATAGTCGATGTTGACTCTAGACTCCGGGTCTATATTTTGTGATTGATGATGGTCCAAACTTGGCGCCTTTTGCTCCTCTCATTACTTCAGTACTATAGAACTACATTTGCATTACCCTCATGTCCTAACAAGTATACCTCATGCCTGGTTCCCTTTCCAGTCACCTGCCCCTCGCTTAAGTGCATGTGTAAGCTCCATCGACTCTCAGGTCAGCACCCTGCAATCCCATCGTTAGTTTGGTTGTTCACTTTTGTAAGGGAGAGAGGAGCACTCACGGTGACGTAGAGACTTGCGTCACTGCATAGGAAGGTGACAGCTCCCATCAGATCCTCAGGACGGCCCATCTTTCCGACTGGAATCAAAGAAGTCCACTGCTTCTGAAGCTCTGGGTTATCGTCAAGAATCTTCTTGGTTCTGCACACAATGTTAGTGCTCGGGCATGGAATTGTATTTTCCTGGGCCGGCAAAGTAGCCAGAAATTGAAAGTACTTACAGTGCTGTAAGCATGTATCCGGGAGAAATGCAGTTCACACGGATACCGGCATGTGCCCATTCAACAGCCAAGCTAGAGGCCAAGTGTCGAACAGCGGCCTTTGCTGCATTGTATGGGGCCTGCGGCTGAGGAACATTGACGATAGCACCAGACATGCTGCCAATCATGACAATGCTTCCAGGCTCCTTCCTCTCCATGAGGTGCTTGGCAACGGCAACAGCGTAGAGGTAGGTTCCGTCAACATTGACGCCCCAGAGCTTCTGCATGCGGTCGTGAGGATAGGAAATGGCATCGTAGTTTTCGGTGAATCCGGCCGAGGTGACCAAGTTGTCAACCCTACCATGTGCTTTGAGAATCTCGTCCAGCGACTGGTTTACAGATGTTGGGCTCGAAACATCGCAAAAGTGAGCTGTGACTTTGGGGACCCTGTGCTGCAGGTCAGAAACGGATCCAATGAGCAGCAACTTGGCATGCACTCACTTTTCGGTTCCTGGGTTTTCCTTCTTAAAAGTGTCAATGAGCCCCTGAGCAGATCTCTGGGCCTCCTCGCGGTTCATGTCGACAATAGCCACGTCTGCACCAGATGTGACCAATGCCTGGGCCATTACTAGCCCCAAGCCTCGAGCTCCACCGGTCACAACACCTACACGGCCTTCGAGTGAGAAGGCAGCCAGCGTGCGCTTAAAATGAAATCCTCCCCTGCCCTGCACTGGCTGTGATGGGGGAAGATCTTTCTCCTCAGGGTACTCGACTCGAATAGAGTCTTGGGTACGAGCAAACTGACCCTCGTGGTCACCGCTCTCTCCCGGCTCGCCCGCGGTTGTCGCAGCGTCTACATCGTCCTCGTAGGGGCCTTTGTCGCGGCGGCATGGGGCAGCTGAAAATCGTCGAATGGAGCTTGAAACGGCTGGCTGGCGGGCTCTCAAGGCTGCTCGCGGAGCTGCTCGGGCAACGTGGCGGAAGAGCTGTGGGCCGAGCATTGTGAGGTAGGATATGTGAAGAATTGAAGAGATTGAAGGCCTGGGAAGCAGAGGAGAACCGAAGCCAAAATAAAAGGAAAAGGAAAAGCAAAAAAGGATTTGGGTGGTGGGGGAGCAAGAAGAGAGTTACGGGTTAGCAAGCAAAAACCCCACGAGCAGCAGGTATCGTGAGTCGCGACAGAATCTAGATTGAGTCTGTGGAGCTGCAGCAACGGCCCGTTGGCGTCAGGTGAGCAGCAGAAATGCGAAGGAAGAAGCAATTGAGGCTAGGGGAAGGATGAAAGTTCACGATGCACAAAATAAAAATAAAAATACAAACTCCAGTTGTGAGCTCAATGACCCCGGGACAGATGACGTACACTTCGCGCACTTGTGCTCGTTTTGCTGCAGGGAGAGCTTTGGCGAGCTCGGATCTTCAACACAAAAGCATGCCGCCTTCGCTCAACCCTCCTGCTGCCTCCACCGTCTGGCCCATCCGCATCCACTCTCCTCTTTTTATCTTTGCACCGGCTCCACTCCCAAGAAAACTGTGGAGACACATGGCCCCGTGGTGCCGCTCCCGCCGCCTATTGTTGGACTTGTCCCTCCTCCAGTGCTGCACCTCCCTCACGGCCTCTGCGTCAGACTGGCGAAGATCGTGACCTTGGGCTCTACCCGGCTTGTTCGGCGCGACCTCTGCCCACCACCCACTCTCGTATCAAGCACACTCATCGCCCACTGCTCCGGCCTCTGTTGCTTGTGCTGTTTGGCCTTTGGTATGCACAAGTCCACCAGGCCACCATCTCTCCAAGCGCCTGTCGAGCCAGTTCTTAGGCCCGATGCTCAGGCTTAGGCTCTCATTCCACCCCTAGCCCACGCCTGCTCGTGACGATCGCCGTCCTCAACAAAGCTGCTTTGTGCTCTCTAAGAATGCTGACTGACGCCCACTCAGCACCATGTTCGAGCTTTACCTTATTACTTTCAACTGCGCGCGCAACCTCGTCAGTCCTGAGGCACTCGCTCCGGGCCTATTCAACGCGCTACCCAAGACCGCCGCTGTGCCAGATGTGGTCGCCATCTCGCTCCAGGAACTTGCCCCCATTGCCTACTCATTCCTGGGTGGCTCCTACCTAAGGCCCTACTTTGATCGCATCAACACTGCAGTCCATTTGGCGGTTGACTTGCGCAGCAGTGGCACCGAGCACCTCCAACATGTTGCAACACGCAGTTTGGGAATGACAGCCCTGGCCATCTTCGCCAAACCACAGTTTGCCGAAAGGATTCAGTGGGCTCAGTCCGCTGGAGCAGGCGTTGGCTTCTGGGACATGGGCAACAAAGGCGCAGTCGCAATGCGGTTAGGAGTAGCCTGTCCTGGTTCAGACGAAACGCTTAATTTGACCTTCACCGCAGCCCATCTGGCACCCATGGAGTGTAATATTGAAGCCAGAAATAAGGACTGGGAAAATCTAGTGCGCAACTTGGTTTTTGTTAGCGATGATGACTCGGGCTACAGCTCCATTGAGGATGCGCCGCTCTTATCTTCGGCCTCGTCTCCACGGCCTCAAGACGAACACAACGGAATTTTTGCTTCTGGAAATCATGTCTTTTTCGCGGGCGACTTAAACTATCGAACTCACGAAACCCCACCCGGCCCCAATGCTCACAAGTCGTATCCCCAGCCGAATGCATCAGAATCTTCGCCTGCTCATTATTCGCACTTTCTAGACAAGGACCAGCTAACAAGGGAGAGGAAGGCAAATAGAACACTCCATAACTTCGATGAATTGCCTATACGGTTTCTTCCAACATACAAGTTGTCGATCAGTAAAGATGTAACTGAGGGACCGATATCAGAAGACAGCAAGAGCTGGAAATGGGCTAAGCATCGATATCCCAGCTGGTGTGACCGAATCCTGTTCCTCCACTCAGACTCATCCCGCTTCGAGCCCCAGGTGTATACGGTATTACCCATACAGCCAACTTCCGACCATCGTCCAGTAGCTTTGTCGGTACGTGTGGAGGAAGAGCCACTCTCGCAAGATGCCGTCGATATGCTGCATCCCAACCCGCCGTTCCCAATCAATCCTCACTGGAGGACCCGAAGAGATGTGGCTCGGCGCTGGGAGGTCACGGTAGGCGTTTTATCGTATCTTGCGCTGACCAGAAAGGGCAATGCCATCGTTGTTGCAATTGCTGGGGTCCTTTTTGGTAGTTGGTGGGTGGCTGCGTGGTTAGGACATTAATGTATGCCCTATAGACTTTGTCCAACTGTATGGCCTCCTTGTGGACTCATTTGTGTTGCTTGGGACTGCATATTTTCTGCGCATAGTAATTTTTAATGGTTGGACCAATTCCATTGCATCTTTAGCATCTCTATTGTTTCTTCTGTTGGATATCCCATTCCTGTGGTTTCTTCCAGACACTCTATTATTTTACTTTGGGTCAGACCGTCGTAGATTGTGACTGCGAACTTATGGATGGCGTGCGCCGCTATGAAAGGGGCGCACACGGCGTATGTGTTACAGCGGGCTATGGCAATGATTTCTTTTAACCCCTGAAGCAGCTCTCTCCGACGCCAGTCAGTCAAGTTCCGCATTTCTTCGCTTCCATATTCGGTAATAGGGCGGCTCATTGCAAGCGCTAAACGACAGATTCGAAGATGTTGATTCGCATTTGCTGCAACCTGATCAGTGCCCAGTCCGAGTAAGACATGAGTAGAGGGAAGTCACATACTATGACAAGCCATCGCAAAGCATATTTCTGGGAAGAACATATCCTCGTTCTCAGTCTCTTTCCAGAAAAACGCGTCAAAACTGTTCGGTCGATCTTTCTCCCACTCATCAACCTGCTCCTTCAGAGTCAACCATTCCTCCATACTTAACTCCTTCATATCGCATACTTTCAGTATTCGAGCGCAGATCCACACAATGCGGTCTTTCCACTCTACGTCATCAGAAGGTTTGCCCAAACGACATGCCATGAAGACGTCGTAGGGTAATGTAAGGCTCGGGCGATTGAGTAAAGAGTGAAGAATTTCGAAATGGACATGAGTCATGACGCAGGTGTGGGTCAGGCGAGAGGCGGATGTGAAGAGAGGTGCTGTCGGATCGGTAAATAGCTGGTGGGTAGAGAGGTGAGTTTGACCGTAGGTGCCAGCTGCCTGGAGTTAGTTTACGATGACTTATAAGATCAGATCTGACAACTTTACAGATATGGGCATGGAGATGATACGGACAAAAAACTTACCACGATGCTCCTCGAAACTCCTTAACAGCATCGCTGCTGCAAACGTCCCTTCATCTGCAATGTATCCCCTTTCCGCCAGATGGGGGATGAGCCCCTGAAGAACGCGTTGATGATAGACCAACGGATTCACAGGAAATCCTGGATCAACACGAATAATATGCTGAGCCGCCGTCATGAAGATCGCATTCAGCAGTATGTCATTCGTCAACGCAAGCTTGGGTGTCACTTCTTTCCATATGCTCTGGGAGCTGGTAATGTCCCACCATTCTGACGCCGAATCAACCCAGAACCTGAAAAGCCGCGCTTCGATGGGATCCTCTAAGGGCCATGGTATTTTCCTTGTAGTCTCAGGTGGTGGTTGAGAGAATGCGGGTTTTGGGATGCTGGGACTAGGGCTGCGCGAAAAGGTGAAGTCAATGCTGGATCCTGAACGTGTGGTTGCTACGGATGGGCTGGTTCGGATGATTGGAATTTGAGAAGGGCTGACGGAAGACCGGCTTCGAGACTGTCTACAAACGGAGGTCCTTTCGATGGGCGAGTTGTTGCCGGTGTGTGTGTACGGGTCCGCGGAACCGAGTATAAAATTTGGGGTTGCGAGCGGTTCAGGGGTCCCAAGGCCAGCAGACGGCTCACGAGAACGAACTTCTGGCTTCCTCAATCGCGCCGAACGTCTCACCGACGGCTTTCTCCCATCCCATACAGATTCGACAATCCCATGAGGTTGAACCTCCTCAGCAATCTGCCCCGATTCATCGACGAAGTCCACTATACTTGAGTTAGATACCAGCTCGACGCTAAGACGTTATCAGAACATACCATTTCCGCCCGTCTCCACCCACTTCTGTCCCGTCTCAAAGAAGTAATCATACTTTTTGATATCCGCTCTACTTGCTTCAACACCAGTATTGGGATACACGCCATGACGGAACCTAATCCGGTAATTGGCCTTTTTGGAGCCAGCAGGAGGAGGAGGAGTTTCGGAAGACATCATAACCACATTTACAACGGTCGAAAAACACTGGGCTAACAGGGCTAATCATGAGCAGGTGTTTATCCATATGTACTCCGGACGGGAAGTATCATTTTGCTGTGTTAAATCCGACCGACCGTCTATTGGTCGATTTTGCGACGGGGCCGAATTGCGTGGCTCTTGGTATATTCCTTCCTACACTGCCTGGTATCCTAGAGCTTAAAGTTAGGCCCCAGTTAGGAATAGTTTAGCGAAAAGGGAGCAAGGGCCTACTACTACAACGAGCAAACGAGGCTAGCGAACGGATAACCCCGTTTTCATTTGTTGTAGGGCCGGTGGGAAATAACGGACCAGGTAATCAAAGATGTGAGACCTTCATGCGAATACTTGCCAGATAGTATTCAGTGGTTCGTAAAGAAGGTGCCATGATTGGTCCGTGTTTGATCCCCAACGCTAATAAGAAAAACATGACATTGAATAGTTGTACTAATCTGTGTGTAGCGAGTAATGCAACGAAAAAAAACCCTTCATCGGTTCCATGTTTCCGCCATATGCTCATTGCAGCCAGTAGATACTTGCACAAGCATTGTGGTTTTTCTACTCTTAGCTCAAAAGGGCAACACACGAAACTCGTATGATGAGTTGGATGGACGAAAATGTGTTGTTCATCTCGACAATTAACCCAAATCGGGTAAATTTCGCGCCCTACTGAATTCCTCGTCTAACTATCCATAAACACCCACAACACCGCTGGCCCATCCGCGTAAGCAATCCACGTGATCGGGCTTTGTATCCGCGCAAACTACTACCTCTGCTAGATGTCCTAGGGCACCGAGTGACTCAATCGACCAGCATCACTGTTGCTGTCCAAGACCTATACCACACTTTCGGACCCCACGCTACGACTCATTTCAAAGCTACTAGACAGTGTAGGGACTTATGTTGCGATCTTTGCAACGGAAAGAACCGAACTCAGGGGAGTCGGCATGGGTTCCAAGGTTGTCTATTTTTAAGGGCAAATTTGTCAGCGGCCAACTCGGGTCTTTATTGGATGTTTTTAGCTTAAGGTTAAGCTGTATGAGAGGCTTAGGGCGTAGATGCTTGTTACTGAGCCGCGCCGTTGGGAAAACATCCTTCGATAACGGGGAGCACGGGGAAGTTGCTTTAGTATGTGAGGCAGAACAATGGGGGCGAGCTGCATACTGGATTTGGTAATCGGGGTTTCGGGCAAGTGTGTGTCCGGGTTGATGGAGTGAGGATGAACGACGTCCGAGGGAGTGGAAGTGGATACAGTGTCAGTTGCTGGAGAGCGCCGTTGGAAGTGGATTGAAACATTCGATGTCATGTGATTTAAAGGGGGCCACACCACCCACTCAGCCTCACAATAGGGACTCTGCTGGAGCGATTATGGCTGGGCAGCGAGAAGCAAAAGATGCCCAATTGCCTAACAGGGCTTAGCGAGATGGAAATGGGGGCTGGCTGTTGGATACAACCCAAGCCAGACAGACCCGTTCCAACGGGTTTGTTGATACCAAAGGCCTCCAGCAACCCGTGGACCCGAATGCACTCGGCTCCGATGGCCTCGAATGGATTGCTTCAAGTAGAAATTAGCCTTCGGCATAGCACCCTCTAAATCGGCAGGCCTGCGGCACAGCTGCCGTGTGCCGTACCTTTACAAAATGGAGGGCCCAAGCATGGAATTCACGTCAGAGATTCGTTGGTGCTGGTCGAGCCTCCTTGTTGGGGGAGTCGAAAGTGATTGGCTCAGCGGTGTTTGACTGGGCTGGGCAACTAGAACAGGTAAGGAGTTGAATGCAGTGGTATACTTGCTAATACGCAGCTGTTGTTACCACTAGATGCGGGTACATGACCGCACGTGACCTTCGCAGTTGGTCCGTCTTTGTAGCAGGTGCTTACTAGATACGCCGCATTGGCTACAATTACCTTCGTTCCATCCCACGGATTTTAGGTTAATTCCTGCGGGCACTGATCATTTCTTGTTTCATCAAACGCGGAGCAAGCTTGATGGTGTCTGGGTTGTGTACACAGCCACGGCAGAGTTACATCTGTACATTCTGCCCAATTTGCAAAGCTTCTATATTTGGTGCGTGGTTGTCCATCGCCAATACTTTGTGCAGAGAAGGGAAGGGGAGGGGGGCAAAAAACATGGCTCCTGAGCTGGGGCCCACCTCCGTTGATGCGTTCAGGTTTGTCGGTTTGCATTGTCGGAGGCTGCATTCAAAAAACCTGAAATTGAAAGACGCCGGGCGGAGAAAGGGACGGGCAGCAACATGCATATGTATGTCAGTATTTCAGAATATGCAGAGGCTCAGCCGCCGCCCCCGAATGCGGGTGTCGCAGGTTAACGCCAACGTGCATGTGGAGGGGATAGGATATGGGGAAAAGGGTGGTGTTGCAGATTCTGTGTGTGTACTGCAGGCCGATATTGAAACGGTATTGGCTGCATAAGACCCGAGGGCCTTCACGCCTCATACAGCGCTGCTGCCACTTCCACCTATGGAGACTGAAAGGGACAGACAGATGCAGATGGCAGAAAGCGCGGGAAACAAGCGCAGTCGCAACGTAACCAAGCATCTCCGGCGCTCCACTTCAATACCAAACCTCCACCGCATTGCCTCATGCCCGCGTCTTTGGCCGACATTTCCATACCCTACCCACCCAAAAACGGGCGCCGGCGCGCACGCCAGACGTCAATGTTCACGTCAAGGACCGACGAGTCGAACAGTGTGCACAGGTTCTAGCCCTCTTGATCACCGCCCACACTCCACTGAAAAAGGAGAAGACTTTCACTCGCCTGAGCTTGGCGGCTACCTAAGGTATCTAACTCGACGGACGGAAGTCCCGTAGAGAGAAGGCTCCCTCCAAAGAAAAGAACGCGAACGTTCGCGACAACTTCTTTTGTGTGGACGAGCCCACTCCCCCAGCGCCACTCTCGTCACCGTGCAGCCGAACTCCGCCAACGTTCGCTCCGTATGCAGTGTCCTAGCGCCCTCCCTTGTCTATCCACCTTGTTCTTGTCACCTTGTGCCTTGTTGCCCAAACGGCCGATTGCCAGCCAAAGACTCGATCTGGCCTGGCTCTGGTGCAATGGATTGCGCTCTTCTGGGCCTTCTGGGCCAGAGAGTGAGTCTGAGGATCGGGGCCAGAGGCCAAACATCAGCTTTTGGGGCACGCACATGCGTTCCGGATGGATATTCCGGTATGGCAATCTTTTTTTCCCTGTTATCTATAATAAAACAATGGGGAAAAAATTATACCAGTGCCATTTTTCATTTTTATTTTTATTTTTTAATTTTAATTTTATTTTCATGTCTTTGCTTCTAGATAGTGGGGTTCAAAGAGTTATTTTTTCTTCTTTCTTTTTCTTTTTGCTTTGGCAATAGCTGCGTGTTTCAAAGGGAATCGGGGGGTGGTGGGCCCTTTTGGCCCCATTCAAGGACGTCACTCGGCGCTACCTACCCTCTCCTGCAAATGCACCTCATTGGGCTAGAAAAGGCCCGGTCCGCACAGCACGGCACAGCACAACACACAGCACAGCATATGCCATTGTGTATCATACATTTCTTTCCTCACGCCGACGAAATGCGGGGCCATGGGAAAGATGGGCCCAAGCGGGGTAAATTTGAATTCCTGTATCTGTTACACATTTTTGTTCGGGTTGTGAGACTGCAATGCTTGTTGGCTAGGCTGGATTGGCGCTCGTTGCCCAAAGTCTAGTGCCCTCGTGGCCTGGCCTGACTGCTGAGTGTGTATGGCATTTTGGGCATGAGCAAACAATTATGTCAGAGCCTGCAGTTCCAGCAACTGTCAGGCCCCACAACGTATTGTACAAAGTAGATAGAGAGAAAAGAACCGAGTAGAAAGGTCTCAGGCGCCTATAAAGATACACCAGCATTATGCAATATCAGGTCATGCCAGGCGGTAGACAAGTAAGTGGTGAAGCCAAGTGGTGAAGTCAAGTGGGTTGGGTCGTGCCCGGGAAAAAAACGGCTGCCCTAACGTTCTAGAACTAGGGACTGTGGAGACCGATCCTCCTCGGCAGAGCACCTTTTTTACTGGAGCGGAAATAGAGTTTGGCAGCAGCGAGGGAAAACCGGTGATATCATCAGGGAAACATGGGGGGTTCGCGGGAATTTCGGATGTGATTTGATTCTGATTTGAATTCGGGGGGGTGTTTACTGAGAAGCAAAAACCTAATCCAACCCTATATCCTCTTCTGCAGGCTATCTGCTATGAGAGAAAAAGTCTATGTGTACGGTGTCCTAGAGAACAACAAACGAAATAAAAGAAAAAAGAAAAAGAATAAATGAAGTTGGGTTGCGTTGAGTGATAGCGGGATATAGAATTCCCGTTTCTATCATGTCGGTGCTTGCCAATCTTCATTCGTTGCTCGTCTGAATATCCAACGCCTGCGCTGTCCAGTCCAGTCCCTTGCGGTCTTGTATAGAGAAGAGAAGAAGAAGAAAAAAAAGAAGCGAAGCAAGACCAAAAACGTAGAAAGCAAATTGGTATGGTATATGATACAGAGAAAGGCAAAGTCAAGAAGTTCAAGAAGAAGAAAATCCTAATCCAGTGTAAATGCTTCCGGAGGGTGAAAAGATCCTGTCCTCCTCGCTGACCAGTAGGTCATGATTGAATTGAACCGAAGAGAAGACTCGGGCCTTTTCCTTGATGGCTGATTCATGTGAAAGTTTGCGGTATTCTCCAGAACACCTGTCGCTAAAGTGCAGAATGGTCGTTCAATTTCGTGACGGCATGAAAGTTTGTTGGGTGGGTGATTGTGTGTTTGCCGTCGTTACCGGCCCCTGCTGGAGGCGGTTGAGAGTTGTGAGAGCGATGCGAAGGACGAGGTCATGGCTGAGTAGGCGGATTCTGGCCGGCCGTTGACAGAGTGTATTGACGATGAGCTGTTGGTGCGGATCGTCTGGAGGTTGAGGGTTACGCAGCTGTCACATCGGCCGCCTTGGGCATTGCAGCGGCCTCGGCAGCCGCGCTCGTAGTTGACGCAAGAGAACATTGTGGTGAGTGGTGGTTGTAGTTGTAGTGGTTGTAGTGGTCGAAGGTGGAGAAGGGTAGTTGTCTTTGTAGGGAGAGGCCGAGTGTGTTTGGTTTGAGTGCGGAGAGGTTTGTGCGCGTGTGTTTGTCTTGGAGAGAGGCTGATGAAACGGTGGGCAGACGGGCAATGTAATATAGGCACAGGAATAGCGAGATGCCCGATGATGTAGCTCTCACGGCTACCAAGAAACGCAGGGTTCCGTGCGGTGTGTGTCCAGGCAGAACAAATAGATAGCGCGCGACGTATTGGGTTGGCGTGTCTTGGACGCAGTCGTATGCAATGTGTGACAGTCGTAGGTGCTGCGGGCCAATGGCGGAGTCGAGAGTGCTCAGGGGTTCGACAATGATGAAGATCCAAGGAACCGGTCCAGGTCAAGTGCCGCTGACTGGGTGTTTGATGTCCGGTGCAGCAGTCTGATGTCTGATGTCTGCTTTCTGCTTTCTGCTGGGTCTGGAGGGCACGAGAACTGGGTGATCAGAGGGCTTTATAGGGGGCCGATGCTTTTTTCTTCGGCGGCTTTGCACTTATCAAAGGGGTTGAAGGGTGACAACGCTAGGACAGCAGATCGCTCGTCCTTTTAAACAGAAACACTGGTATGAAGGACTGTACGTGGACCGGCGGAAATAATACACAGACCAGCCGCAGGCCTTCCACCTCACCTTAGCACCTTAGCACCGATGTGCCGTACAATACGGCCCAAGCGCTTCTTACTCACCCAACCCTGAAAGCCTCATAACGACACGCATGCAGCCTGTGCCCTGCCCGCCCCGACGCTCGTCCTTGTCGGTGCCGACAACTGCAAGACCCTGGACATGGCTCGTTTCTTCTTGCTGTCGTCCGAATTTTCCGGTCATTTCTTGCGGCAGGTGTGGAGGCTGAGCGGCTGCAGGCTCCCCCCCTCATGCCCTCTCTCCCACGCCCGCAGGATGACGAGGCAGTCAAGTGAGGCATTCAGGGCAATCTTCTGCTCGCTGCCCAAGACGCTGCCGCTGCCGCTGCCGCAGGGCACTCTTTTTGACGCCGTTTGCCCTACTCAGTACAGCCTACCTCCCGTATGCAGGTTGTTCTAAGTTAGACAGCCAACCCAAGCTCGAGCTTAACGAGACCTAGTGCAGTGCTTCATGAAGCCTTACACATCTCGCTGGCCTGCGTTAGGGCCGATTTCCGTCTCAGCCTTTGCGATTACGTTGCGTTGCATGCCTGGCTTACTGAAATGGGAGAGCGAATGAGCGTATTTCCTCCGCGCGGTCCGAACCACCGCTCACTGCTTGTCAACACCATACAACACCACACCACAGCTTCCATAAGACTCACCGACCATCTCCATTCTTTAGCACTTGCTGGGATTGCTTTACTACATATGACCAGTCGACTTGCTTCCGTTGCGCGACTTCTTGCTCATGCGCCCTTTTTCACGTATCGTGCTTACTCTCTCACATGGTTGACCCAGTTCTAGGCCAACATCGTCTTATTCAGCTATTTGAGAGGCTCATTTTCAGACTCATACATTCGTGCTCCGTAAACACCGTCCCACCGTAAGTTTTTTATTTCCGACCCGAAATCTCATGAGCGGAACGCTTTTCTCGACTTCTGCCGCATCATGACATGCTCACACGGTCGCGGAAGCGGCGGAGCTTCACCATCATTTTGGGACGACCAATAGATAAAACCTCCTTCGGCCGACAATACTTTTGCTCTAATGAGCAAAGGGTTCTAGACTTTAAGACTCATTCCACCCGTCCAGCCTTATGCATAGACGTTCCAGCGAATTCCGATCAATCGGTCCCGTCTATCGAACAGTGGACCTGCCCAGCGATGATCACGCAGATCCAACCAACAACCCCCCAGGCCGAGCGTCCATCATCTTGGAGGATCGCCGAGGGATCAAGATCGTTTAACGTCGACATTGCAGAACTCAGATTGCAGTGGCCTGATTCTCGCAGCGGAAAAGCAAAATGAAAGTTTGCAAAAGATTTGTTTCAATCGAAACAGCCGTCGCGGCCCACGCGAATGTTTCCAACAAGATTACGACCCACAATGCGAAATGATCGCCATTGCGACATACTTTATCCAACAGAAGCCGCGAACCTGCCTAATCAGGAATAACCACCAGCCGTCATCAATCTCTGCACTAAAACGCTTGACCTGCTGTTTCCTGATGGGGAATAGGCACATGCGCGGCTGACCAAGGGATGAATAGGCACCCTCCCGCGTTTCATCTTTCTCCATGTCGAAATTACGAGGCGTAGTCCATCGCGGAAGATCCATCAAACCTCCAGGATCATTAACACCAAAGGCTGACCCTTGACCCATCAAACCTTAAACTAACAATGGAGCCTCTGCAATTTGCACGTTTTGCTCCTCCCCTATGGGCATCTGTTATTTGAAATAATGCGCAATCAGCATCAAAAACCTAGCTAAATACAATTATTATATATCGGTTTCTATGGTAAATTAATGCGTAAATTAGATTGTTGTAACGAAAATAGAAGTGCTGTTTTTGTCCTTCTAAAATAATGTTCTCTTCTACTACAGATAAATATGTTTAAGTGTACCATCATTATAAGTGCACTGCGAGTATACGATTATATATTGTGTAAGGCAAGATGCGGCACTTGTGGCCAGATATATGCCATTGTATGGGCAAATAGTACTATTCTGCACACACATGAACGATTAGTTCATTGTGAATCTTTTGGGTGACAGAGGTGGTGCAGAGCTCGACCCTGACATATATTTATATACACATAGTTAGGTATTGTGAGGTGCAACTTAGGTAGGCAGAGCAATAGCACAGAACTAAGATAACAAATGTACATTAATAGCAAGACGAATCCTTATTGGGCCTAAGGGTTCAGGAGTGGTTAAAAATACTGTACGGCACGTGACCGACCCATTCCCTGAGAGGAGGCCGCAGCCCAGAATGACCGTGACAGGTCTACGAAAAAGCCCTCTATTAATTACCTATCCTCTTAGAGCTCTGAAATTATATATAGAGAGAGCCAAACTGAAAAATTAAACTCAGTCAGGTTTAAACTTTACACCCAAGGAACATTCGCTAGTTTTCAACCACCTCACTTACTCACCAATCATCACGCATACGGAACAAAGGATTATCCATAGGCTTTTGGAAACATGTCAAATTGCTTTCAGTCTTTCTTTCCTACATTCTTCATGATACTCTTCCCCAAAGGCCGGGGGAAATGTCAAATAGCCCCTAAGTGCTTCCTTCCTACCTACTCCACGATGCTCACCTAGTTTATGCCAATTCACCCTTTTTCGGCTGTACCACCTCTCCCTTCGTCACTTCGCTGATGCTGTTGAATACTAGCTGCATTGGAGTCATATATGATGCCTTTGACGACTCATTAGAAGCAAAGCAGAGCCCAAGAACAGTATTCTCTCCTTTCGCCTCGTTTCCATTGTCATGCAAGACAAGACTTCCTGAATCGCCTGGCAGTATGAATCTACCATCAAATGTCCGAGAAGTGGGCACTATGCAGTGCGAAGACACAGCTTTGCCGCCAAACTTGTTATTTGGAAAGATAGTTTGGACAATGCTTGTCTTGGCATCTTCGTCCACCCTTGGTGGACCATTTAACATGTTGACTGTTGAAGGTACAGCGCCAATCGTTCCCTGCGTCCACCCTGTCGATCTCCCCCGTTTCATTACGTTGTAATGTTTCTCCGGGTGGACGGCTGCCCAATTTTTGATATCTATATGGGCGCCTTGAGGAGTGTCTGGACCGTGTAGAGTGCTTGGAAGTTCGTACACTTTGCTGTGCAGAGATACATCCCCATGGGGCTTAAATAAGCACCAATCGAGGGCCCAGTCCTTATCGTATGGGGGCGGATACCTCTTGGCACAGGATTTCCACTCGTTGCTAGTGTATCCCAGGGGAGCATCGCATGTTGTATGACCAGAAGCAGCATAGATGGTGCCTATTTCACGGGGAGCATGTTGAGCTGCTAGTAAATTTGTGGTCGCCATCTGAAGCTGAAATTCGAGTCTGTCCGCGCTTTGTTGTTCTCTCGAGGAGAGAGGCTGAGTACTGGGACGGTCTTTCATTTTACTCGTCATCTCTTGGATGCTCCGCTTAAAGCCTGCAACCGCCGTTTCATGGTCTCGGTCCGAGGGAATAGAGACTGTGATCTTCGTAAGCTCCGGACATGGGTAGAGTGGTCCCGCATTCAATTCCAGAGCGCGATGATCTCCCTCCTGAGACGTATCGTCAACCATCGTAGCACCCTGAAGTAGGACATGAGAGTTCGTAAGACCTAATTCAATATCTTCTCCATCCTTCCTCAGCACGATTTTGCCGCCTAATGTGCCACTTGATTTCGAACCGGATCGGCCACAGGAAGATCCAATCGGTATTGGATTTTCATAGGAATTGTTAAGGACTGTAGGGTCAGGCTCTTGACGATTGTCTTCTTCCGCTGCGGTCAGGCAAATGTCCTCAAGGAATAAAAGCTGAACGTCAAGATGAGAATTGTTGCCCCTTTCTTTGATCAGCTGCTTTATCGCTGGGAGAGAGGTTTGCCACCACGAATCCAAATGGGCATCCCGCGCACTAATGACGATGGTCGGCAATGGCCGGCGGTGAACAGGAGTCTGCCAGTTCAATACGTCGATAGCTAACCATTTGTACTGCGCAATGAGCTCGCGAATCTGTGGGACCAATGTGCGTGAGGATTGTATCGTTGCATGATCAGCGGAGTCTATGGCTACAGGCGGAGATGTAGGCATCCACAGCTCATAATCGATGAATTCGATGATGTAGTTAAGATTGTTTGAGAGTAGATACTGGTGCAGGGCTTTTATCGCGTCGATCCATTTCTCGGTACAGCCATATTTGTATTCGGTCGAAATGAGAATCGTAACTGGACGATTGGTATCACCCCTATGATAACGATGCACTATGACAACGAAGTTATACAGTATGCCTCGATCCGCTAGAATAGTGTGTATGGCTACACCAAGTCCGGGTTGATGTACGTCAGCAGATTCAGTTTCTACCGGCAGCACTGGTAATAGTCGTGAGCCGATGCGGTAGGGAAGTCGTTTGTCAATTTCCATATTGTCGGGAAGATTTTGTTGTCTAAGGAGGTCTGCTTGTCGATTCAGTTTTATGAATCGGACTGGATGAACACAAGCTGGGATAGCAACTCCATCCAATTTATACCTGGAGCTAGCTCAAACGACAGCGATGATGATGTTCAAAATGGCCTTTTTGCATGGAAACCCTACTTTTCTGTCCGCTTTGGGGAAAAAGACCCAGACTTTGGCGACTGCAGCGCTGCTGGAAGTGGTGAAATTCACCGTTATCCTCGGATCCGCGCATTAGGTGTCATGCTTGTAGAAATTGGAATAGGAAAATCCCTTGAAATTCACACACAAGGAGTCTCAGAAGTGGCGAGGAGAAATGAAGTCTGGGTCACAGCTAAGAAACATTCGGACTCCAAGAAACCATGGCCGGGTTTCCCTTTTGAAGCCTATAGAACTGCCGTCAAGCACTGCCTTGAGCCTCAAAATTTTGCATTGCCACTGACTAGAAATTCACAAAGCAGGGTCACAAGTACTCAAAAAAGGACTTCCAAACCTCCAATCACATCTACGGGCCGGCCAGCGAGTGTGTTGCGTCAAATTGATGGCTCGAAGGCTCAGGTAAAAGGTGTTCGGGGTCAAACAGATGAGCCAGAAATACACGTAGAAGAGGAGGCTGAAATGTTGAGAAAACGACGAAAGATGTTATTCGAGAAGGTTGTGTCCCCTCTAGAGAATCTTGTTCAAGTATGTGGATGGATCAAAGACCTCTCTACACTGGGTCCAGTAGATGAACTACACACGTCACTGTCATCAAGGAAGAAATCGGAGCCAGAAATACCCACACCCAGGAAGATTTTAATGGGAGGTGATCTCAAGCAGTCCAAAAACTGGCTCATGGATATCGCAGATCTTAACAGTAAAGTCGTTAGAGGGCTTAGCAAGCAATCCATGCACCGACCGGCGCGTATTAGAATTGCGGTCTTAGGCACTGGATTCGAAGAGACTGTACCTTTTTTCCATGTACCTGCTCGCCGATCTCGCATCAAAGACTGGAAAGACTGGGTTCAAAATTCGCCAGAGCCTAGCGACATCGCAGGGCACGGCACACATCTTGTGTCACTAGTCATGACCGTTGCTCCAGACGCTGACATCTACATTGCACGAATTGCTGAAGACCGAAGAGGCCTTGAAGGTGCTAGTGATGAGATTGTAGCAAATGTAAGGCTCTCCATAGGGAATAATCCAAACAAAATTCCGGAATTCCACTTGCTGACTTCAATTAGGCCATTGAATGGGCATGGACTGAATGGAAAGTCGACATCATTTCAATGTCGTTTGGATATCGAAAAGATCAACCGAAAATCAAGAATGCCATTTTAAGAAGTGTAATGGCGCGTGAAGAGAAGATCCTCTACTTTGCCGCGGCAGCTAATTTTGGCGTGAGGGAGCCTGAAATGTTTCCAGCACGGTTTTCGTCGGTCATCTCTATGCGTGGCTCCAATGCCAACGTCTTTTTCCCCGACTTCAATCCTCCACCACGAGAGGATGAAGCAATAGTATATGGTACGCTTGGTGTTGATGTTCCTGGGGCATCAATTCAAGCAGATGGAAAACAGGAGCATAGATCGGGCTCGTCTGTAGCAACGGCGATCGGAGCAGGAATGGCCGCGGTGTTACTTGAATATGTGGCCTGGAAATCACACGAAAGCGGGGAATTGGAAGCTCTCCACAAACTCAAAACCCAGCAAGGGATGCTGGCAATGTTCAAGTCTCTTGCAGTGCCTTCACTTCATAACGCAGGGCACCGTTGCGTATCTCTACAGAAGCTCTTGGACATTACCGAGAACCAGAGATGGGCGAAATTCGAGGATGCTTTGGCCAGCATTGATTAGAAACGAGATCCCACCATTCCGGAAATGCATTGACTGTGGGTGAGGAGAACTCTTTGTTTAGTAAAATTCTGTATTAGCAAACTTGGCTTGCCTAGTGATAACCAATATTCCTATTTGTTCTTTTGTGTCTCGCTTCATCTCTCTTCCACTTCAACAGGTACTCTAGTATACTTTGTTTCAGCATCCAAACCCGACCTTGCACTGCCATTTCTCGATTGTTCCATCCCATAGTAACCCGGCTTATTATAGACCCCAGTGTTTGTCAAGCGAGGATGATTCTCATCGCTAATATCCAGAATTGCTAATTTTTCTCCAGCAGCGGTGATCGGTACTTCACTAGCAGCTTGAGACCACGTTCCTAGCCCAAGCGCCTCATGAGCCTGTCGTTGAAGTTGCAGTTTCGAGTTGGCTTTCCATTCCAGGAAAGGGTAGTTGACGCGCTGACTTCCGCTGCTCCTAAGTCGCACAATCGAGGAAAATATCGCGTCGATGTAGAACCCCAAGAGCATGATGAAGGCGCCGACAAATAAGATTATGGATAACCCCAGGACGCTGAATGAGTAATATCTGCTACTCTTGATTTTCTATCGAGGAGCATTAGTGAAATGTATGAGCTAAACTATTGGTTTCGCAACTTACCTGACTGTGGCAAATTCTGAGACATTCAACGCCTGAACCACAGGTTGTTGTATAGGCGGTGTTGATCTCATTCCTGGCATGCTCAACCATCTTTGATTGCATCGCTGCGAGGTTTGCCTGAAAGATATACTCTGCTTCCTCTTTCCACCTCCCTTTTGGAATAGCCGCCGGCTGCAGTGCACCATTGAGAGAAAATCTTGTCATAAGCGCAGGCAAATCTGTCAGGTAAAAGTCCGTTGGCGTTGTATATGCGGAAACTCCCATTTGTTGTATATAAGCCATTATTTCAGCTTTTGATTTGGAGTCGGGCCATAGATCTGTCACGTTTACCCCGACCGACCATACGTCTTTACACTGTTTGCCGTCTGACTTGCAGATGATTAAATGGCTCGAACATCCTAGTACGCCCGCCGGTTCGTCAGCAACGTAATATTGTGAAATTGGTATCTCTGATTGTAATCCTGGGGGCATTTTGATTGCTGTGTTGGCAGAAAACCAGGGGTCTTCAGTTTTCATTAGATACTTCACGTTCGAAGAGTCCAAGAAGATCAGCGAGACCATTGAATCTGTACGATTGAGCTCGGGGATGAGCTTAATTCTCGGTGAGGGTCGGCTAGAGGAGAGAGCTCTTATGACGTCGTCAGTTATAGTTCCGCAATCCGCTTATACAATCTGAAACTCACGTTATCTTGTAGTTGCTGCTCTGTTGAGCAAGAAGTGCCATTTGGTCACGAACTGGCCTTGTTGTATTTGCTTCAAGCTGATGGGTAAAATTTGCTAATAGTCGCGTCCCATAGTTATATCGCACAACTTGGAAAGAGGGGTTTGCCTCATCGGTACCCAGCTGACTGTATCCACGGGTGACTAGCGGAGCACATGTTCGTTTGACTCGCATAAGAAATCGCGGACCTTTATTCATACCCAAGTGCTTGTAGCTGTCAAGAAAATCCGTATCGAGCTCAATGTTTTCGTTCGAAGTCAAAGCACATATTTTGCTGTCGAAAGGGCAAGCTGCACTTGTGTTTGCAACATATGGGAGAGCGGGAACGGCGTACTTCTGGCATTGCTCGGATTTGTGGGCTTCTTTGTTTCGGTAGCATTGCAAAGCGTATGTAAGATATTCGGATGCCCGCAGGTTCATTTTGGGTAGCTCGGTAGATATTAAGCCTGCCTGCTCATTGATATCGTTTGACCAAGATCCTGTCATGTTGCCACACGCATTTCCGTTGATCAAGACTTCATTAACCGTATTCGCCGTTACTCTCGAGGAAAAGATACCTAATCGTCTTGTTAGCTCGCAAACAACACCTGCATCATGCAATCACATACCAGCAGCAACAAAGACTACTGACACCGCTGTAGCAAGAGAAGCGATTGGTAGCAGCCTCCAAAACACTGCTCTGGTGCGCTTTCTCCAAGCCAACCACACTGATGTTAGTTCAAGAGCCGCCTGGAATCCAAACTCCGAATTCCGCAGTATCGCTTGTCGCTGGTGGTGCACTGCATCTGTAGCGGCAGAGGTGGATAGCTGGTAGTGGATAGCATATCGCACGATATTCCAGAAACCCCGACCAGCAGTAGCAACAAACATCGCCAGAAAAGCGATCAGTAAGCCTCCTCTTTGGCGGTCTAACGTGAGTGTAGCGCCGTACGCACGGCCGAACGAGTGATTAATCCATATTCCGGTATAGATATCGTTGTCGGAATAGCCTGTCGCTCCTTCCAGTGACATTTGGAAATAGAAAAAAAAATGCGAGTAAAGGTGAACCGACAAGAGGGAAGAATAAGAAATCCTTAAGAGAAAAGGCCGGGCGTAGCAAGGCTGTTATGTATGCATGTCGTTACCCTTGGGAAATGAGGCTGAGTGAGACTCGGGCCAACTAACACCAATGTTACGCGCTGCGAACCAACAGTAGAAGCGATTTGGCCCCATTGTACACGCCACCATTGCCCCCGCTTTACGCCCCGTCCGTAATGAGGGATGGCCAATGCTATGATGACAGCTAGCTACTCTTCGCATTCGATCTTAATGTACTACATTCAATATTCTAATGCATCACAATCATGGATGCTGAAATGCTGAAACCATGCCCAATGCCATGCCTTAGGGACCTACCGCTTAATAGATAAATTGAGAAGAACAAATCCATTAGCTTCAGAACTTGCTCTTAAATTTATTTTTTTCATGTACTCACCTTGATTACCGGCTTCGGAAACTAAATGTTCAAGGATACTTTTCTTATCTGTTCCTGGACTTTCAGCTCGTCAGGCGGTCTTTCAATTTCCGCGTTGATCTGCGCATTTCATAAAATTAGCATCGCATGCTGCCCTGAACATAAACTTTTCGCCCAATACTGTCAAGATGGGAATTGAGGTACTAATATTTACCGTAATTGATGTTGAAAACGCAGCCATATTACTAGTCTGATAATTGACAAACTGATATCAAGCATCCTCCAAGCATCCTTGTAACAAAACCATTGCTCGCCCATGGTGGCTACATTTTGGAAGTAACAATGGAACACTGAAGCAGCTGTACCAACTATGCAGCTTGCAGCTAATATGAATGCATTAATTTACTTGCTCCTCGAGTATATTCTTTTCTTGCATCTAGTTGCTCTTCAAACCCAAATTCGTAGCTGATTGGGATGTTTTTGGTCTCTCCATAGCCATTAATGGAGACTTTTTGAGCCCCAAGGCTGTGCTTTGTGCAATACTCATAATAATCTTTACGCAAGTGTGAATCGCCTTATCAAACCCAAAGACATCTCATCTGCCTAATATGAATGAAGTGAAATTCAATTGAACAACGCACAACAGATAGACATCGCATAAATCTATTGATAGCTCACTTCGCTTCGCTTGCTTCAATCCGCTAAATAAACGGTCTTTTCAATTGACCCAGCTCAACTCACCCACACTCCATCCCTAAACTCCACTTTCCTAACCTTCCCTTTCTTTCTCCCATTTCACTAGATTATATTCCCAGAAAAACAAGGAAAGAAGGGACCCCAAAATAAGAAGGAAAGATCCAAGCGAGCAATAAAATGGGAGTAAATTGCCCAAACCTAGTTCTCGGAATAAATATAGTACAAGTACACACCCCGTTTTCTTAGATGAGAAGAAAAAAGGTGAATGTGGTGAAGAGAAAATATCCTAGTCTGACGTGCTTCTACGTTGCTCTATCCACCGCCTGTTATGTCTGGAATAAGGTCCTGCACGTGCTCAGCCTGCCGTTCAGCTTGGAGCAAATAGTGAGTGAAACCCGCACAATAGGGAGCAGTGCATGGCTTGAGGCCATTGCGCTGCCGGGCCCACATGGTCCTCCTGGGAACGGCAGGACTGATCAGGTAGTGCCCTTGATTGGTGTCCCACTGATCTGAAAAAAAATTGCTCGGGTTTAGGATTGAGCTCAACTCTTCTCGTACGATCGGTTACCCTCAATGGCTTTCGCATTGCCCATTCCCGGCTGCCAGAAATCCAGGCTGGCGACGACATCGTTGCCGAGCTCGTCTTCATAGGCGTATAAAATCTTGCTACTGTTAGTGCCTGCACGCTCCAACAATTTAGGCGGACTTACTTCTCTAGTAGATGTATGCAACCATCTAATGTTCTTCGCAGTGAGAATATGGACAAGACCACCGCTCTCCAAGTGTCGAATCTCAATGAAACTAGGTTCAAAAGCAAGAATATAAGGATGGAAAATGGCAAAGGCCTGTGGAGTTCCCTCCCAGGTAATCTTCCAGTCTGGCCGAGCTCTCCAGCCATTCTTATTGACAAAGAAGGAGTAGTCTGTGTAACACAGCAAGAATCCGCTTGCGAGACGCTCGATATGAATAGGCCTGATACTTTCTTTCCGGACAACAAAGTCGAGCGAGGTATCGGCTTGATCCAGAAGGGATTGAGTCTCGAGAGTCTCAAGACTAACAACTTCGAAGCCACGGGCACAGCCAACGCAGAGCTTGGATCGCAGGAAGTGAATCGAGGTAGATTCTGTGGGGATGTAAAACTCCTTGTATGGCTTGAGCTGGTCCTGTCCCTGTGAAAGCATCTTGGCAAAGCCAGACTTTCTGGCCTTGTTGGCCATATTCTCCTTTGGTTCGAACACTTTGATAGTGGTGGATAGAGCGGATGTTTTGACGCAAGCGACCAAATGTTGGCCCAGACAAATGCCAGATTTGAAGAAGTTGGCGTGGCAAATCTTCCTTGGTCGTTTGACGATTGCCTGGGTCTCTTCGGGATCCAAGGCTTCGATTCCGTAAGAGTAGAGAGTCTTGTCGGCCAGGACGAGAACGATTTGATGCTGCTCGAGGACGTCGATCTGTGTAACACCCTTGGCTTCCAACACGCGGCGAGGCTTTTGCGAGGCATCCTTGGGCTTGCGATCCACCACATAAACGCCGGCATCGGTTCCAAAAGCAAGCTTGCGACCGCCATCTAAAACGTTTTGTTAGACAAAGCAACTCAGGACAAGGAAGAAAGAACTTACCCAAAGGAACAGCACAAGTGACCCTGATGGTCGCAGAAAAGAACCCTTCGTTGAGAATTGTCTTCGTGAAGATGTTGCTGCGCTCCCTTAAATTTCGTTGCTGAGACTCAATATGCTCCATCCATTTCTGCTGTGAAATCTGAGTACTGCAGAAAAGGGTCAATTCGTAACCACCTTTCCCGAGGTGCTTAAAAGTAATTGGATATCCAGTTTGCTTGGCAGCATCACCCCTGGGAGCGTTTACGGCAATAGCCTTGGCACCCATCAGATTCGCAGAGGGACGCTTCGCGATACCCAACTTGGGAATAATCTCGTCCATCTGAGTGATGACGAGTAGTTCCAGTGGAATTGGCTTTTTGTACACCTTTTGCTCTTCGCGCTTGTTGACCGTCTTGACGCGCACAAGGAGGACGGCATGATCAAAGAGGTAGCAGGTAATGTCACCAGTCTGCTCGGTTGGTGTCTTCTTCAAAGTGCCTTTGAAGACCAATTGGCGGTTCTCGTCAGTCAACTTCAAATCGACAAACTCGCCAGGACGGAACTTGAGATCGCGGTTCAATTGCATGAGATTGAAGTGATTCTCTGCCTTTCCGGATTCCACATTGACTTTGGACAAGGTATCCTTGATCATCTTAATCGCCTTGGGAATGTCCTCCTTGTCGGGATTATCGTCAGCGGTGTATTTGGCAATATTCTCTAGCAAAAGCGGATACCTTGCCAACCTAGTAGTAGGCTTGGTAAGGTAACCGTTCAGTTCAAGCTTTCTTGACTCCTTCATTCTTTCAACTTCATCGACAAACCTCGAAAATGCCGGATTCGTGCGCTTCTCATGTTCAAACTCATATTTCCCAAAGAGCTGATTAGCTCCGTACTTGATAAAGGGCGAAAAATGGGGTACATATTCCAAAAAGATGTCGCCAATGTTTCGGACTACAGGCTCTTTCTGCTGGCGGCGCGTCAGAGACTCTGCAAGTCGCGAGTTGACCATATACACCTCCTGGCAATTGGAGAACACGGTGCGAACAAATTTCTCGCGTCGGTGCTCTGGAATAGGCGAAGTTTGCGGGCTTCGTAGGGGTTTCATCCAGAAATCGCGCAGATATTCCAGATCCTTGACGAAATCGCGTTCCGTGTACATGAGCTCGGAAATAACCTCTTGACGCTTCTTTTCCTTTTCCGAGACGCTTTCCACGACTTCCTTGGGAACAGTGTTTATCCACAGTTTCTGTTCTTCGTCCGCCTCTTCGTGCAAACTGGCACGTGACTCCTCTCGTTTCAAGCCGGGTTGCGGTCTCATGTTGAGTCGGTGTTGCTGTTCTAGGCGACGTGGACAAGCAATCGAGTAGCACAAGCGGTCGCGTGTACATGTTGGCGAGTAACACTCTGTCAAAAGCGTAAAGACGCCATTAACTTCCGCCTTCTCTTCCATCATGGTTTCCCTGAACTGGTAGATTTCATTGGTTGAGTCACGTAGCCTGTGGGCATACGTGACGTCGTGAAAGAATTTTTGCGCATCCAAGGACCTGCCGAGGAGTAGCGCCAGATTACGGTCGGTAGTCTTGATGATGTATGCTATCAGATCCACTGCCTCTGCTCCGGTAAATGCGTTGTTGTAAACCAAGCCATCCTTCTCTTTCTCGGCCAAACCCACACGATCCTTGAACACCTCTGCAACACGTGACAAGAGAGCTGGATAGACAAGAGGAGCCCTGCGCTGGGACACGAGCACATGGCCTTGCTGCGACTGAGAGGAGGTCCTGTTGGCGTTGTTGGCGTTGGGGCCATTGTTGGTGGTGGTACTCGTGACAGTTTGTGTGGAGCTGGGGCGCGTGACACTGGAGCTCATAGTCTCGGTGCGCTCTGAGGGCGGGACGACAGTGGAGGCCATTGACATTGTTCGGGACTGGGAAATGCTACCTTGACTGATATTTCTAGTCTTATTTCCAGGCCCAGCACTTGCAGCTGGTGGAGAAGTAGTGGGTGGCCCCTGGCCCATAGGTGCCATTTCTTGTCCCCCCGATTCCCGTCGACGGTTTGGAATCACTCTTCCGCTCATTGTCTGCGAGAAGTCGCTGTCTCTCGAGTAGGATGTCATGGACATGGTGCGTTCATCGGGCCTCTCGGGGACAACCCGTCCTTGGGCAGTGGTCCTAGCCATGTGGTTCATGTACGGCTGTTGGCGGAAAGTGCTTGCCGAAGAGGGAGGATAGCCCTGCCCGGGATGGTTGAATTGAGGGCGAGGGCCCGATGCCAGCGACTGCGAGCGGTATGGGTCATTGTTCATAGCAGGACCAGGGCCTCCGGGAAATCGCGGAGGGACAGGCTTATTGAATGGAGGTTGGCCAGGAGGAGAGGTTCTTGAATCAAAACGCTGAGGCTGGCCATAAGGTTGGCGCTCAGGACGGAGCGGTCGAGGTAGATATTGGGGTTGGGGCTGTCGTTGGCTCAGGGGAGCCGGAGGGGGCCCGTCTGAGAGCCGTTGATTTGGTTGAGGATAACCGTTCGGCGGTGGACGACCGTAATTATTATCTGGTGGCGGGCGATCGTAGCTTTGGGGACGTTGCTGGTCATAATTGCCGGGACCTGCCCTAGGGTCATAGGGGACAGGAGGGCGCCGATCATAGCCATTCATCTGCTGGCGCATGGGCGGAGCGCGTTGCATCATATCGGCCGTCTGCCCAGACATCGTAGCAGCTCGATCGGGCATCCTCATAGGAGACTGCGAGGTCATTGTTTGCGAGCGTCCTGCCATGGCCGGGTTTGCGCCAAAGATGTTTGCAAAGGCAGTGTCCCTTGCTCCTGTGGGCTGGCCATGCCGCGCATACTCCCTCCCCTGCTGGTTGCCGTAGTCGGCCATGGAAGTGACTTAGTCCAAAAGAGAGCCCCTAGCTTGTGTGGTGCATCCGCAGACGTCGGACGCAGGTGGAGGCAGAGGAAGCAGTGTGTTTGATGGTACGGTAGCGGTTTTACCGTGGCTCTCGTGTGGTATGATGTGAGCACCGTCCTTGGGTTATGCAGAAGTAGTGGGTGGTAGGAAGACAGCGGGAACGACGGCGAGGACCTCAGCGAGCAGCACAATAGAGGCCACCACGGGATAATAGGGAGCGAGGGGCGTGGGCTCGCAGTCAAAGGCGTCTTGGTCGCGGGGGTGTTGTCGTCGAGGTAATACGACAAACGGTGTGGTTGTATCTTTGCGGGCACGACTCTATCTCCCTGCCTACCAGCCCGGCGAGGGGCGACGGGAACTCGCTGGAGGCAGCGAGGACAGAGCGCCGTGCGGAAAAGGAGTTCGGAGAGATTGGTGAGGTGTTGAGCAGCACTCCGTGGTGGAATCGCAGCCGTCTCGCATGCGTGGGCGTAGGCTCGGGTGGAGAAGTGGTAGAGCGTCGTCGTGTAAACCGGAAGAGTGGTGTTGTCTTGGCAAAACCCCATCGGCCAGCCGAACTCTCTCGTGCTCGCCGGGCCTTACTGCACTGCTCTTTGACCTGACGACGCTCATCCTCCCGCCATCCCATCACCTACATAGCCCTCTACACCACCCAGAGGCTCTGCAATCATGTCCGAACATGAACTGACTCCCAGCTTTGCGCCGTTCTTCGGCATGGTACGTCTGCCTACGCTCCCGTCCCAATTCCCAGCCCGCGCATCCCCCGGTGACTTCATAAGCTAACAGCTGCACAACAGAGCGGTATTGCATTCGCCGTAAGTCCCTAACCCAAGCCAAAGCTTGTGAACTAAGTCCTAAACTCCTTGCTAGATGACATTTGGATGTACGAAGCTCCTCGATCTCTTCTCCTCGCGATTCCTGAGCTTGGTAGCTAAACATGCACAACAGGTCTGGGAGCTGCCTATGGCACCGCAAAGTCAGGCATAGGCATTGCAGGCGTAGGAACATATAGACCCGACTTGATCATGAAGGTATCCTCTAGCTCCGCAAGCGTTATGCAAGCTCCAGCTCACCGAACCAGTCGCTCATCCCCGTCGTCATGTCCGGTATCTTAGCCGTCTACTCCCTCGTAATATCAGTCCTTATCGCTAGTGACATGCGTCCACCGCCCAAAAACTACTCGCTGTTTGCGGGCTTCATGCACATGGCTGCCGGCATGTGCGTGGGGTTCGCCGGTTTGGCCGCTGGCTATGCTATTGGAATTGTGGGAGATGCGGTGCGTGTTGGCGATGCGACCACACCAAACTCATATGTCTAACTTATGCCAGGGCATTCGCGCGTACATGAACCAATCGAGAATTTTCGTCGGCATGGTTCTGATCCTGATTTTCTCTGAAGTTTTGGGACTCTATGGGTAGGTTTGAGTTCTATCTACTTTAAGGCCCAGGCATCCGGATTATTGTATCAAAACGAGCTGTTGGGGCGATTAAGACTTGTGGTGGCCGCACCCTCTTCTACAACCCCGAGGCTTGCTTACCTGGATCTTGGATCTTCTGTTCCCTTTTAATATCATCCAACTTTGCGCTTTACTGGGGCTGACGTTGATGACCACAGGCTTATTGTTGCCCTTCTTCTCAACACCAGGGCCTGAAGGAGGTGTCTGTTCAAACAACCATGTACAACTACTTTACCGCATTGCCGTAGAGGAAGAAACAGCTCAAGCAATGTAAATGTCCAGGAGTTTCTGGGATTGGATTATGTTACACCCGAGACGGGTGGTGGAATTGAAAGTACGGCGGGCGCCGGGGCAAGAGTGCTGTATTTGATATTTTTTGTGAGGGTTTTTATATAAAGCATCGGCATATATGTATGCAAGCAGAGAAGGTAGTTGGGCACCAGCATGTACTTGCTGCCCGTGTATTGGAGTAAAAATAAATGACCGTACTTGATATACAGCTACATTGGATTGGGCAATGCCGAGCCTAGGCAGGACAGATGCTCGGAGGGATTCCCGCCCTATGGATCGATGGGCTTGAGATTACCGAGTTGGAGTCGGAGGGTGTACTGAACCGTGGTTCTCCTGTGACAATCGCTTTCTGCCCAAGTACGGTAGAGATAGTATGGTACGGCATCGAAGGCACTACCCGTAAAGGGAGAGAGAGCCGCTAGTAGACATTTGGCAGTTTGGCAGCAACCAGCAACCAGCCACCAGCCACCGCCAACAGAAAATCATCCACATGCAGCCCATGACCGAACCGTTCACACGATGGATACGCCGCGAAAGGGCGCCATTACATACATACGTTTACCCATCTGTCGACGACGACGACGAGTACGTCGTCAGCCCTGCCGAGCCAAGCCACCGACCGAGCCCATCCTCCGAAGATTGGGCGCAGCGGGGGGGTTTTTTTTTTTTCTCTTCTCGAATGGCTGGCTTTTCTACGGTAAATAGACTGCCTAAGTAAAACACAGCGTCCATGGATGGGCAAGAGACGAAACGGGGGCGAGGGCAGAGAACTTGTATGTACCTAGTGATTAAGGGGAAGTTGAACAGTGCGCGCATGTGCGGCATGTGCGTGTGTGTGCGCGTGTGTGTCTGTGTGTCTGTCTGCTTCATTCCGAAACGGTGTTTCGTAGTAGGAGTCCGAGTCCCCATGTCACCACGTGTCTGTTGCGGCAGATGCAGATGGGTGGGAGGTGGGAAGCAGTAACAACTCGGTATATATGTAGGTGTTTGAAGTTTTGAGGAGAAGGCCGAAGTCAGAAGCCGACGAGGGGGGTTTGGTGGTGGTGGTGGTTGGAGGAAATGACCCCCCGCAGTTGGTCGGATACTGAGTGAGTGGGAGAGTGATCTTTCTGCATGTGGTAGTGGTGGTGGTGACAATGCATTGCTCATTCATTCGTTCAAGCGTCGTCTTTCGCATTCGGCTTTATTGCCTGGAATTACGATGGGTAAGTAAATAATGATAATGAGAGAGTAAAGTAGGGGGCAGAGGTAGCTGAATTGTTGATGCTCGGCCCTGCCTGCGCGCCTTGAGGGCTGTCTGGCAATGTCTGGCGCTTGTCTGGCGCTGTCTGGCGTTTTCTGGCTGGCGCCTTCCCCACGCCAGTTGCGTCACTTCCAGACACGACCAGATTTCCGCCCGCTCCTTCCCCCCCATGTCCCATGTCCCATGTAACCCCCCGCCATTCATCTGCCCAGCCAAACTTGACTTGCTGCATGCTCCAGGCCTTCTCCTTCACCCTCTCTACTTCTAGAGCTACCACTGGCTTTGATCTTTGACTTACTTCTCCTTACTGCCCCTGCCCATGGTTCTCGCCGCCTCCAACCTCGGCCTCTCTGTCCCCTCATAGGCCCTTCTACCCTATTACCCCATTGCGCCTCTCATCGCCTGCCCCCCCTTCTCTAACCTTCGGCTCAGCAATGAACTAGAGAACAGCAAGAGTACCAGCACCAGCGCCCGCACTGTATTACATATCCTCTCGCACCCCCAATTACCTCCTGTACACATTCTGCCCCCATGGCGGCTGCCGTTCACAAGCTGTTGCACCCCCACGACCACCGCTCCAAGGACGATGGCAAGGACTCGGCCATAGAGCGCGCTCGCGATGAGGAGAAGCGCATGCTTACTCAATGGGAGAGCCAGGCCCGCCCGCTGAGCCCTCATCAAGTTGACCAGGACCCGGACCAAAAGAGGGTCGGCCATTCTTCTCACGTCTTGCGCCAGGACGACTTTGAACTCATCAAGACATTGGGAACCGGTGCGCTGGCTTGAAACCCCTTCTTTGGAAGTTGCGCCATGGAATTGCTGACGCGACGCCTCTAGGAACATTTGCGCGAGTATGGCTTGTCCGATTACGAAACTCGAGAGCAGAAGACGAAAACAAAGTCTTTGCCTTGAAAATCTTACGCAAAGTCGATGGTATGCCAGGGCCTGCATTTGCCAATAGTATGCAGCTTTGCTAATGGCCATGTCTTAGTGATCCGTCTCAAGCAAGTGGAACACATTAGAAACGAGCGCAACGTGCTGTCTGGGGTCGCAGGGCATCCTTTTATCACGACCATGGTCGCCAGTTTCCAAGACCATGATTCCCTCTATATGCTTGTATGTCGCCGCAATCTCACCTCTTACCCTCCTCATTCAATCGCATACTGACGCTCTCTTTCCTTGCACAGCTCGACTACTGTCCCGGAGGCGAGGTCTTCAGCTATCTTCGACGAGCGCGACGGTTTAACGAGCCGACGTCCCAATTTTACGCTGCCGAAATCGTGCTAATATTGGAGTTTTTGCACGAACAGCAAGGAGTCGCATATCGAGACTTGAAGCCCGAGAACATTTTAATAGATGCTGAAGGGCATTTAAAACTTGTCGATTTTGGATTTGCAAAGAGGGTGGAAAATAGTCAGTGACTACCCAAAATGATCTGGGAGGTCTTTTATGTTAACCGCCTACCAGGGGAAACATACACGCTATGCGGTACTCCCGAGTATCTGGCGCCTGAGGTCATACGGAATACAGGTACGTAGCGCTCGTACGATAACGATACATGAATCACACTGCTCACGGCGAATAGGACATGGAACCGCCGTTGATTGGTGGGCATTCGGCATTTTGGTGTACGAATTCCTTGTTGGCCAACCACCGTTTTGGGACCAAAACCCTATGAAGATTTATGAACAGTGAGTATACCATGGCTTAGTTCTCCTTGGCCCTGGCTAAACCCCGTGCACTAGAATTGTCGAGGGACGAGTCCGCTTCCCCTCCGCCATGTCTGCGGACGCCCGTGACCTCATCTCTGGGCTTTGCACCGTTGATACCTCCAAACGCCTGGGCAACATTAAAGGTGGCGCGGGCGCCGTAAAATCCCACCCCTGGTTCCGCAACATCGATTGGGACGCCATATACAATCGCAGAGTCCAAGGGCCTATTGTGCCCCACCTGCGTGGCCCCGCAGACACCCGCAACTTTGATGAGTACGAGCCCGAGTCAGAGCAGCGCGAACCGTACACGAGAGAAATGTCGGAGAAATGGGACGATTTTTTCAAAGACTTTTAAGCGGTCTGTGAAATGTAAATCACGAATATATACGGATCAATTGCGCACTCATCTAGCAACAAATTATATATAAAAGAACGGCAGGCGGCAGGTGTGTGGGGGTATTTTTACGTCATGCTCTTATTTCTCTGTACCTGTGGCTTTGGCCTACACTTTACGAACGAACGGACGAAACGACAAGGAGTTTGACGGGGAAATCAGGAGTTGGGACTTACAAACATCAGCATCAAGATTCTGTCAAGCTACGACAAAAGCGAATGAGCGATCGATTGAACGACCAGACGGAGAATGAGCAAACGAATACCAACATTATATGAGCAAGAGCAAGAGGTGGGAAACGCTTCTCGACATATTTTTTCTTGACAAAGACGATACCTACGGCCTGAACAGTGGAGCACAGCAACAGAGTCCACGCTTTCGTTTTTTTCAATTCCCCGATATCGTGCGTCATTCAACATCCATCGTACATACAGCGACTTCATTCACCTACAGTCGTTCGGCCTCTTATCATACTCTTTTTTTGTTATCTTGTTATATCACTGTTTCTCTTCTTCTTTCTTCCCGGCTCGCGTATAGGTTACCCCATTGTTGATGTGATTGCGGCCATGTTGTGTATTTGGGCCGATTTTATCTTTTTGATGTCTCGTTCAAGATAGTTTTGATGATACCTTTGCAGGAGGAAAGGGATTCTTGTTTATGGCGGGGGACTGGAAGGTTGGTTGGGGGTTGGGCCTCTGATTTTGGTACTTTGATTTTGTTTCGAGTGGGAGAGGTTTTTGGGAAGGGTGGTGGTGGATTGGAATATGGGAAGGTGAGAGAATGAGGTGGATTGGATGGCAGCCGAAAGATGTGATTTGTATGTATTTCTATGACGGCGCGAAGGTAGATATCAAGTAGTTTGGATACCAGATGAGATGAAATAAGCTAGTTACTTGTGTGCAGGGAGTATTATCTCAATTGCTTTGTGTATGTTTCGACTCTGATATGTAAACAAACACAAAGTTTCCACCAAATATCCATGTTGCGACTTCTTTCACGATACCTATCCAAGGCTTTATGGCTTCAAAGTGTTCGAGGGTAATAACAAAGCGCGACGAAGAAGAGTACAAGGGAATCAAGTCGTGAGACGTTCGAAGCTATAAAGCGATTGATTGCGTGCGGTATGTGTAATGTTACTCACTCTTCGCACCCAACACTAATCCAAGTGGAACTATCATATAAATATTTCTAATCCCGCAACCAGATTCATTTCCTCTTGTATCTCAAACATCCAAGTCCGCGACTTGAACGCGATGCACTGCACTGCGCAGCACTGCTTACATACTTGGTGTTCTATCGGAGTTCGAGTTCGAGTTCGAGTTCGCAATACCCCTACTGCATGCAAGGCAAGGCAAGCATGTGTAACGAAGCGAGGCACCGGTCGCCGTCTGCCCAATCAGAACTCAGGTAAGCAGAACCATAGCCTCAGTCGAGTGTTTGCAGCAGGACTAGATAGAGTGATTCCGTTCCGTTGTGTCGTATGCTTATGGAGTGGGCAGGGTATTGCACGTTTTTCGGGATCGACGGGGCGGTAGTTTCGGGGATGTGGGTTGGGTTGTGTTAATAGGAGGGGGATATCGCCTTGTTGTGAATTTTTTGGAAGGTTTTTGGAGTCTTTGAACCTTTTTTTTATGTGTGGAGAGTTTGAGATTCTCTTGAAGTTTACTCTTTTTTTTTTTTCCTGGTTCTTCTATTCGTCGCTTCATCTTTTTTTTCATTTGTGGTTCTGTTCTCGAGATTCTACTTATATCGTCATTTCTCTTTTCTTTTCTACGTCTTTTTCCAGACTCAGCGCACTACCCTCCCCGCTTTGAAGTATACACACACCAACAGGACTTAATTATGCTGGTTTACGCCGGTGGATAAGAGTACAGCTAGATACAGGCAGCCCGGTCGGGATGCACGGGAGACACGATTCACGGCCTATAGGCGACGCAATACTACCCAGGACAACATACCAACCCAATGATCAAGACAACACGACGTACAAAGGAAATCAGCGCAGGATATCGCAAGCTAGTTTCCGCTCTTCGATACTGGAATTGTATGATGGGGATAGTGCTGGTGGTTGGGATAATGGACAGTCTGTAGAGCAGGGAAGAAATACTTGTTTTTCTGGTAGAGAAAGAGGTTCTTCGGCGAGTTTTGGGTCGTCGACGTTGGAGGAGCATTGGCGGGGGTCTGTTGGTGGGAATGAGTCGTTTGGAAGGAGGGATTCGGAACTTTCGAGGTATTTCGAGGCCGGGGAGAGGGAGGCGTCTGTTTGGGCGACTGATTGCAAAGACGATGCAACGACGTCTCGAAGCCGAAGCCGGAGCCGGAGCCGGCAGTCTGAGGAAGCAAGTTTTTATGAATCGAGTCCGCGATCCTCGGGAGTAGGTTATCATGGTAATACCAAACAACACCCCATGACATTTCAAAGTCGCCAGAGCTCGCACGCAAGCTACTACGACACCCGCTCACGCTCCCGCTCCCTATCTCGAAACCACGATTATACCAACCATTCTATTTCCACGGAAAAGCCCGACCCCAATCCTGACCCCGAATCGTCCTCACACAAATATCCAAAATCAATCTCCCTTCGCGGCATCCTCTTCGAAATATCCAGCCTCGTCTGCGCCGCCGTCTCCCTCCTTGTCCTGATCGCCGTCCTCCGTGTCTACGATGACAGACCGGCGTCAGACTGGACATTCGGTATCACTCTCAACGCTATTTTATCCGTTGTTTCGAATCTGTTTCGCGGCAGTCTGCTTATTCCCGTTGCGCAGGGCATATCGCAGTTTTGCTGGGTGTGGTATGTGAAGCCGAGGCCGTTGAGTGATGTGTGTGATTATGATAGTGCGAGTAGGGGCCCATTAGGCAGCTTGAGGTTGCTTTGGACTGTGCGGTTTAGGTATGTTGATTTCTTTTTTCATTTAGAAGGAGAGAGGACATGGTTGGAATTTGAATGTACTAATGTTGGGTAGACATGTTGCTGCTGTGGGCGCAATCATCACTCTGGCGGCTATGACGCTGGATCCGTTTTTCCAACAGTCCGTTTGCTTTCATACGAGGGCTGCGGTGGATCCGAAGCAGAACGCTTATGCTGTCGCGGCGCATACATGGGGTGCCAGTGAAGCGTTTCGCGCAGCTGCAGCGACGTCTGCGGATCGTAGTAAGTGCAGAACTATGTAGTCGTTTTTCGATCAGAATATTTGACTGATGTATTTCTGGACAGAACAAGCTATTCCGTTTGAAATGCAGCTGGCTATATCCAATGGCCTACGGTCCAGCGATACTCTTGCCTTTCCTGATCCGCCTCATAGTTGTCCCTCGGGAAATTGCACTTGGGATCCCTATGCTACACTTGCGCTTAATGCGCGGTGTGTGGATATTACTAGCCATGTAAAGCTCGCTTGTACTAATAACCAGACTTATGGGGATGTGTGCGTGATTAGAGCTCCCGGTGATCGTATGCTTGAGGAGACAATCAAGACTTCTGTCGAGAACGACGCGTTTTCGATGCAGTGCGCCGTCTTTCCAGAATCCATGGACGCAGGTCTTTTACAGCCATATACGAATTTAGCTGGCTTCCTCACCATCTGTCAATGGGCCAAAGTCAAAGATGTCGATCCAGAACTCTTCCTTATCAAACCCACTTCGGCCGTCGAGGCCGGCAGATGCGCATTCTACCTTGCCGTCAACAAAATGCGCTCCATCGTCAAAAAAGGCATCTACTCGGAAGAAAAACTAGCAGAATACCATCTCCTCGCCCAAGAACAACCCCCCGCGAAAAACAAAACCCCCTCCTCAAAGCAAACACCAAGCCCTACCAAATACAACAAGTAGGCTCCGCGACCCCGGACCCAAACTCCAAACCCGCCTTCACGGCCGCGCAAACAAAGCTCGAAAACGACACCTATACCCTCCCTTATCACGCCTGGCTCACCCTCGCCAATAACTTCAATGGAGGCTTCCTCAACAGCAAAGTCAATCTCGCCAGCTGGGACAAAAAAGGCTCACCATTGCGCTACATGCTCTACCGCTCTGAAAATGTTACGCGCGCTATGCACGGCATTGCAGAATACGTCACGACCGCCATACGGGCGAACGCAACAAACCAACTCCAGCAAGGACATCGCAACGGCTCGCTGTTTGCCGCAGAGGAAGCAGTCATTGGCTCTGTGTGGGTGGAGGAGCAATTCATCTCCGTCCAGTGGGCGTGGTTGACTCTACCGATTGTGCTGTTGGCGCTGACGATTGCGTTTCTTGCTGCGGCGTATTGGGAGTCGAGGAGGTTGAGGGTGGGGCTTTGGCAGTCTAGTCCGTTGACTTTGTTGTTTCATGCGAGGATGAGGGAGGGCGTTAGACTTGGGCTTGAGCAGAGATTTGAAGAGTTGGGGACTGAGGATGCGATGAGGGATGTTGCGAAGGGGTTGTATGCTAGGATACCTGTCGAGGAGAGAGGTGTGGTTGATGTTTATGATAAGGGGAGGTATTCTGATGCAGGGGATCCGGATCCGGGGTAGCTATAGGAGGGTTAGACGCCGTACATTGAAGACGAATTACAGTAATGGAGTAATTTTTTTTGGTTTCTTTTTCTCCGATCGAAGGAAAATACGTATAAAATTTTGGCTACAACAACACATAAAATACCTACCTACCATCCTCCATCTAATCCAATCCAAGTATACACCCCTTTCTCTTCTTGTCCGACATCACATTAACATGACCATGACCACCCTCACCACATTTCCCACACACCAGCCGGCAAAACATCTCTCATGATCCTCCAGTGACTAATCGCCCCCTCCTCATGATACTTCTCCAACTCGCCCACGTCCGCCCTCCTCATAACTCTACCGCCCTTCTCTAACGGCACAAATTCATACTTGACTTCCGACTCATCCTTGGGCTGTAAAAAGTTCTGCCGCGCGATGCTTCCCAAGAAATCAGCCTGGTCGGCTTCGCGGAACGAAACGGCGAGCTTGCCCTTTCCGTGGTCGTTCTTGACGCAGAAAATAACCATGTTGATGAAGTCCGGGTCACCGGGCTTCCAGTCTTCGGCGGGCGCGGCGTCGCGGTACAAACGGCAGGCGGGGAAGACGTAGTGGATGGTGTTGAGCACGAGGCGGGTGGAGCCGAGGGACATGTCGCCGGCGTAGTTGATGGCTACGAAGCCTTCTGGGGTGAGCAGGTCGTATAAACCTTGGAAGAATTCGAGGGTGAAGAGGGAGACGGGTTCGGCGCCGCCGGTGAACACATCGTGGATGATGTAGTTGAAGGATCCTGGGTTGGTCTTGGATTTTTCCGCGACGTAGGCGACGGCGTCGCTGATGACTGCGTTGTGCTTCTTGGAGAGGCCAAAGTATTTGGTGGCGTAGTAGTGGACTACAGGGTCGAGTTCGACGATGGTGGTGTTGATGCCGTGGGAGATCATGGCGTTGGGTGCAGTGCCGATTCCAAGACCAATGACCAGTGCGGATTTCTCCGTGTCTGGAGTAGGATCAATCTTTGCTGTAGGGTCCTCAATGAGGCGGACGGCTTCCAGGAGGACAAAAACAGCGAAAATGGTCTCCTTTTGGCGTTGGCCTCGTTTGTAGGCTTCCGGAGTAACTAGCCATTCTCCACCAAGGAGAGAGTGGTCACAACGGAGGACACGGAAAGCATTGTCAGCGTAGTTCTCGATAACAGAAACATAACCAGTCACTGACTCCTGACGTGCCAAGATAGTGAAGTTCTGAGTGTCGTATAATGTTGCATTAGCCTTCTGGAATGCCGACTCGGATGGATGGTGCGGATTGGCCCAGAGAGTGTGCTGAATGGCGGGGAAGGCGAGAAGAATAACTCGGGATGGAGTCACAAAGGCGGAGGCAGACGCCAAGAGCATTTGGAAACCGATTCTGGTGAAGTAAATGTGGGTTCCAATAAAAGTCGGGAGAGTAGCGGCCGCAATCTTGGAGGTAGTGGAGATGGTAAAATAAGATCCAGTATTGAGTAGTAACTCGCCGAAAGTTCCGCCTAGGCCAAACTGGCTAAGATCAATGGTATCCAAAAGGTCGCCTGCAGCAAAGGCGGAGAGGAAGAGCAGCGGGTAGTACGTGAGTGATTCGATGATTAATGGGCCATATTCGATTCCCAGCGTTCCGCTGTATTGGAATAATAGGAATTGAATGACCGGAATCCAGTATGCTACAACAGCAATGTAGTCTCCGATGCTAGATGGTACATATTTCTTCAATGCCGTTTTACCAATTAGCGCCGTTACGGCCGTGAGAGTCATTCCCCTCTGGTGATGCAGAGATGAAGGAATTGAGCCATAAACAGGCGATAGATTGAGTTGAGAAACCGGAGAAGCTATGCCTGCGATAATGAGTATTGCTGCGGCGCGTCCGATATTCTTCAAAAGAGCCGCCGTAGGAAGCTGTCGTGCTTCCTTCTCGGCCTCTCTAGCCGCTTTCGGCTTCTTTGGTGTCTTTTGTCTCGAAGACATGATGGAATATATGGATTGTCTAAATCTTGAATGATGAATCTCTGCGCTGATGCCTCAAAGACCGTGCTTTGATGCTTCACACAGACGAAAGGGTATCTCAACAAGCAAGCGGAGGATGCGCAAGGAAATTAGAAATGACCAGATATCTCTTAATAGATGCAAAAACGCCCAAGCAATCTTAGCGCGATATTGCGGACCGCTCTGCCGTTGAAAGAAAAGGCAGACAGCAGGCTGCGCAGAGAGGGGAAAGGGGATGGGAACGGGGTAAAAGGAAAGAAGAGCAATGTCAAAGAGAAGCAAAAGCCACAAAGACACAGAGACGAAGCGACTGAGGAAATTAAGTAACCAAGAAGGACAGCTGTTGTTGGACTAGGCTGGCGATGTGTTTGATCCATTGATGCATGGATGAAACAGCCGAGTGGAGAGCTCCCGCCGGATCCGCTTTAGGTTTAGCGCAGCTGGCGCGCAACGGCTGTTCTAAAGAGGTGTGGTGTGGCGTCATTATCAATCCAATCCTAGCTCCACATCTTCGAGAAGCTCGCGGACGCCGTGTGGACTTCAACCATATCCCAGGCAATTCAAGACACCACATTCGTGCCCTATTTTCTTCTACAGGACATCACATAGCATGCCATACATGACAGGCTCCCCCATTATGGTTCCCTTAACGCTACGACCCGCAAATCCTCCAAGCACTACCGAACCACCGAACAACCCCGCAAACGCGACCTCAAGCAGCGAAGATGTGGACATGATGGCAGCAGACGATTACACGACCCTATCACACATGCGCTCACAACGAGAAGACCGAACGCGGAGGCTAAAAGCTAAAAACCGGCGAAAGCGCTACCTCGAAGTCCACCCAGAATACTTCGACGACTCGTCACTCGAGCTCGCAGACCCCCTCCTCTACGACCGTCTAATCCGGCGCTTTCAAACCGCCTCCGAACGTGAAGCTGAGGGACAGCGCAAGGGGATGTCTGGACAAATGACGACGGACCTCTGGCGCATAGAAGCCAAAAAGGAAGCACTACGACAACCAGACCCCATGTCGCTATTCACATATAACCGCGGACCCCAAGGTGAAATCATCGAGGAGGAAAAGGACGAGGTGCCCATGAGTAAAGAAGAAGGAAAAGCGTGGTGGGTGGACGAAATGACACAACGATTCCTGCGGGGTGGAGACGATGACTTTGATTACAAGGACGTGGATAGTAACGACAAGTATGATGATCCGGAGGAGGAAAGAGATATTCAGGACGCGTATTTTGATAGTATGGAGTCGGATTTTGACTCGGATGGTGAAGGGAAGGAGAAGGTGCTTACTGGCGAAACGGGTATACAAGATTATTGAAGGAAAAGAGATGGTATGCTTGTTCCGCAACAATTGCATCTCTCGCGCATTAAAGAGGGTTCAAAAAGGAAGAGATACGGACTCCAAAGTGCCCGTTCGAATAACTTGTCCGAAACTACAGTAGCTGTGACCTTCTATCAGAAAATGCTCTCACAGTCGCACAATTTCCGCCGTTCTGTGTATGCGTCATTTTGCTATATGCCGACTCAGCTTCGCATCGATCTTTGAACGATGAAGTATACGCACAAGTAAAGGCAAGGGCATTAGCATGAACGAGTGCGATTCAAGATTGAGAGGAACAACATGTCCTGTTATAGACTTATTGGGTCAAGAAATGGATTGTATGGCCGAGAACGATATCATCAAACCATTTGACGTGGAACCGAGAAGGGGACATGCCGCACGATATGTGGAAGCGTCTCATTATGGAGTCAGCAAGACCCAGCGACAAATATGGGCATCATAATAGTGGTTGCAATATGATGGCAGTTTTCCACAACCAATTCCTGGGCCGGGGGACCTTTGTATATATAAGTAAATAAGATGAATGCACTGGAAAGCCATGTCACGAACAATAGGTAGATAAAGTAGGGTAGTAAAGTATTCATTTACTACATAGGCGACAGTGTCGCGTTCCAACCCACCCTTCCCATCTCGTTATCTTCTCCCATACCCAGCTCACCCCGGGATCAGTCTGTCTCCTTGGTTTTAATTCCAATCCCATCATCCTTTTCCTGCTTGACGACAAGTTTTTGCTCCGCAATGTCCTCCTCGACGGCACTCTCAGGCCAGGCCGCTGAACGATGATTGCTACCCACCCAAACTCGATCCTGGGAACTCGCCTGCCAAGATCGCTGTCAATGGTCGAGGAATGTGGTCCAATCTACCTATCTTCGAACTCTGCGAGGAACTATGATACGTTTAACTTTGCGACTCGATTCCGGAGCGTTTGGATCTGGATAGATTTTGCCCTAATCAATCTTCTATCTTGGTCTGACAATTTTTGATGGTGACCTTGGCTTCCCATCGCTCTCATTGGGATTCAAAGGCGGATACAGCGAGCTTGTTTTCACTTTTGTCTTTCTGATAAAGCTCCGTCTACTCTTCAACCTTTTTTTTTTTGCAACTCGCGTCTCGTCTTTCTGCATGAGAATTGCAATACTGCCATTGAGCTCAGCTGGAAATGGCCCAGTGCATGTCTCGGAGTATGGTTAGCCGTACGTCACAATTTATACATTCGCAAAGTACCTACATTCTACGTACAAAGCCATCCGTCGAAGATGATCCGCTCGAATTCCTACGTGCCTGTAGAGCTACCCGGCCATCAAGACGATAGATGCAACGACACCTCGAATCACTGTTCGTTTCTCTGAGGCTGACTTTTGAGCTCCTAAGAAAAATAAGATCTATTGCAAATGATATAACTACAGAAAGAAACTGGCGTTCCCCCAAATGCTTTTCTCGCCCCCAAATAGTGAACTAATCAAGTTCTCGAAGGGAATTGTAATCCTTCGAGCAAGCTTGAGTTGATGGATGATCGTTCCCGAGTACAGTGCATAACCCAGTATACGCCTCTTCATAAAACTGTAGGGCTTCCTCGCGTTTCCCTTGCTGGTGAAGTATATAGGCAAGCGAGTAGATGCTCAACAGTGTTTTTGGGTGAGCATCTCCCATTGTCTTCTTCCTCAAGCATATTGCGGTTCGTTGCATCTCTTCAGCTTCTGCAAACTTCCCTTGGGCGCAAAGTGCTTGTGCGACGCCGTAGATGCTTTGTAGTACGTGCTTGTGCTCATTTCCCAACAGTTTCTGCCCTAGCATCAGCGCTTGTCGATTTATCTTCTCTGCCTCTGAGTGTTTTGCTTGGCCGTTGAGTGCCTCTGCTAATCTATTCAGACATCTCAATGAACGTGGGTGCTCCTCTCCCAAAGCTTTCTCTATGATTACTAGCGCCTCTTGACACAAGTTCTCCGCTTCTTGATGTTCCCCTTTGCAGTTTAGTAGTTGTGCTAGGTGCTCCATGCTATAGGCCGTGCGTTCGTGGTCCCTTCCAAGCATCTTCTCCCTCAGTATTAAATTCTGTCGCTGCAATTCCTCTGCCTCAGCATACTTTCCAGTATCGGTGAGAATTTCTGCCAGGCGACTTGCCACATGCAGCGTGCTCGAGTCCTCTGTCCCTGATACCTTCTCTCTTAGAGAAAGAGCTTCTCGGAAAACTCTCTCTGCCTCTGCGTATTTGCCCTGATCACCAAGTGCCCACCCTATGTGGCTCAACGTTGTTAATGTTTCGGGGTTCTCCTTCCCTAGGAGCTTCTCTCGAATTGATAGCGTTTCTCGAAAGATCTGTTCCGCCTCAACACACCGACCCTGATTACACAGGGCAACCCCAAAAGCATTCATGCTCTGTGCCGTGTTCCTTTCTTCCTTTCCATAAAACTTCTCCTTTATGGCTAACGCCTCTTGATGAATTTCTATCGCTTCTGGATATTTACCCTGGCCGATCATTATCCATCCCAGTTGGTCCATGCATGTAACTGTATCCCCATTCATCTCCCCCAGAAATTTCTTCTTAAGTACCCATGCTTGGTGATATAATTCTTGTGCCTCTGCGTACTTCTTCTGGTTATATAGAACTTGTCCTAACCATCGAAGACACCTGGATGTTTGCACATCTTGCTTTCCGTTCATTTCCTCACTGAACGCCAGCAACTCTCGGCACATCTTCTCTGCCTCTTCATGCTTGTCCTGCATTGAAATGGCTTGGCTTAGACAGCCTATGCATGACAGTGTGCCCGGGTGCGCCATTCCTAGTACCCTTTCCCTGACTACCAATGCCTCCCGGTGTATCTTCTCTGCCTCTGCGTATTTCTTTTGGCCGAATTTTACCAGGGCGATGTTATCCTGCACATTCAAGGTTTCTGGGTGTTCGGGTTCGAAGTAGTTTTTCCCAAAATCCAATGCCTCCTGGAAGAATTTCTCTGCTTCTGAGTTTCTGTTCAGCATGCCGAGTGAAGTCGCTAGGTTGGTTCTGGCTATTAACGTCGTTGGGTGCGAGTCACCCAGAATCTTGCTAGTGAGCTCGAGCGACTCTCGAAAAAGCTTCTCAGCCTCTACAAACTTCCCTTGATTGAATACTGCCTGGCCAAGATTAGACTGAGCGTGTAGGACATTAACGTGCCCCGCATCTGATGCCTTCGGGCTGAGTGATAATGCTTCTCTCATGATTTTCTCTGCACCTCTGGAGTCGCCCCGACCAGCGAGTGCTAATGCGAGATTCTGCGAAGCGGTCAATGTTTCGTCATGATTCGCCTGGCCTGCCGCCTTCCTGAACAGTATCAGCTCGCGAAATAGCTTCTCTGCTTCCGCTTGCTTGCCTAGGTGAATCAGGCTAATTCCTAGTTGATTCATGGCAACAAGTGTCTCAGAGTGCTTTTTACCTAGTAGCTTTGCTCTTCGTTGAACAAGCTCACGATATGTGCGCTCTGCATCGCTGTATCGGCCCAATTGTATCTCGCAAGAGCCTATGCGGTTTAATAACTCCATGCTTGATTTTGCTTTCCGAGCTTCTGGAAAGTCTACTACGCATGAAACATGGGGCAATAAGGTGGTCCAAACCTCCTTTTGGTCGTATTCACCATCAGGCATGACTTCCATCAAACGTTCTAGAGTTCTCTTCACCCACTTTTCCCATCGACGAGTTTTCTTGAGCCAGCTTCGCATTGCTAAGTGGACTAGCGGGTGAACGTCAAATATCTTGGTAGCACTTTCGACTCCTTCGTCTTTTCGCTCTCGTTCGCTGAGGAAAGCATGTGATTTGAGCAGGCCTATTGCTTTTGTCTGCTCAATGGAAGAACCTCTTGACAATATTGATGCCGGTATGTTATTGTAGTTCATGCACGCCATGGTTGCAAAGCAGTCTGTCGCCAATTTGCTCTGTTTTCTTACCCGCTCAAAAGATAAATACCAGGTTGTGGTCATTGAATTCTTTACCGCTGCATATCTGCCTTGGTCTTCAAAGTTTTCACTCAGTAGACTAACAGCATCTCCCTCGCTGCGTTTGTACTGGAACATATAGTCAGAAAGAGTGATCCCGTTCGTATTTATAAAGGCAATTGCTTGGACGATGGCAATGGCAAAGTAGGCGAGCATGTCAAGAAACCTGGTGACTATCTCTTCATCCTGGAGCTCACGTTGTATACGCGGGGTCTGTTGATGCGCTTGAGATAAGCCTGTCCGTAGAATCTCTGATGCCTCCTCTTTACTGAGCTCACCCAGAGCAATGAAGTTGTTTTGGGTAAGTTTGATTGCCACCTCTCGCGTTCGCGTAGTAAATATAATAGACCCTTGGCCGTTGCGCGGAAGGTAATCAATCAGCCGATCATTACCTCTCTTATGGAGCGGGTTGAAAAGAGTATCAACGTCGTCAGCATTATCCACAACCATCAACCACTGTCCAAACATCTCATCGCTAAGCTTCGCCTGAACAAGTGATTTTACGTCCTTCTTACTGTCATCAGCTCCTGCTATGCCTAACAGAACCCCTATGTCTCGGTATGCTTGCTCAAAGCTTTGTACGCTAATTGCAGGTACCCAGAAAATGGATCGCGTTGGTTGCAGTGCCCTAACCCGATAGACTGTCTCTAGGATAAGGGCTGTTTTTCCACATCCGCTGAGGCCATAAACGGCAAGGCGACGGCATCCTTCGGACGAAACGTGAGCAGTGAGTTGAGCAATCTGTGATACTCTACCCACGAATGAATGAGGTTGGGAGAATGGTACGAGCCATGAACCTTATATGAATTAGCTAGGTTGAGCAATACCAAGGGACGAAAAATGAGCGCTTGCCTTTTGTCATTTCATGAGGCTTGTGAAGAGGAACATCTTCCGAAGTAGGCATCCATTGAGTCATCGGTTTTTGGAACGACTCAGAACCCGGTAAAAGTGTAGTGAGCTTCCCGAGAGTTTCTTCTTGTGGCGTCTCTTCAAGGATTTGACAGGCCAAATCTACCCAGAGAAAGGTGTCGTCGGCGTTTTGAGATAGATGAAGCTTTACTGCGTCGCAAGTTGAGTCGTCATACTTTTGTCTTTTCGCTAGTCGGCTCACTCTTTCCTGTAAGTAAAGGCCGACTGACTCACTCAAGCTTTCTTTCCCGAGTTCCAAGCTGCTCCATTCCTTTGCATCTACCCTCTCTAATCGCTCTTCGATGCTATGACTCTTTCGACTAGAGATAATCCATCTGACTCGAGGATTTATACAAGACCTTGTTACAATGAAATCCAATAACCTTGGTAGTTCTGCTACACATTCATCGAGAGCGTCAATAATCATGTAAGCGTTGTCCAAGCTCGGGTCGTGCAAGACACTGGTAAATATCTCAGACAGCGCCACCCACGCGTTTGTGTCTTCAAACAGGGCTATTCCAGCATGATCATATCTCTTCTGTATGTGCTTCGCAAATGATGGCCGCTGCCAAAGAAGCGGATAAAGCAAACCGCGCAATACTGAAATGGCATTGTTGATCCGTGAGTCGTTTGCCTGGCAAAAGAAATAGCAAGGGAGACCTGTTCGACGTCTATTCAGTTCATTGACCATGCCACAGAGTAGCATTGTCTTTCCCTTTCCAGGCCCACCACTGACCCAGAGGAGGTTTTGTTGGCTGGCAAACCACCCTTGAAGGCTGCTGTTCTTGAGGATGCTTTGATAAGGTGCCTCGAGTAGACCCCCCTTGGTTTCCTCAATGCGTCTTTTATCATCGTGGGGATTTGTAGGCCTTAGATCATGGAGACATTTGTTCAATTTGTCTAGCTCTTTTTGGAGTCGGCTGAACGCCCGCTCTGATCCTTCACCATACATGGTATGCAGTTGAATTCCCATAATGCCAAGCAGCGCGTAGGCTTTGTCTTCTGGGAGTTTTGTATGTCGAGGTTCCATCCAGAGAAATCGCTCGCTATCACTAAACTGCGATAGGGGAACACCTTCCAGCGCTTCGTATGGAACTTTCGTAAGTTCATGAAGTATTTGCTTTAACGACTCTTTATCACCTAGCGTCTTCCATTCTAAAGAAAAGAATTCGACCGATCTCGGTGCTAGCAACTCCTGTAACGTCCAACCCCTGGTAAACCATTTGCTCTTGCGGAATTGTGGTTCCCATTGATGCGAGTCAGCAGCGTCGGAAGAGCTAGAGACATCTGAAAGATAGGCGTAGCATTTGGTTGCATCGCAATACCAACGGAACATGGAGTTAATGGCGTGTGAGAGTTCAAGCTCATCCGATTTGTCGATACAACATGTGTCTACCCAGAAATATTGCAGACCATCTTGTTCAGCTTGCTGGCCACAGAAACGAATTTTATCGTAGCCAATCTTGCTTTGACCTGTTCCATCTATCAGATCCTGAAACGTGACCTCTTGGTCCTGCTTCCACGTATGGGAGAGTATTGCATAGGGAGGAATATCATCGTTTCCTCGAAACTCCCTTGTATGGCTGAAGTCGCCATTATCATTTCGTTGCAAGAGACGCATTGCTTACCACTCAGCCTTGCCTGTTGGATTGACTGAGGTTAAACTGTGCCGTTAGGGAAAAAGCAGCAAAAATGCCGTAGAATGATACCAGGGGTGTGTTATTCAATGGGGGGAAAGCGCCATCATAGGCATACTGATGAAGAAGTCCACTGTTGCCTTGCCATGACTTTGAGGAGGAAGCTAGATGGGGCGAAAAGCGAATGGCCTAAACAGGCTAACAGTCCCATCACGTGATATACAAGGCGTTTTCAGTGACAGTTTTTGAGGCTGGAGAGGACTACTATGTTACCACCACGAAAGGGGCTGAATTTGAAAAGCATTAATGCTCTGAAGAATAATACATGGAGGTCCAGAAACTTTTTAAGTGGTATAAAACTAGTTTTGTGCAACTGGCGTCTGCCAAAGTATTGAGAACCATTCAGTACGATACAAGCCGTCTCGATCTACTCCTTGAGACTGATACCTATTTATTATCCCTGTATTTAACTATCTACCAATTAGTCACGGTGTTCGTTCCCCTGGTACTGGTTGGCACACGCTACGTCATGCTCCAGCACTGTTGCCTAGTCAACCTCGCTTACTATACCGCATGCAGCTATCTGCCAACACCCAAATTCGACAACCTTAATTCTCTCCTCCGTGTACAACTACTACCTACGGCTTGCCTCACTCACTTTTACAAGAAAAAAGCATGCCGCCAAAGGTCGTGTATGGCAAGCGCACGGCTGTGCGGCCGACGAGCACATTTTCGAAGTTTCTAACGCCAGAGAGGGAGGATGGAGCGGGACCTGCAATAACGAAGAGTAGGGGAAAACAAAAGAAGAACGATGCAAAAGAAGAAGAAGTGGAAAGGAGCGACCCTTTTGAGGAGATTGAGAAGAGTTTTGCAGGGCTGAAAGTGGCTGACGAGGAGAAGGAGGTGGAAGTTGTGGCTGAAAAGCAGAAGCGAAGGGGTAGGCGGAAAGTGTTGAAGGATACGGATGGCAATGTCGAATCGAAATCCGGGGTCAACCCAGATAAAGATTTCAAAGAGCATATATCTTGCGTAGAAGAAAAAGCCGATACAGTATCCCACAGGACACCGGAAAGAACACGCAAGCCAAAGCCCAATGCCAAAGGAAAGAAGGCATCAACTTCGAGACATAGACCAGAGAAGATACAATTAGATACACCACAGGCTACACCAGAACCAGAGGATGCTTTTTCTGCGCATGTGGCGCCTCTCCTATCGATTACCTACGACAAAAAAATCATAGCGTTTGAAGACTGGGCAGCGAGTCTAGAACCACATTTCGAAATCACTAAAATCGCAGAGGCATCATTTTCAGAAGTATACCGGTTGAAAGCCATGCCATCAATGACTGGAATCACCCAAGAGTCTGTTCTCAAAATAGTAGCACTCCGGACCCCTCCCGATGCTCCTCTACCATGCCAAAGCCATGAACGAGCAGCAAGGGATCCCGAACGTCAAGCAAAGAAAGAAAGGGCAGAAAGAGAAGAAAATGACTCATGGAAGTCACATGTCGATGACGTGCACTCTGAAGTCAAGCTGCTACAGAACCTTAACGACATTCCTGGGTTCACAAACTTCCGGGAACTCACAGTTTTGCAAGGTCGGCCATCAACTGCATTCGTAAATGCATGGAAGACTTGGAACAAGTCGCGAGCACGGGGGAGAAAGAGCGATTTCCCTGACCCTAGCAAGAAAACAAGCTATGAGGCTACGCAGCTCTGGACTGTCATCGAAATGCAAGACGCCGGCACCGATTGCGAAAAGATCATGGAAGCGGGTGGATTGAGCTCTATTTGGGAAGTATGGGACGTATTCTGGGGCGTCTGTCTAAGCGTCGCAAAAGCAGAAGAGGCATGCAAATTCGAGCACCGCGATATGCATCTCGAGAACATTTGCATCCGCTCATCTCAGCCCGAGAGCAACGTCATTGAACCTATCATCAAAGATCCAATCCGCAAAAAGCTCGGCTTCTCTGGCCTCGAAACTACAGTCATTGACTACACGCTCTCACGCGCAGACGTCGTATCATCACTCTCACAGAGCACTGCTGAGCCCGACGTCGCATACCTCGACCTCAACAAGGACCCCGGCGTCTTCGAAGGTGATGCCACCGAAGAATACCAATACGAAATCTACCGATACATGCGCGGCACCGCCCTCTACAACAACCCTCTCCAAACCAGTTTACCAGAACCGCCACCTCCAGAACCTACCACACCGCGCCGGTCCCCCCGCAAAAACACTCACATCCGCTTCCCAGACGACACGCCTCCCGCCAACACACATATCTGCTTCTCGGAAACCGACACACCCCGTCGCTCCCCGCATAAAGCCATCGCCCCAGCACCAGTCGAGCCGCACGTCATCACTCCCCCAGAAGACATATGGCGCACCTTCCACCCCAAAACAAACCTCCTCTGGCTCCATTACATTCTGCACCGTCTACTCACCCACCTCGCCCCCAACAACCCAACCACACTCTCTGCATCCCAAATAACACGAAACATACACCCCGACTATCTCACCGAAGACCCCGCAAGAGTGAAAAAGAAGGCGGTGAAGCTGTACAAGATATTGGAGATTGTGGCGCGGTTGTTGAGGCCGGAGGGGTTGGCGGAAGATGGGTGTTTGGGCAGTGTCAAGGAGTTAGTTGTCAGGGCAATGGAGGAGAGATGGGTTCGTGTGGGGGATGTTGCTGGGTGAGTGGGTGATAGAGAACTGGGTAGCATTTATGTTGGTTTGTTTTGGAGGGCAGTTCATTGGGAGGAGTTTGGATTCGGTGTCTTTTTGTTTATAGCATGTATGGGCGTTGTGTTTGTGTTTGCATTGGGCTACTGAGAAGCTAGGTTTTTTTTCTTTCGGTTCTGCATATATAGCATGGCACGGCGTAGTATTATGTGATCCAACTATTTCCGTCTGAGTGAGTACTTATACTTGCACACAAACACACGTCCTCAAGTGTCGAGTTTATGTCTCTTCAAAGTCCTTGACAATCTGTAGTCTACTGTATTCTTATTCCAAGCACTTTTGTCGCTCGACGAACTAATTTACTTTACGAAGAAAATTTCCTTGTTCTCTTTTTGTTTTCGGTTTCGTTGGATTGAGATGAAGTTCTTTCGAATATTGATAATATTATGTTAAGAAAAAGCGTATGGGACGGGATATGATGATGTTATACTGTGCTATCGACAGGTTTTCTGTAGATACCATGTACTCAAGGGCTCTAAAACAGAAACAGCCCACGCTTATGACAGTCTACAGCTTAGATACGTAGGACTCGTCGCACTTACACGCAAAGCATAGATGACACTAAAACTATCCATCTGCCTTCCCTCTGCTAGTAATGGGATACCATCAACGTCACGAAAATGTCACCTACCTGCTCTACAAGCCCACCAAGTACCACAACGCAAAACGTTCGTTTCCTCAGGGTCAAACTGGCGCCGCCGTCCCTCGTCCCACCGCCCCCATCGATCGCCGCAACGTCTCGCCAGTCCGCCAAGGACGCAGCCACGGCCACGTACATACCGCATGTACTGCCCGACTTCTCACAGCAAGCAATTGGTGCCGGGCTCGGGCTCGGGACACCCGGCCGCGCGTGTGAGACGCGGCGTGGGAGGTAGGCTGTGACGTGGGCGGTTGTACGGGGCGATGGGGTTGCTTGGCAGGTTGTACAACTGTGGAGATGGGGAACTTGGTTGGGCTGAAGAAATGGCGAGGAAAGGGAAGTGGAAGGGAAGGAAATGGACGGGAACGGGGCAGGATGCTGAATGAATTGGGTTGACTTGACTAAATTGGAATCAACTGGAATTACGGCGATCGGGATCGGACTTGGAAAAATGGAATGGGTCAAGGCAGCAAAGTAGCGTATGTGGGTGATAATCGACGGAGTTTGGCAACGTGTTGGAAGTAGATGGCGCCTCGTCTGGATGCAGATTAGGGTTTCCCCATAGCGTGCTCACTTTGGCAGGACGCTGTATCGGGACGGAGGAGATGAATGCGTTTGGCCTTACCGATGTCTGTCGTGCATGTCTGAGTGCGTCCGAGACGGACTTGTCTGGCGATTCGATCGAATCGTGATGCCCGAAAGCGGACTCCAGGCCGAGGGACCTTCTAAAAACGGACACGTGAGCTCTTTCCGACATTGATATTGTTCACGAGGGAGTATGCAATGCGGAGCCGTGTCTACAAACTTTTGTTGATATTAGTTGCTGCATGTCTGATTTCTCATGTACGATTTGGATCCCCAAATAGGCTGTGCAACCAAAGTGTGAGCCGCTTGGTCTGGGTGAGTGTATGCGATGTGGAAGGTGTTGGTCACGCCCAGCTAGCATAGAGCACAGTATAGCATATTTGATCTCGAGTCCTGTGATCTGCTCGGTATTGCTAGGAGATCCCGCTTCCCGCCAGCTGATCTGCCGTCCCACGGTCTGCAAAGCGAGGGATGTTAAATATCAAGTCAGCAAGAGCGTCTAGAAACTCTTTCGTCCAACTGCCGCTCCAAATTAGGACACTGGTACCGCAGGCTGTGGGCTAGCTAACATCGGTGCATGTTTCGTAAAGGACTCTTGCGTACTGTTGCGCACTCCTAGTGTCGATCATGATCCGCTTTTAGACACGCTGACCGTAGAACCGTATATAAGGCTACTCTCCGCGAGGTTACGGACAAGACTTGGCCAAGATGCGATGTATGTTCGCGGAATTTTTGTTGCTGCTCAAGTCCATTTGGGGTCGCGGGCGGTTCGTTGGGCTTCACAGAGATTACTAGTAACCTCAATGTTGCCCCCTCGTCTACTGGACGGATTATTCCCATGGAACTGAGATTGAACGTCGTGCAAGCGCTCTTGGCCTCTATGTACAACGGCTATGAGTGGGTCTTGGCGCAGCAACTCCCGCTCGAAGTTCATTCGAGATCATCCGGCCAGAAAAGGTCTCGGAAGCGAAGAGTGTCGTACAAACCCCTTTGAGGGGGTTCCTGGCCAGAGCTTGATTCTCTCAAAGCAAGGATTGCTCCTGTGAGAAGCTTCCTTGCATACTGTACGTGGTGGTAGCAGACGTGGGGGAAAGGGGCGAAGTCGTGAGTGTACCTCTTCGAGTGGATCAGAGCAGAAGAAGCACGCATCGGATTGCGTGGCAAGGACCGTGAGGTATCAACACAGCCAAGTCGACTCGACTCAGCAAGGTGCGATTGGGGGGGTGCTCACCCAATCTGTCTGGCAATTGGTGCTTTTGGGAAAGATCGTAACCGTGCGGCATCCAGCATGTCCAAAAAGGGTGTGCGCGAAGTTTATTGGTATCAACATCAACACCAGTCGTCAGCTGTCGTCATGTTGCGATGCAGTCTCTCCCATGATGCCCACGCCAAGTCACTAGGTGATATCGTGCTTCATGTACACCATCGCCTCGTTCAACTGCCGGACATGGGAGGAAGACGCATACGTGCAGATGGTTTTGAGTAGAACACAGCGCCCAAAGTACAAGTATCCAGCGATGCGGAAGAGTTGCCATGTATGCGATTGGGAGGGTCGAGCCAGTAGCAACCAGGTGCTGTCGCCAAGCAGCGGAGTATTGCAAAAGAGAGCGCCCAGAAATTCCTCCAGACTGCCAAGAGCGGTGCAAATGGAAAGATGCAGCCCTGGCGAGGGATTTATTCGATTAAGCAACTTGCCAAGAGCCCTGGGCCGATCATGGACGTTTCTGTGAAACAAGGCAATATCGCGGGAGAGGTGAAGTCGTGCAGCGGACAATAATTGGCTTTAGATTGTCGTGGTTGGGATATGCGCGCGTACGCTGAAGATCACAGAGATGAGACAGTGATCGTCGAGATGCACGCAAGATGTGCTCAACCCCATGCTTGCCCAGACGCCCAAGGGCCGAGTACTGCCAAGGGCATGGCTGCCATGACGTGGAAACTGCATCTGGGACGAGTGCTCGACAGGCCAGAGACTGGAATGGGTGGAAGAATTTGAAAAGTCAAGAAAAAGCCAAGCGTGTTTGTAGTCGGGGGTTTTGTTACTCGAAAGCCCACAAGGGACACACTTGGACGAAACTCGACATGGGTTGCGAGATTGCGCCGAATGCAGAGGAGAAGAAAGCCAATAATGCAAAAGCTCAATGGGCAAAGAGCAAAGAAGCAGGAGAAGGGGGTTCGGGGGCTTGGCTGAGCCATAGGTGAATCATGGACGAAGAGCCTCAAGCGCTGTGCAACACAGTTGAGCAGAGTCCGATGTCGCCATCCCACTCGCGATGGGATGGATCATGGATACGCAGGAGCACGGCCCCAGCATTCTTTTTCGTTACCACTGCAGTATTACTCAGTGCAACCAACGCAGTTCGCAGTGCGGTGCCTTGTGAGGGGCAAGCTCTCCGCTACTGCAGGTGCGCTGCACAAGACTTGTGGGGGAGTGGCACGGGAAGAATGCAGGAGAAGAACGTCAGATTCACCGCCAGACGTACGCTCGGCCATAGTAAGCGCCTCGAGACGTGCCAGCGTTACGGCCAGTTCACGAGTTCCCCTGACGATTTCTGCCGCCCGGGTATCATATTTTCGAAAGAAGCATAAGAGAAGGAATGATGAGGCGCCCACCGCCTCCAGCCCTCAACAGATCGCCGAGCCTTTTGCTCCATGAGGCGGTGGTCTGGATCACAGGTTAAAGAGGTTTTTGTTGCTGCAGGAGAAACACAGATTCCACGGGAGGTTTGCCCGACCATTATCGCTGGATGCAGAAGATGCACGCGATCAAATGGGCGTGTAGGCATTTTTTGTTTCGTGTGCAGCAGAATCGGGTAAACCAACGCGCCTGTGGCCGCAACCCTCCCCCATACTCCATACTCCATACTCCATACTCCATACTCCATACTCCATACTTGGTGGGCAGTCGCACAAAACCCCGCAAAAAACACAGAGGACTGCTGGATTGCGGCCGGGGTCTGCCCAGCGGTCGTGGGCATAGAGATGAAAGAGCAATCAATCGGCACCCGGGTTTGGGGCACTGGAGCGAATGGGAGGGGCCCGTTGCGAGATGAGCTGGAGGCAAGTCATTCTGACGACGGATGGTAGGGCACGCGGGCTAGATTGAGGTGAGTATACGTGTGAGTGTGCGCGTGTGTGCAGCTGTGTAAGAGCATATGTGCGTGTTGAGAGTGCGTGTCAGTTGTGTGTTTGATGTGGAGAAGGCGAAGCATTGGGGATGGGATGGGATGAATGGATGGGCTTCAGAGACTGGCGGAGACAAAACGTCACCCCCACGGGCTGTATGCTCGCCCGCATTTTGCATCGCTTTCAGCGGCAAACGTTGCAGCCAACAAGCTTTGGCACAAGAACGCCCATGGCCGGGGCCAGTGTAGCATGCAGCACTCCCCCAGTGAATCGCCTATCTAGGGCCCGAAGCAGATGCTGGCCGCGGCTGGATTTTCACGAGGGCCTCACGCAGAGCGAGCACCAGACACACAGGCAGAAGGCAGGGTTTGATAGGAGGGAAACGAAGTAGCAGGAGGGGAGGGGTGGTTAGCGGGATTTTTAGGAGTGCAGAAGACACACTACGGGAGAATGAAATGCTCCAGGCCAGCGCAAGCGCAAGTGCAGTGCAAGTATCTAGCTACCTAGTGTGCTGTGCGGTATTTAATTGCCGCACTTTGGCGTCATCCGTCGAGGGGCGGAGAGACAGGACAAGATCAGCTCGCGTCTTTTTATAGCGAGTCGGTACGGAAGCAGCACTTGCGTAAATTACGTACGGGCGAGGGGAGGTTAGAGTGCTTGGCCCAGCAAAGCGGGCGCTGGGGAGGCGGGTCTTGGAAGTTGGGACGGGTATGGGTATGGGTCTACCAGACGCTGTGAGATGTGAGATGTGATGTGCGCAATGATGCAGCCTGTGAGTTGCGAGGGTGTGTGTGAAGGGTGGGATACAGGCCCTACCAGCTATCTATACAAGTGTGTACATACATTCACATACAGTACATACAATACAGTTGTTATTACCACCGTAGACCAGCCTTGGCCGAGCTGGGCCGCTTACACCGTCTGGACGCGATCATCTGCAGCCAGGGCTTCTATGGCTGCTGGCTGCTGGCTGCTGGCGGAAGAAAGTAGACAGTGGGTGGGGGTTGAGAGCGTCCTCCCAGGGTTTCAGCGTTAAATAAGTGGACCTGGAACCCTTCAGAAAGGCTCAGGAATGTAGCAATTTTTAAGCCTGCTCGCTCCGTTGACCGTTTTGCGACTACAAAGTGTCAAGGAGAGTTACCGCACAGCAGTGGTTTATTACTACGGCGGCACGGCACCCTGCTTTGTCTTTCCTCTTCCCTTCTGCTCAGTCCTGTCCTGTCCTGGCCTGGCCTGGCCTGAAGTTGCATCGTCTCTCGTCGGATCGCAGCCACCGACACCGACCCAAGCTCCACCCACGCAGCCCTTTGCCTCTCTGCCTGCTCTCATCCAGTCAGGATCCGCACGCCGTCGCCTCCTCCCCCATCACTCTATCGGCCGGCTTACCCATTCAGCGTTTGCAGCCGGCCAGTACACGAGCGTAGGACGTCACCTCACCGGCCTCGCTGCTTTGCACTGCACCGAGCCTGACCTTGAATTTGCGCTTTGCGAATTCTGGTATCTAGTCCCTTCGTCTTCGTCTTCGTCTTCGTCTTCTTCGTGCGCCTACCCGCTCGCCTACCTGTCGTGCTTTCCTTCCCGGTCCTTAGTTCCTGGTCCCTAAGGTCGTCCCTGCCGTCTTAGACCGCCGCCTCGGGGCAAGTACGCGCTTCACCATATCAGCAATCAACACCCCCCCGACGCCCGCTCCTACCACCCTCAGTCCTCAGGTCCCTCCCACGCTTCCCCTCACAAACCCAAACCCTCAAACCTAGAAACTCCGCCCACCTTTTACCTTTACCATTACCACTGCCACTGCCACTGCTACTACGCCTCAACGCCTCAACACCTCAACACCTCAGCACAACCTCCACCTCAATCCCACCCCATCTTGTTGGATGGCGCTTTCACGCCTGCCACACTACTGCATCGCTTCCCTGGACGTGCCCGTACGGCATTTCTACGCTGGTTGTTCCCTCAAAGGCGCCTACCATCGCCCTAGTTCCCTCCAGCGGGCTTAGTCGCACAGCAGCAACAGCCGCATACCACCCATACCACCCATACCACCACCCACCCACGAGTACCCGCTGTGCGCCTTTTTCCAGCACCATTCCCCAGTCCTCGCATCTACTGTTTCCCTAACCCTACTTGTGTTCCGCTGAGCACAAACCCACCGTCCGCCGCCCGCCTGTCGATCCTAATTCACCACCAATAATCCCCTCTCCACCCGCCAAGTTCCCATCTTAGGTATCGCCATGCCGGTCGTGGCTTCCAATCCGCCAGATTTGGCCGCTGCTACCATAAAGGGCGAATCTGCCATCGCCGACCACATCCTCCGCAGAGATTCGCGAGCAGTCGAGTATCAGAGTCCAATTGCAGAGGAGGACGAGAGTACGGGCACCGCCAGTGAGCCCGCCGAGCCTCTTACCCCGACAAGCCATACCAGCGACAGCGCCCCATTCTCGCACCCTTTCCGCCACGATGAGCCCGCTGACAATCTCTTGGTGACTACAAAATCAAACCAATCCACCCTCGACTCCGACAAGCCCCTGCCTATGCTCCCCAAGGCCGCGCCCCAACTGCAGAAGCAAACCACCCGGGAGTCCCCTCAGAAGCCCCCAATGCTCATTACCCGGACCCAGTCCAACATCAAGTTGGCCGCCCCTGCTGGCTCCGTAGATGTTCAGTCTCCTACAGAAAAGCCTGGTCTTGGTCGACGAGTAGGCTCCTTTGTCCGCAACAGACTGCACCGCGCCCCCTCCAACAATAAGGATGGTCAGAGCGCCGGAAGTCCTCCTCTCCCCGCGCAAAATGCTCAGACCGCCAAACCTCAACCAGCACAGCCCGTCCAGAACAACACTCAAAGGAACGTTCAGGACACCCAGGCGGAAAAGCAAGGGACCAAGACCGATAAGAACATCGTTAAGACCGGTGTTGATGGCCCCGCTGAAGTATCCACCCCTGCTGTCAACATTCCCCGATACACCCGACGGCTCAGCTCCTTTTCTCTTTCCCGATCCTCACCAAAGTCATCACACGGAAACTCCCCTCCCTCACCTGGCTCACCGTCTAGCACCATTTCCGACGAAAAGAACCCCAAGATGGCTTCCAAACATTCAACGTCTGCGACAGCTCTCTCCTCTATGAACAAACAGCCCGGCATCCGATGGGCTGGAAATGGATCCAAAACCGGGAAGAGGCACGGTTGGGGCCGAAGACGATCAGCCAGCCAGGAACAGGTTCCCCGGGTTAGCGATGATGAGGAAACGCCCACCGCTGGTATGCTCGCTACTTTCTCCAAGCCCGCCAACGAGGGTGTGGGTATGAAGGCCCGCCGACTCAGTCTCAGTCTGCCTGACGAGTTTGTTGTGGATTCATGTGATTTAGACAAAGAATTCAAGAGCTCAAGTCTTATGCCTGGTAAGCGAGGAAAATGTCTAGGAAGAGGTGCAACTGCCGAAGTTCGTATCATGGCCCGCAGGAATGGAGCCGGTAGCGAAGATCTCGTTGCAGTCAAGGAGTTCCGTAGCCGTGAAAAGGGCGAATCCGAGGAAGACTACATCAAAAAGATCAAGTCGGAGTTCTGCATCGCAAAGAGTCTGCACCATCCCAATGTTGTCGAGACCGTACGCCTCTGCACCAACCGCGGCCGTTGGAACCACGTAATGGAATTCTGCAATCATGGAGAACTCTACTCTCTGGTTGAACGCAAGTTGTTTACTGGCGGAAATGAGGGCTTCTACAGCCGCGACGACCGTCTGTGCTTCTTCAAGCAGTTGCTTCGAGGCGTCGACTATCTCCACAGCCACGGCATCGCTCACCGCGACATCAAGCTCGAAAACCTGCTGCTGAGCAAAGACGGCCACCTCAAAATTTCCGATTTTGGTGTTGCTGAAGTCTTCTGTGGTGAGCATCCTGGCCTACGTGCCGCCGGAGGCGAATGTGGCAAGAATATGGGCGAGATTCGTCTTTCTGCCCCTGGCATTTGTGGCAGTCTGCCATACATTGCTCCGGAAGTCCTTGAGAAGAATGGCAGCTATGATCCCCGTCCTCTCGATGTCTGGTCATGTGCCATTGTCTATTTGACCATGACATTTGGAGGTTGCCCCTGGGAGGCCGCCAAAACTGAATTCGAGTACTATGCACGATTCAAGAAGGGCTGGGACGAGTGGCTCGTCGAACATCCAGACGGCCAGATCTTTGACGGTGTCGACGGCCACCCCAAGTGCGGCAAGCTCTTCAGTGTGATTGAGCCTCCATCCATCAAGCGACTCCTACTCAAGATGCTTCACCCCATTCCGGACAAACGCATCACCATCCGTGAGGTGCTCAACACGGCTTGTGTCAAGAACATCAACTGCTGCTGCCCCGAGAGCTACGAGGACCCCGTTTGTTGCGTAGATGCCTCAAAAACAAAGCAAAACGGCAAGCTTCCTGTTACTAAGAAATACCTTCATCATCATATCCCGCCTAAGCCAGAGCACAAGCTCGGCCGAGCTCTCACTCACCGATTCGACATGGGCGACGGATATTGAACATCCATTATTCACATTCACTATATATTATATATTTAGTCTTTCATTTTCTTCTCTGCATTGCTGGCGTTTGGTTACAACAACACTACCCGGCCCACTGTGTTTGATCTAGGCCGGCGAAAAAGAGGTGTTTGATTATTGCTATGGCGTATGCGCGACCATGCGCTGATTTCCTTTTCACAAGTGTGTTTGGGCAGCCTGGAGAGGCTTTTTCACGATGAATTCCGTGGCTTTGTCAAGACCAATGGGCATATTCGAAGAAGGGACGGTTGTACCTCTATTAGTATTGTTTCTGAAAGAGAAGACGTAAGAGGGGCCTCTTCTGTAGGAAAGGGAGGGATTGGAACCAATGTACCAAATGATTCCCATTATTGTTAACTGTTTGATCTACAAAGCGAGAGTCCGTACATAACTTTTTTTTCTTTTGACGGCCTCGTTCTTTTTTACGACTGACTTCATTGTGTAACCAAAACTATTTCAAAAATTTCAAACTTACTTGATACATAACAAACGGGATATCGTCGAGGGTGCCTAGTCTCTCCCATATCAACATTGCATTCTCAGGAAACATTGACACGATATGATTTTCCTATTGGTAAGCGGTTAACATCCGCTTCACTTCAACCGCTGCACGCTTTGCTTTGTTGTTTTTTTAGTCCGGGCGTTCCGAAATGCAGGAGTGGAGACGCTGATGTGGAGTAGATGGCAAATGCATAGCCGACCCTCCGCCGCACTTGCTTGTGGGCAACCCACATCCCATCTACCACGTAAGGAAGGAGCGGAGGAGAAAAGAAAAAAAAAAAAACCTCCCCTTTCCCCTTTTCTTTCCTGCACCAACGGACACGGATTACTTTAGCGAGCGGCTTCTGTGCCTTCGCCTATCTAGTTTGGTGTTTTCTTTTACAAATAGGGAGATATATGGGGACTTTTTTTTTCCTTTATAGGTTTTGGAGGAAAAGGTGATGGATATGGATTAGTGGTGCTATCTAGTGTAAGAGATGGGGAAGAAAAAAGGATAACAATCTCCGAACAAAGGTCAAAATTAAATTTTTTCTTTGTAAATTTCTCGTTGTGGAATTATTCGGCGAGTAGGTGTTGCTTTCCCACCCCGCCTTTCCCCTCCCGGGTCTGCTCTGCGAGATGTGGCTCAAATGAGAGTGACATGCATCCTCCTTATTACTTATTACTTACCTTTCCTTACGTTACCCCGCCTCTCCTGTCTGGGCTGCAAGGCCTCGACTCTTGATCGCCCGGCGCAGGACCAAGACGCCAGAAAGGCTTGGGAGCCAGCTGTTCGCTGCGCAGGGTAAGCGGTTCCAAGAAACCAAGGAATATTTCTTGGGGGGCGTGGCACGGCGGAGCGGGCGGAGTGCGTGTTGTGGTGTTGAGGGGTTTGTGGGTGGGGGAAGGGGAGGTGGGAGTTGTGTGTAGGGCTAATGGCTTGGCGGGGCAGTGTTGGATGGTGTTGGGATCGAGATACTGTATGGGGTATCTGTCTACTGAGGTTTATCTAGAGTGCTGGAATGAATGCTGCCTTGCCTATCTATCGGCTTAGTTGTTGTTTTGCTAGAGTACTCGAGTGGTGTGCGTCGACTCGACTCGATAGCATGGCATTGATGTGATATGATGTGACGAAAGAATTGGGCAAGGGAAAGAGGGGGCACACAACAACCTACAAACCATGATGGAGGCCCAGAGATATGCACGTCATGTGGAGCACAAGTGGCAGCTCGGCGATCCGCGAGGGAGGGTTGCGTGCTCGGTGCTTGGTGTTCGCTCGTCCCCAGGACGCAGGACAAGAAAAAAACATCACGCCAGCCCAGCCCGCCTCGTTTCCGACCTACCTACACCATCCCCAGCAAAAACTCCAACGAACGAGCGCTTATGCCTGCGCAACGTGCGAATGCCTGGCTTGCGCTGACCTGACTGCCGGTTGTGATTTAGGTTTCGTTTCGCTGCCCTCGACTTACCTGCAACCCGGCAAGTGCTGATGCTGATTTTCCGCTGGGGCGCGTGTGTGCGAACGGCGTTCTGTGCAGGTTCTTTGGGGATTCGAAAAGCGGGGCGTACTTTTGGGTTGTTTATTTTACGAGATGAAAGATGAGATGAGATGAGATGAGTGAGAATGAGAAGTACCTACCCCGTGACAATGGCAATGGCAATGAGCGGACAGCATCGGGCCAAGGGTTTTATCCTTTCTCTCTTTTCTTGTCCGTCTTGTCGTTGTTTTCAGGGTCGCTAGTCGCACCCATGTTCCGCTCGTTTTACTCGTCCGCGAGACGCTTGGTTAGGCGTGCAGTGCATAGTAGCTAAAGGTAACGTAAGAAGGTGTAATGAGACTGGGGATATACGATGAGAGAGGCCCATACGCGGTACGAGCAAGCGAGCGAGTGCAGCCGGAACGGAGTGCGGCGACTAGCGATGGATACGGCCGTCGGATACGGGGTGTATGGACAGTATCTAAGTAGACAGATGGCTTGTTGCTTTGCTGGTATATGGAGACATCATGCGAGGCAGCGCCTCTTGGGGATTTGGCTGCTTGTTTGGGCTTTGTTGAGGATGTGGAGACTGCTTTGGTCTCCAGTCCGGGGTTACGGAGATGAAAAGATTTTTTTTTCTGGTAAATTGACTTCTGTGGTTTGGAGACGCTGGAGAGATAGCGATAGCGGATGCGCCGTAGACGCTACGGTCACGCTACAATTTCTTGTGTCTTTGAGAGGAGAGGCTTGCGAGGCGTTGCGCAACTTGGCACCTCAGTTCTCCTTCCTTCCGGGCGCGCATTGGCAATAGGTAATCATCAGCTGCGCTTTTCGAAATCACTTGGTCATATGTGAGACTGGCGGTGAATTACATGGCAAAAAGACATGGTGCGCCTTGTTTTTTTTTTTTCATTTCTCGTTGTTAAGTAAGCAGGAGCGTCCTGGTTTGCTGGTTTCCATGTGGGTCTTTATTTGCGAGAACTTCGCAAAGAGGACACTGATGATCCGGCTTACTCTATAGGAAGTATGGGAGTGGATTTCTCTGCTCTGGGCGAAATCCACGGCGGTCATGTGGCCTAGTCAAGGAAATTCGAGCCTATGATTCTTTGCAAGTTGTGTAAGAGCATGATTTCTGAATCAGGTTGTCGGAGTAGGCGGCATGGCGGTCGGAGGGGCACGGCGAGAGTGAGGGGCCGAGGAGATGCGGGGCGGGCAATTAGCTAAGTGCCCTTGAATAGAGCAAAGAGTTTGTAAGAGATTGCGAATTGGCAAACAGATCTCCTAGGACCGTGGAAATGGAGGGTCTGGAGGCGTGTGTGGATTAAACATGACGACTTCTTTGCTTGCTTGAGGTTTCCTCGACTAAGCGAAATTGCGGGTTGTGTGGTAGGTACCTGTGGTAGGACAGACATGGAAGCATCGTGCACGTGGTGTCTATCCTTTACGACCTCGCTATATCTTTGTCCGGTGTACGAAGGGTACCTACGTCTACATGTCCCCGCATAGACGCCGTATGCCTCCTAAGCAAGTCCCATTTAATTTCGCTTTCTTTTCCGGCCTTTCCACTCTACCCCGCCGGATGCCAATCCCAGGCCATTCCGCCGCACAGAAACCACACCGCAACTTCGCATCTCTCGATCACCAACCATCGCATTTATCCATTCCCCTCAATCCAGCCCAATTCCCTATCTTGTGCTTGCACATACATACCCCGATCCTGCTGACCACGACCCCACGTTTGGTGGTGCCGCCTCCCTGGTCTCTTCATCAAATCAAGCATCTGGTTAAGCTTTGGTGACATCCCTGCCACATGCTGTGTAGCCACACCACGACTATCAAAAGTGCTGCGTTTCCCCTCTTTGTTGCATTGTAGACACCCAACGAACGAGTTTACCCCGCTAAATGTGCTCGGGATAATTCCTCAGAGGGCTGAGATGCGTAGTGGCAGCTGAGTTTTGTGAGATTTTGGCGCACTTGACTAAGTTCGTGGGGGTGGAGCGTGTTACACAAATGATATGGCGAAGTAGCTATTGGGTGGATAGAAGAGGGACTCCCGAGCATGTGCGGTTATCGGAGCAAGGGTAAGATGTTCATTGAAGCTTGTTTTTTCTTTTGGGGACAGGGGTCTCGGCTGCTTCTTCGTTGTCTTTGATGGTTGATAGTCATGCATTTCCCGCGGAATGCGAACATGTTTGGTCGATTGCCAGTATCTATGACTTTCTTCGCTTTTCGCTTTTGATCGCCGGGGCGCGCATGGCTCATCCAATAGGGAAACATGGAAATATAAGACTTCCCAGCCACCTGGATCCAACCACATCGCAGTCATCCGAGCACCACATTCTGGGGATAACTGTAATCCCCATCTGCCCACCCCTTCATCACACATTGACGGGTGTTTGGGTTTTCCAGCTCAGCGTTCAGCCATGTCAGCTTGCGTTACCTATTTTAAAGGCCGCGTAAAGGCCGCTCCGACGCCATGGTTCAATTGCCGGCTGGAATGAACTAGGCTGGAGTGTTGCGCTTGATGGCGTCGAACAGCGCAATGGATTTACTTTTTTCTTTGGGCATTACGTTTTTGTTTAAGTTTGTAGGAGTTCAGCCTATCTCTCGTAATGTGTCAGCGCGGATATTCATAGGAGGGATAGTTGAGTTGGGCGTATTGTGACGAGGGTGTTGCTGTCAGGGTGCCGATCCTTGTGAGACGGTGCTGGGATTCCTTGGGTTTATTTCCGGATTGGGGCGTCCGCGGTGTGTGGTCTGGACTGCTTGTCATTGGTGGTAATTCCCATGGGTGAGGAACTTTCGTCAGTGTAAATCCATCTTGTAGTGTTTATCAGTTATCTTTTGTAAGTAGTTGTGATACCTATTAGTTGTTCAATCACTTGATAGGGTGTGTATATAAGGATTCTAGAACACGAAGATATTGGTGGTGCCTAAACACGGTAGGTCCATACGAAATCGGTGTGCTTTGTCGAGCTGGATTCTGTTCTCCTGATCACATTCCTGTCCGAGTAACGATATTCTACGCCATAAGCAGAGCCCAACCAACACCATTTCATCTTCCCCGCTCACAACAGGATTCTTGTTAAACCACCGGCAAATATGTAGTACGCCCAAAGTAAAGCAAAAGCAAAACAAAGTAAGCCATCTCTACCAATCATGCACCAGCAACGCTACTAGTAAATTACACAGTCATACAAATGACTACTACATTAGCACCATGTCGTATGCCCAACACGCCCACCGATCAGAAAAGGAAAAATGCATGATCTGCACCCGAGAAAAAGCAAAAACTAAGCGGGTACCGGCATCGCCACATCCGGCGCACGATATGTTTCTAAGCTTCTTCAAGCCCGTAGCCAAGAGTTGGGTTGCTTGCTTATTTTTACTGTTGTTGAAGGGAGGGGAAGTGAGGGGTTGCGTTTAGGGTAAAGGGTTTCATGTATAGGTGGGGGTGGGGTATCAGATAATACGTTTTGTAAGGCGTGATGTATGTTTGTAGATGGCCGGGTTTGGTTGAGTGTTTGTTTCATGTAAAGGTGTGAAAGTATCAGATGGCTATATTCGTAGGCCAAGACGGGCGAGTTCTGGATTTGTTTGTATGTGCTTCAAATGGTCGAATTTGGAAAGCCGATGTTACAGGCTGGGCTTGAAGATGTCTAAGTATAGAAATGCGTAGGCTAGAAGCGATGGCATTTGTAATGGCAGTGAAGCCCCATCACCATTGCGGTCTAAATTTTTTTAATATATCGAGTTGGAGTGTCTTCTTTTGGAAATCATGTTTGGTTGATAGATGAAAGTAATGGAGCACAACGCACTAATGCAGTACTGGTGCTTACGATGCACTTCACATCAATTCAGCGATTCGGATATCGCTATCTAGTGCTAGTTTCGACACCTCACAACATCGTTGAGGCATCATTCAAAGCATGGAGCGAGGGTGATAAACATGAGCCTTTCTATTGTAGAATGAATCTATTAATAATCGTATGCTTTGATCTATACCTTATTGCGAACTCTCCCAATTCAATTCTCGTCACATGCGAACCCCAATCCTCACATCCGCTTAACTAGTTCTCTAGGCTGTGTCATCCTCAGGCTCCTTGAGATCCCCTTCTCATCCAGTTACACAGTCTCCTCGCATATCAAGCTGAGGCTATTCAAGAGCACCTCAGCGAAATGATTTTCTAAGATTTCGTCGAAAAGGGGCTCCATGTTCCTTGTACAATCAGCTACGAGCTTCTCAGAGCGCTCCTTGGCTGCATCTTTCATATTTTCTGCACCTTGAATGCTGTCGATTGCGATTCGTTCCTTGGTTTCTCGCTCAATCTCGACGCGTGCAGCTCCTTTGTAGGTTTCCGTTCCCATTGCTGCCTTGATGATGCTGTCCAAGCTAATTTGGCGAGCTTTGGGCACGCCGTGACGATAGGCCGGAATCCTTTCATACATCCTGCATATGGGGCTCAAGCAATCTTCCAAGCTGGCTTCGGTCACTTTCTGGAAAGCTTTGTCGATATATTTGCGTATCATTGTTTCCATTTTAGCAGCGTCCTCAGCGGTGCAGTTCTCGTGGATTTTCATGTTCCCTGTCTGTTCGCCGAGAAGGTCGTCACGGTTTTTGTTGTCACGCTGCGGGATTGGATCGTTGACTGTTTGATCCCAATTGTCAGCTTTAGCATTTGCATCTACAGCTTGCTGATCTATCTCATAGTTAGCTCATATACTGTTTAGCGGTAAGGTTAGGCTACCTGGAGAGCTGATAGGGTATTCAGCGTGCATCGTGAAAGCCTGGTTTCGTGTGAAAAGTCAAGGTTGGTTGATAGATGTTGTGGAGTCGATTGAGAATCTGTTGAAGTTAAGAGGGTTTTTATAGGTAGTGAGTTTGAAGTTTTCACCGAATGTCTGTTTGCCACCATGTTTGCGCTGTGTTCGTGGCCGCGCCGCGTATGTCTTAGTCTGAGTAAAACTACTTTAGACCTAGCAAGGCCTGGGAACGTGCGTTGTTCTTTTAATCTGCGATCTCGTTTCCTAGATGAGGCATTTGCATCCTATATTGTCCAAACAGTATTCAGGCATCAGGCCTGGAGATGTAAACTGATAGAACCATCAGTGCTTCTTCAATCCGAGACCAGCTCTCTACGGATGGCCCTACAAGACTCAGTGAGAGAGATCAGGTAGCAGGAAAGTGGGCGCTTGACACTGACCATATCTCCACGTTTGCCTTAGTCTGTACAAAACAGTTTGCCTCTGAGAGTCGCATTGACACAGTTTGCACATAGGTCTTTGATCACTGTGCATGCAACAAAAGCGTGATGCTCTGGGACGCAAGATCTTGATGGATGAAAACACCTTCGGACTTGGAAGGTAATATATTATTCCAAACCTTCTTAAGTCCGAAAAAAATGGCCTGAATTGCTTTTGCCCTACATACAAGTGGTTTATGGGAATTCTGAATGATGCGACTTTTTTTCGAACATCAAATCATGCTCGAAACCGATGCTCTCAGAAGACTGCTTAAGTTATGTGGTTCGTTAGAAGGCCTAGGTATGAATTAGTTATTTATGGCCATACATACATCAAGGGTAAAATTCGCTGGAGAGGGATTTATACTTACCTTGCACTATCGTAATCTCAATCATATTTCCCACTGCAGTCCTCTGAGCGACCACCTCAAAGCTCTTGCCCCTTCGTATTATTCGTTGAGCCATAGAGGAGGTTGCGCCAGTTATGCTTGCCCAAGCTATGCTTTGGTATTCCGAGTAGTCGCTTCTTAGCTAGCTCTGATGGGGCCTTTTCCCAGATAGCTTCATTCATGCTGTCCTCGTAGTGACCTTTGTTCTTTGACTTCATGCGAGAAATCTCACTCTCTGTTCATGTCTCACTGCTTCTTAAGATTGCTGCTCGATGCACTTCTCTCGCCACGCCTTATTTTCCTTCTCTGCCCTCTGCCTAGACTGACACAATGTTCTGGCTCCCACACATCGTTGAGATAGCTTCGGTCATCCTTTCCTGTCTGTGGTTGTGAAACAAAAGCAGCATTGCTCATCTCTACATCCACTTCTGGCTCAGCAGCTCTGGTCTTCGTGTGCTGGCTACCCTCACGGACTTTTCTGCGCTTCGGCCACCATGCGGAGTTTCGAGTATTATGCGCGATGTGCTTGGGTATATTTTTATCGTGCGTTCTGTCCATGAGGTTCTCGGGTTGAGGATGTGAAGTATCGATCTCGCAAGCGGAACAATATGCGTTTCTTGGCCTGAACAGCGGTACGAACCGATTCCATCTGCGAAGAAATCCGCAAGTGACTTTCAAGTTGTTGGTCGTTGTATTTTGGAAGCGATTGGCTTTTGCCAGTGCTGATGGAGAGTTAGACCGCATGTTGGATATCATACTATGTAGGTATGTCAACACCGCAACCCAACGCAGGTATAACGACGAAAGAATGGAAAAGGGAGTATCGAAGAGAAGTCGGCGGACCGAGAATCGAAATGAAGTTGATGATGAAAGATGTCGTACTGCGGTGCGTTGAAGTTAATTTATACAAGGAGCTCTCGTTAGACAAGAAGAGCATCCGACTCTTTTCTGTATGCATCCATAGACAAGCCAGGATGGGCTTCAAAGGCGGTGATTGGGGAATAATCAAGCCACGCCACGCGCATGTGGCGCGGTATGGGAACGCAGCCCTGATTCAGAGTCCGGGTTGATCCAGATCCAGGGTTCAGGGCTCTGTTCCACTATCCTGCACAGCCACGATTGCCTCGTCAGCCAATGACCAACTCGAGAAGGCTTCAATCTGTATCATAGGTCGGTAGTCTAAAGCTTAGTATCCCGCATCTAAAGCTCCAACGGGGAAAAGGGGAAATTGCGACAGCCTATCAGCCGCAGAACGCTACATGTTTTAGTCGTTGCGCTTATACTCTTCTGCCGTGACAGCCTCGCTCGCCTCGTTGATTTGAATGCAAGGAACAACGAGCCAGGATCCTGGACTCAGCTAAGCGAATTGTACGAGTTACCTGCGTACCTTATTAAGCCCATTATCCTAGAATAGTAAACACCAAAGATTTCACAATAGAGTTCCCTTGCCCTAGAATGGTAAATACAAAAGATTTCAGAATGGAGCTCTCTGGATCCTAAACTCTGCTGAGCGAATTATGCACGTTGGCTGCTTACCTTATTCAGCCCATTGCCCCAGAATGGTAAACACGAAAGACTTCGGAAGCGAGTTCCCTGATCCTTCGAGAGGTAGCAGATCTGCCCTGATCCACTGCTAGCTGACTTATCTTGTCAGACTTACTGCCTTGTCCAAATACCTAGATATTTGCCATCGCATGCCCTATAGAACTTCACGAAGACAGAGAGTTGTCTTTCTTGTTCCGATTAAGGTTGCTTCCAACTTACAGACATCAAAACGACTAAAATGTTCATTTATTCGGCATTTGTATTCAATTGAATCAATTCACCCTACACACATCTTATCATCTAGTGCTCTTTGTTTTTTGTAAACAAGTCCTGGTCAGTACAAGTCTTTTAGATAAAAATCAGTTCAAATACCACCAAGCGTGTCAGCTGTTCCTGCGTTGCAGAAGTGCGGATTTTGCGCAACATATCAAGCCAGCCCGTACCTGTATAAACTATCCTCCTAAATGCCTTATATCTCCCGGTCCCAAAATCATGTCGCCGATTTCACATATGTGTAAGCGAGCCTGCGGAATATATGAGGAGGAAGCGACAAGACTTCGGCTTGGCTATGAGCCAAGAGGGCGATGGTACTGCGGCACAGTTCTTGTATTTTGCCGATTGCAGACCCCAAAAAAACAGGCAGCAACATTTCAATGCGAGATATAGACGGCTAGAGAAGTCTACATGAATTACATGTCGCCGTTTCATCGTCATAACCCTTTGCATTTTATCAACAACACACGTTCTGATCCGCCCTGCTACACGCTTGGAAGCTCTCAGAACCTAAATTACTTCCACACGAGCAATCGCACCAGTTCCTTTTTGCCACTCAAATCATGCCTCGCTACGTTAGAAGCGCGGACGGCAGATCCAACGTCGACCCCCGTGACGATCATTGGCTTGCATACCGTCTCCAAGACATGATGCTCCCTCAAATCCAAAAAATTATTAGGATTTTCGAACGCGGCAGTGGGGACTGGGAAGGCTGGCTCCAATTCGAACTCTTGTTTAGTCTCTCGGGTTTAACTGAGTCTGCGGCAAGCATTGCACGGCAAAAGAACCTCTTTGACACGGCGTCGGTCGACTTTTTTGAGGAAACGCAAGACTCAACGCTGGACATGCCGTTGCAACGCGTAATCACGGTGGAGATTGACGGTGAACGAGATGAGTCGCACTATATAGAATTGCATTGTAGGAAACGCAACGAGTCCAACGATACTTTCGTGGGAAGGGTCAAAGAAGGCATTGACAGGGTTTGCGGCACAGAGTGGAGTACACGGCGTACTACTGAGAGTGCGTTATCCGCGTGGATGGTTGCTATTACAATCGGCCGCGTTGGGGAGATCGATGATCTTTTGTATGCTGCTGCCGAGGAAAAAGGTATACAGTGGCATGAGGTTCTGGTGGCGCGTTTCGAGGATGATGACTGTGAGGTAAAGATATGGTGTCATGAAAAGCGATACCGCAGTTCGGAGGCGGAATTACTGTTTGGATATACTAGCCAGCACTCGTTACAGAACTATTCGCAAGGTGGAGATGTGCAGGCCCCTTAAGATAAAGATATGGTGTTATAAGAAGCGATACTGCGGCTTGGAAGTAGAATTACTTTTTGGGTACTGTGGGTATGCTAGGCAACACTCGTTGCACAGCTATTCGCAGTATGGAGATACGCAGATCCGGAGCGAGTTTATTTACGACCCAGTCTCATACGAGTAAATCGGTCGTTTTTTGCCATGATGAACAGCGAGATTTGTGGCAATCACTGCAGTAGATAGGGTACAGTGTACAGGAATGAATAGAAAGAAAAGGGGAATAGAAAGTAAGCTGAACTGTGAGAAGGAACTGCTTGCTTTTGCTAGGCAGGTATGGGCGCCAACGGCCTACTACCACATCGCCGCACGCAGACGCCTGATTTTCCTCTTCTACAACAGCATCATGGACTCAACAGCTTTCCGCATCGACAACTCTGGCTTCCAGGCCCGTGATATCTACGGCTCCGTCCACACGACGTTCAACCTGCCGCCAAGTAAGTGACGATCTGCCGCTGTCTGAGCAGGCGCTAACGGCAGCCCCACTACAGAACGACAAGAGACTCCTCCATGCCCCTCCGCCTATATACCCTTCAGTCGCGACCTTGACTTCGTCGAGTGCGGGACAATCCTAGATCAGATTATTAAGAAATGCGCCGTAGGGGGTTCGCGGACTGCGCTTGTCGGCTTAGGCGGTGTTGGGTGAGTCGGAGACTATATAGCTAGCGCTAGCGCTGGTTGCTAAGTTCAGAGCAGCAAGTCGCAGCTGGCCATCGAGTTTGCGTATCGAACTCGCGAACAGTCGCCAGAGACGTGGGTGTTCTGGGTTCACGCCAGCAACGCAGCGCGCGTCGAACAGGGCTACCAAGACATCGCAGACCAGGTCAGGTTGGCTGGCCGGGACAATCCAAAGGCGGATGTCTTCAAGCTCGTGTACAACTGGCTTCGCGACGAGAAGAATGGCAGGTGGTTGCTGGTCCTCGACAACGCCGATGACGCTGCGTCTCTCACGCTGCCAGCGAGCCACGAACCGAACGTGCAAGCGGGAACTAGACACAACACCTGCCCACGCTCAGTCTCGTCGCATCTGCCATGGAGCAAGAACGGCTCGGTGCTGGTGACGAGTCGGACGAGGGCCGTGGCACGGCAGCTGGTGGAGGAGGATGATATTCTGCCCCTGCAGCCTATGGACAATGCTAGCGGCTCAGAACTCTTGCGAAAGAAGCTGGGAGCGGAGTCGGAGAAGAGCCGCGTTGCCGAGCTAGCAGCGGCGCTCGAGTTCATGCCGCTCGCCCTATTGCAAGCGGCGGCGTACATCCGACAACGAGCACCTAGATACTCGGTACAGCGATATCTCGAGGAGTTTAGGGAGAGTGACAAGAAGAGGACAGGCTTGCTTGATTACGACGGGGGCCGTCTTCGGAGAGACGAGGAAGCGAAGAACTCTATTCTGATAACGTGGCAAATCTCGTTCGACCATATACTACAGGCAAGACGGACAGCGGCCGACCTTTTATCGTTGATGAGCTTTTTTGACCGGCAAGGAATCCCCGAGGCGCTCCTTCGTAATAAGAGTACAAACATATCGAATATGCACAGCGATAGCGACGAGAGTGATTCAGAAACGAGCGTCGATGATGGATTTGAAGAGGATATACTTATGTTAAGAAACTACTCGTTTATCGGAACTGCTACCGATGGTACTACGTTTGACATGCATAGGCTTGTACAGCTAGCCGCGAGGAGATGGTTAGAAGCGCAGGGTCAACTTGAAAGGTGGAAGCAGCAGTACATTGACCATCTTTGTGCAGCATTTCCGACAGGCGAACACGAGAACTGGACCCAATGTCAGGCGCTCTTTCCGCACGCTAAGTCGGCGCTGTCGCAGCAACCTAAGTCCGAAGGGTCTCTCCAACAGTGGGCTCTACTATTGTACAATGCAGCATGGTATGCGTGGCGAAAAGGGAATTTTAGGGATGCTGAAACGCTGTCAGTGAAGTCAATGAAGGTTAGGAAAAAGCTACTTGGGAATGAGCATATAAGCACGCTAAGTAGTATAGCGATGGTAGGGCTCGCAGCAAAGCTTGCAGGCCGATTGAAAGAGGCGGAAGAGCTGTTTGTGCAAGTGAAAGAGACAAGCTCAAGGGTGCTTGGGGAGGAGCATCCAGACACGCTAACTAGTATGGCTAATCTAGCGTCGACGTTTTGGAATCAAGGGCGGTGGAAGGAGGCCGAAGAGCTGGAGGTACAAGTCCTGGAGACGAGCTCGAGGGTGCTTGGGGAGGAGGATCCAGACACGCTGGTCAGCATGGCTAACCTAGCATCGACGTTCTGGAATCAAGGGCGGTGGAAGGAGGCCGAAGAGCTGGAGGTACAAGTCATGGAGACGAGAAAAAGGGTGCTTGGGGGGGAGCATCCAGACACGCTAACTAGTGTGGCTAATCTAGCGTCGACGTTTTGGAATCAAGGGCGGTGGAAGGAGGCCGAAGAGCTAGAGGTGCAAGTAATGGAGACGAGAAAGAGGGTGCTTGGGGAGGAGCATCCAGACACGCTAACTGGTATGGCTAATCTTGCCTGCACATTGAAGTCCCAAAGCCGCGACGAGCAGGCCCTCTCTCTGATAGAAGCAAGCTTTCAGCTGCATAAACGAATCCTTGGCGAACAACACCCTCGCACAAAATGGGTGCTTGAAACATTAAATCAGTGGCAAGAAGGGGGGGATTGAGATGTAGGAATAACTAATGTCGCGTTAAGTTATTATGTTAGCAGCGGCAAATTATGGCTGAGCTACTTTGTAGCGAGACGCAACAACTACCTCTTAATACGATAAACCCTACAACTCGCTAAAGATAAATATATTCATAGAATAGCGACTTTATGTCCTAAAATTGTATACTCTTTGTAACTTTAGATAATATGCTATGCTTACTGTGTAATACAATAACTTATCATAACTGCCGCGCGGCCGCCTTACTTCAGCCGGTAGTAGATCCGTAAGGCCTGTATATATGTTAACTACGGGTTCTTTAATTTATAGCTCGATATGTAGTAAGGCTATTCTAAGAGTTGTGCCTGGTTCCGAGATGCTACCGTGCTTCTAGCCTGATTCTAGACTGCTTACTGGAATGGACCGATAGGGAAGATCCAAGCACCCGGCTTAAAGTATGTCTCGCTACGTAGTGATAGACGTTACATCAACCATTGAGTGAAACGAATGATTACGTCTAAGAATAAAGAAAAGACTTCTAGATAATGCGCCAAATTTTCTTACCGCATTTAGGTAAGAGAGACAAGCATCGGAGAATAAGATAGCCAATTTAGGCCTCAGAGTGCATGTTTTCTGGATAGAGTGTTTGAATTGGATTTAAGGGCTTCCTAGCATAGGTGTTGACGGATATCTTCAAAGGGTTGTGGTCTATGAAGATGTATAAAACGAAATCTAAAAAGAAGTCTTAAAAAAAGTATCTCTAATTTAAGTCATTCATAATATAAACTAGGCCAGAGAGAATGAAATACTTACTTGTTCCTGATGAAACGGGCATGGAGGACCTAAGGCAATTGAGACATGTGAGTATTAATGCAGTTTTAGTGCTGCTGGGTTTTTTTCTATATTTACCACCATAAAATGCGTGTTATAAAGCTAGACTAGCTATTTAATGTTATTGCAGATACAGGGCATCTGAACAGTTATGAATTCTGCAACAAAAGCTCTGACCCTTTGCAACCGGAGTGTACTGCTTCACGTCTTGTCAGCTCCATCATAGTGAACAATCTCTATGCTCTTGTAATTATTTAGCGACATCAGAATCACCAGCTAGTTTCTATCCTGTTTTGTTCTTCTCGCCAGCTCTTTCCTTACCTAAGCTATCTGACTTCGTTCTTCCCCCTTTACTTGCTCAGCTCTTAGCGCATGCGTTGCGGGCGGCTACGGAATACGAGAGAGATCGTCGCCGATCTTATGCTTTTCTAGCAAGTTTTCATCCTCCCCAGTGTAGCATGATAACATGGAGATGGGGAAATATACCCAACTAACCCCGCTCGAGTGGTCAAGCGGGTATCGCCCTTCAGCCCTGCTGGGCGGTTTACACATCCTTCCATGCAGCATTAATCAGAGATGGCTAATACGATTACGGGAGGCAAGGAGCACCACGTTTGGCCTTGGATCAGCGCTCCACGTGATTCGTTGCGGATCCTCCAACACTCCTTAAATTAACAGCTAAAACAACAAGGCAGAGCGCGCGCCATAATGCCATTTCGAGCCAGGTGCAATTTGTTGACACCATGCTGCTCTATTCATAGCCCTCTGCCAGCATCTAACCGTCAAGTTCCTCAATGCATGCTATAGACACTTCATAGCCCCCATTTTCTGCTCTTCTTGTCTGGTATTCTTGCGTTTAGGGTCATCCGAGTCACTCCGGCAGTACTGCTTGCGCATTCACAAGCCAATGTCCGCAATGACTTGGCTGCACTCCAGGAGGCTGCGGACTTTTTGTATGGGAGGATTTTGGGTGGCAGTGTGGCGGTCCTTTATCGGGACTTCGGAAGACAAAGGGTTGAAGCTTAGCCAACTAAAAACCTGTGCCAAGGGAAAATGGGGCTCGAAGGATGCAGCCACGTCCAATAAGCTTGCATGTATCCTGAACGGGCAGTTCACCAAGCAAACCAATACATCAGGGGAAGTGGAGCCTTTTAAGGCCGGCTCTTTCCAGCTCGAAGCTGCTGGAATGGGTGACGCAAGCAAAAGATGGGGTGAGAAGTGTTTATGTGCGGGTTGTTTGCCTGCCTCTGGTAGGTATTTGATCCCCTTGGTGGCCGGTCATTTAGGGGTGCCAGAGGATCAGAGCATTTAATGGAAGGATGGATTTGTGTTACATTGGAACGCTCTAAGCAAATCCTGCATTTTGTGAGTTGCCAAAAGGATGGCGAGCGGACCGGGAGCAGGCCAATCAAATTTCGAAAGCTGGGCGTGTCGTCGCCCATCGCACATCGCTCTTCGCACCCGTTGGTCGTTTGCTGAAGAAGAGGAAGATTACTCAATCGAGACTCCCAAAGCGTAATTGGTAAGGCGTCCCTCCTTCGTGGCCGCCAGATCTGCCAGTTGCGCAGCTCTGCCCTGTTCTTGGACAAGGACCGTAACTGCCTTTGCACAACTGTTCATGGCAGGTTACGCGTGGGAACGGCATCCGGCCTGATAGATGCTGTTCAAATGCTGTATTTGGGCTGATCTATACGAGCAACTTTGAGCAATGTCAGCGTCTAGAGTTCGATTTAGGTTCCATTGGTTACGGCTGCCTCCGCTTGGTTACTTCCACCGGTATATACTTGGCCGGGTAGCCCTGCAGCATGCAGGGAGTCAACAAGGTTGACATACCCATTTTTTAGATTAAACCTTACCCGCCACGCCTCCAGTACGCTCTGTACCTCTTGGTTGCGCTTGGCTTTTAAAGCCCCAACTTTAGTATATATCAAGGTCAACTGACCAACTCTATGCGGGTGTTGTGCGCGTTTGTAAGCCGTGAAAATGTCTGTGATGAATACCATTGCACGATCGCTCGCTGTTGCGAGTTCCCTAAGTAAGAACAGCCCTCAGGATTATAAATTATAACATCGCTAATCACCCATAGCAGGCAATGGCACAGTATCCAACACTGCCAGCGTTTCCGGGACTAGCCCAGTCACCTCCGCCCCGACCTCCGTTAATACCGCCAGCGTGCTCGCGTCTAACGGCACTAGTAATATCACAGACTGCTTTTCAAGCTACTGGTCATACAGTTCCATGAGAACATCCTGGTCTGTGTATTATGCAACAGTGGTCACTTCCACCTTTACCCTCACCTCCACTATATCCAGTGGTATACCGCCACCAGTCGCAAATGGCAGCTATTACACTCTATGTGACGGCTTACCACGCTTCAAGAACGCGAATGATTCCGAAGACGCCACGGTTCTTCTGCCAACTCCCACCCTGTCTACCTACACCCAGCTTTCCAGGTCCGTCATTTGGCCGACGTGGACTGGTGAACCAGAACCAGCGAACTGCACTATCAAGAACGATGAGGAATGTACGGCCGCCTGGGACTACTTTGCATCGTCACTGTCAAGCCGTAACTCAGCTTATTCTGCGACCAGTATTCTCACAGTAACACTTGCATCACCCCCAACATCGATTGTCGTTAACGGCGAAGCCACTCCTCTGATAACGCCTGCGCCTGGGGCCCTTCCTGCGTTGACCTTTTTTGGAACAGAATGGAATGCGGACGGAACCGTTTACAGTATTACTGATGCTACCAACCTTTACGGAGAGAATACCATCACGCCTGGTGGCTCACAAACTTTGACGTGGAATTATGGAGAGATCGACAGGCCTTTCGGCCCTAACCAAGGGAACTGCTCGCGCCCTACCGGCACAATCGACAACGGACAATGCCAGGAGGCACAGTGTACAATTGATGGCCTTCACGTTGAGCTCATCTATTTCCCACCGCCAACGACTACTCGCGATCTTTGCGCCAACACCAGGTCTGACTATAACAGCTACTCGGTGCCGTATTACTCGCACCCTCACTCACCAGTCGTCGTAAACTCGACCACTTTCTACGCTGATAAAGCTTACTTGCGTTATCAGGCAGTCTCGGCCTATAAGTGGTGTAGCTTGGATAACAGCCTTGGAGCAACTTCTGTGCCAGTCGGCAAAACTTACTCAGACCAAATAGTAGAGGTCTCTTCAAGTGACATTTCTTCCTTGTGTGGTTTCAGTTTCGGTGGGCAAGGAACCATCACTGCCGCGACACCGAAGCCTTACAACTTTTATGACTTGGTTGGTGACATTCCTGCTTCAGCGTACAAGTGTCTGCCGAGATGCTTCGGCGAGCCATGCACCAACATCGTCTCCGAATACTATCTCCCTCACCTGGCTGTTCCGCCGCAAGTGAGAGCTCAAGACCCTGAGTGGGCCAACTGCGGTCCAGTTTTCGATGGTGTTCCTGACCCGCCAATTGCTCTGGCGTCTGCCACACTATTTCCTACGACTACCGACCCTGGAAGTGAGCCGACGCAGGATCCTCTTCCAGGACAAACCGACCCTCCTACTCCAGGACCTACGTCTGATCCTCAGCCAGAGCCGGAACCGGAACCAGAACCAGAGCCACAGCCAGAGCCAGAGCCAGAGCCAGAACCACAACCAGAGCCTCAGCCCGACCCCCAGCCCGATCCCCAGCCTGACCCCCAGCCAGATCCTCAACCGGAGCCCCAGCCAGACCCTGAACCGCAGCCAAATCCGCAACCAACTCAGGACCCTAATAACCCTAATCCCAACCCGCAGGATCCAAATAATCCAAACCCTCAGGACCCTAATAATCCCACTACTCCCCAGGACCCCAATAATCCAACCACTCCTCAGGATCCTAACAACCCTACTACTCCCCAGGATCCGAATAATCCCACGACTCCTCAGGACCCTAACAACCCAACCACCCCACAAAACCCCAATCCGAACAATCCAAACCCACAGGATCCAAACGCACCTCCAGCTCCTACCCCAGACGTCGAAACCATTGTGAACCCCGACGGTACTACCACCACCGTGACCAATAACCCGCTTCCACCTGTCGAAGTCACTGTCGTCAATCCTGACGGAACAACCTCGACCCTAACTACACCTCCAGAAGTTGTGACTGTCGTTGGTCCTGACGGATCGCCATCCACAGTAACCGCCGCACCAGAAGTTTCGACCGTTGTCAACCCAGATGGAAGTACATCGACAGTGTTTACGCCTCCAGAAGTTGTTACTATCGTTGGACCTAATGGGGAAACATCGACGTTGTCGACTATTCCTGATGCCACTACTGTAGTCGGACCCGATGGTTCTACAACAACTATTGCCGGGACTAGGACCGGCTCTGCGCCTTCTGGAACCCCGAGCGAATTCGACGGTGAAGGCGCGAGGGAAATGGTACCGTGGTCGCTCATGGCTGCTGGCATGGGAGTCGTTGGAGCACTGTTTATGTAATTATGAATAACCTGGACTACCTATGGTAGATTTTAATGTTAGTTTAATGAGCTAGTTGCGATATTTCAAAAGTTCAAAGATTCAATTCTAACCAAGCTTTATGCAATTGCAAGTGAATACTGCGGGACTGTTAAATCGCATCTAGAATGAAGTTGTCATATACTCTGTATACAACGTCGTTATGATAAGCTATTGATGTACAATCCGGAGAAATGATTATCTGAACGAGCTTGTTTTGTGGGTTGGTGGGCGGGTTCTAAATATAGCCTCGAGATTTTGGTGTTTGAATTAGGTGTGAGCACTGTGCCTAGGCGAATACAGGTGAAATACTGCCGTACATATTTCTAACCGTCATCACAAGAACCACATTATTTGCCGAATCGGATCAAATCAAAACAAACGGCGTTCAAAGGGGAGTTGAATCTAATCATTCATGAAGAATTGAAATCTTTGCATCTGGAAATGCGAACCAGGATGTACGTATTTGCTGCGCACTTGACTACTACCATGCATGTACAATTATTCATGACCGGTACTAAGCAACAGTAGTAACGATGGGCTTATACACCCTCAAAGCACCACACATCCCCCAATCCCACATCCCCCTAAAAAAGAAGACCACATAACTACAACCTCTCGAAAAACATACTCCATCCCATACCATCGCCAAAAGAGAAAAGATTAAAAAAAAAAGTGATGATCAAATGTCTCACTTCATCTCATCCCGCACTAACTCCCCAATCAGGTATACAATTGTTTTTTTCAGGCGTGCCGTTCTTTTCGGTAGATATTTAGCGCGGTTGGGTTGGGCGTGCTGGAAGAGTAGACATATGTGTATATTTGTGATTACTGGGCAGTGGACGGATGGGGGAGGAATAAGCGAGTGGGTAAGGGTAATGCTAGTTGGGAATGGAGGAGTATAGTAACGAGATGCATATGCAGTAAAGTCCACCCAGCCCGGCTATCATATCGAGAAACCCCGCAGAATCAGAGTACGAGTCTGAATCTTAAGTGTCATGATGAAGATGACGTGAATATCACAATCAAAGCGTCCATATCATCCATCTTCTCAGCCCGAATGCAGTAAACAATATAGACTGGACCCGGCTTCACAACCGCCACAATGGAATTTCAAAGTCAGTCATGTATACGTTTTGAATTATGAACAAGTAAAAGAGCCATGCAGATAACAAAAGGACAACACAATATCTATACCAACGCCTCGCTATGCCTCAAACTTGAAAGAAAAAGAGAGTCAAGGAAACCTTTGCCCTTGTTTCCCCACCCAACACCCATCTACTCCTTCCTCCCCTATCTAAGCCGTAGCATCGTACCTGTTCGTACGATTGTTGTATGCCGTATTGGTGTTGTTTAAATCCACATTACTAGCCCCGAACCCAGAGTTCCCATACTCCATATGACTATTACTCGTATACCCCGAATCCCTCACATAACCTCCCTCCTCATCCTTCACGAGTGGCGTCCCTTCAAACCCATTTGTCTCCCAAAACGGTCGCTCTTTATTCTTGCGCTCCTTGAGCAAAGCCGTAATACCACAGGGATCCAAAATTGCCATAAACCACGACTGCTTCGTCGTCCAGCCGGGTCCAAGAAGCTCAGTCTTGCCATCTTGGGCGAGGTAGATGTGGTAATCTTGCGGGAGGTAGCGAGCCGGGTGGCGCACGTTCCAGAGGAGGGTGTTGATGAGCATGAGTGCCGCTTCGAAGACGTAGAAGAACCATTCGTAGCGGATGATGGGAGATAGATCGGTGTATTGGAAGTCTGGGGGTGGATTGCGGGGAATCACGCTGGCGCCGAAGTGTTCGACGACGCGATAGACAGTGCGGACGAAGATTAGGGTCATGCTGAGGTAGAGCGTGTAAAGGGGGCCCTTGACTTTTCGGTTGGCGACGCCGGCTTGGACGCATCGGCGGTGGAAGAGCCCGGAGATAATGCAGAAGATCGAGATTACGCAGAGCTGGATAATGAGCGAGGATTTCATGAGGATGTGGCCGAGTCTGGTCCTGCCTTCGGAATCGTTGGGTGTGGCGAGAATGGCGACGCCTAAGCCGTTCATGACTTCGACGACAAAGGAGATGGAGCCGAAGGTGGTTAGGGTGCGGCCTGGGTGGAGGGGAGATTTGTAAGGAACGTAGTAGAGGACTCGTCCCAAGACATGGTAGTTTGCTAGCTCGAGGACTGGACTGGTGGGAGGTTAGCGAGGGGCGAGTGCAATGATAGATAACTGTATTTGTAAACTCACGGCGCCGCGTAGATGCAAATTGTGCTGACCAAGTAGATTGTAACTTGGTCAAAGTCATGTGCACCGTAAGATCGAAGGGCGAATCCGACGGTGAAGAGTAAGCCACAGAACGGGTGCAAGCCAGTGATTTTCCAGGCTTTGTAGTGGATACATTGCCAAGTGTGCAAAAGAGTTAAGATGAGAAATGCACCTCCGAAGACGGGAGCTGCAATCTTGTTGGGTGCATACCCGTAAAGACTTCCTGGAACTAGTATGGTGTTAGACGATGCTGACAGAATGTAAAGTGAGACATCTTGATGGGAGTACGCATACCTTGGTCGCCGTTGTTCATTATGAGCGAGGCCAATGTGATTGTGCTGAGTGATTTCTGATAAATCTGTGGCTACAGCAGGTTTGCAGTGCCTTTATATCACCGTTGTTGCTCCAACCTGGCCCGTCTCTGTGTACTGTACTTGAACAGGTAGTAACATGGCAGAGGGAAAATTGTGGCCAATCACAGCGGCGCCTGGTGGTGCGCGCCATTACCCAAAAGGGGACGTCTGTTGGCCAAGAGTTGAGATTGGCGCAGCACAAAGCACAGTTGTCGGCCAAAGGTCGACTTCTCCAATCTCTGCGACTTCTCCTCCGCAATGAACGGGCCAGGCGGCCAAGCCTCGTTGACGTAAATGTACAGAGGCTTGCATGTGAGGCTGAACAAATTTTAGCGGCGATGAGGAAGACATGCCTCATGCCGGCCGAGATTAGCACCACCGTCATTTCTGATCATAATCCGTCACGGATAGCATGGACGATCACTTTGTCACAAAGAAAATTATCCGTCTGACAGGGTGGAGGATTAATATGTATTCGCTGTTGCTGGATTTAGTCATTTGCGGCGCTGATTGAGGGCGTTTTAGGATCAGGGTGTTTTTGGTTCAGGCCTGGGCCCATCAAGTGGCCCGCGAGAAGGAAGGATCAGATATCTGGAAAAGCCAAGTTCTCCTACGCGATTAACCTTATTCCGCCCTACGGTATCTATATGCGGTGCAGCGGCGAAGTGGTACTGTGGTCGTGTGTAGGGTGCGGCGGCTGCAAACTTGCGCTACTGGCGTCACGGTGTTGCAGAGAGAACTGCCGCTGCGTGGTGTATCTGGTGGAGCTTGTTTGTCGGATACCGAGCAGTCGCAATCACTGAATACGATGTGCTTCCGGGTCGATGATCATGCAAGTTGTTGAGTGTCTGCCTGAGAATACGGTCGTTGGTGTCCTGATAGGAGAAGGAGGGGTTGGCCACTTCAGAGATGCGGTCATGTCAGAGATGTCCAAGTCTTAAACAACAACAACAACAACAACAACAACAACAACAACAACAACAACAGCAGCACCAGCTCGTGGAGGAGATTGAGCACGGAATGCGCATATTGTGCGAGACTACTTTGGTGCAACGCTGTGGCAGACATACGCGTCTCCACAGTCGTGTGCCGAGCTGGAACGGTTGGCCGCCTTACGTGCAGTGGCTCCAAGAGAACCAGCCGCCATGGCATCATATAATCTGACGGGTCCTCTGGCCAACAGAGAGGAGCCCTAGAGGTTCAGCTAGCGGAGGTAAACGACGAGCCCAATCAAAGTTGCTGGTACGGCCGTAGACCTGATACCCCCTTTTGACCTGATGCTAAATCTGTCAGGACAAGACGATGAAAATGAGAATGAAGACGGATGATAAGCCACTGGTGGAGTTCCCGATGTCCAGGTCCCACCAGGTCAGAGCACGTAACGACGGCGGAGAGCGAGCGAAGTGGAAGGGGCTAAACCTAAAAGGGGCTGTATGATGGCCAAGACATCGGCAAAGGCTCACTCGAAGGATCGCAGCTACCACAGTGGGAGGCGGCTAGGTGGTACATGGAGGGAAGCAGCTGCTTAGCGTTGGGCTTATTAGCGGACCAAGTGGCAGGTGCAGACCGGGGCAAGGCAGGTGCAGACCGGGGCAAGGCAGGTGCAGGACATGGGTGCAGGCAGGTGCTAGCGAATGCAACGACTGCGACTTCCCTCCACTGTGAGCACTGCCATTCGACCAAACTCAGCCTTGTAGATCGCCTCTTGCTCGCCTCTGGCTGCATCCTCGCACCTTCCGCCGGCCAAACTTCATCCCTCCCAGGAAATAAAAATGCAGGAGCCACCCGCTCCAACTTTACCCCCATACCCCCATACCGCCCCGTCTTCGCCCAACCAACTGCATACTCTATTCAGCCTTTAGCATTCAGCTTCTCGGTGCCTGCTGCCGTTCCTGCATAGCGTCACGCCTCAAGCTCCACCATGAAGTCTGGCACCGCCCTTGATGGCTCTGAACGAAAAGCAAGCCGCCAATGCTGGGAATGCTTAAAACGGCGTCTTGTCTGCGACCACGCCCTGCCCCACTGCAAAAAGTGCATAAAGGCCGGCAAAGAGTGTCCCGGCTATGACGAGAAGAAACCACTGCAATGGGTCCAGCCTGGCAAAGTAACGTCACGGCGGCGGAGGAAGGACGCTCCTGCCAAAACCCAGTCTGCCTCGCCCGCGTCGTCATCATCCACCTCAAATTCTAGTTCATCCCCTGGCCCAACCTCAACCACTGCATCCAAGACAAAACTACCCCAAAAGGTCAGCGATGAATTAAGAACCGCACTAGTCACCTTCGCAGATCGCTATGAGAAGGAAATCAGTAACCCGACGGCCACCCCTGCCGAAGTAGCCGACCGATGCGGTCGCCTTGTCGAAGAGTTCTGGGTCAAGAACTCACGTATCCAGCAAATTCAAAGCCATCAATCAGAAGAGCAGCTTGAAAAAGTTATGAAACTGGGCGACCGGCGCAGAATCGAAGAGGTTGTGCGAAATCGATGCAACGACGGTGCACGTGAGATTCTCAAGGACGAGGAGGATGCTCTCAAGAGGTTGGAAAAGCTACTGAGGCACATGGACCTGGAGGACATTCCTTGTTACAACTTGACCAACGAAACCAGCGATGTGGTGCAGGCAGTTCATTACTGTAAGATTTCTACCCTAACCCATCGCCCCTCGTAGCATAAAACCCAAGTGGGCAACTATACTAACCCGGCGTACTCAGACAATCTACGCATCTTCCCTACACTCCAAGCTCTGAAGGAACTAGCGCCCAATCCTTCCATCATGATCTTCCCGGTGGGAGCGCTACATCTTCTTCCCCCGTCTATCCACCACATCCTAGTCTGCATCTCATTAAACCACTTTATCCACTCGCTTCCGGTGGGTGCCAATCGTTTGGTAATTAGCAGCAACGCTTGCAAGGTGTACCAGCATCGTGGGTATGCTATCCGAATGTTAAGCGAGAAGATTGGAAAGGACAAGACAAGATGTAGCGACTTGACCATGACTAGTGTATTGATGTTCTTATGCCTAGAGGTATGTATGGATAGTTGAAGAAAAGATGCCAAGAGCACGAAGCTAATTATCCTCAAGCTCCAACAGGCAGCGGCAACTGACTGGCGGACACACGCTATGGGCCTCAAGCAGCTCATCGACATGCGTGGTGGTCACATGAAAGTAATTACTGAAAAGCCGTATCTAGCCCCTTGCCTGATTCTCTTCATTCTGTACGCTCATTGTATCTACCAATCAACAATTCACGATTCTAACAATATGCCAGTATTGTAACCTATGCCAACACTACATCCGCGCCATGTGACATGATCCACTTGACGCCATCATTGGAACAACACATTACCGACCTCTCCAACATCTACAGCTTTATTTTCCCAATGACTCTTTGTCCGCCGACCCTTTTCTACGAAATTGTCCGCATCAACCATCTCCGCTCGCGGGCTGTGGGCACAGTGACCTTTTTCGACGCTACACCACCAGATCCCAGCATGGCGCAAGAAGCCCATGAACTCCTTACTCGCATTGAATCATTTGATGCAGAAGATTGGGCCCAGCCAGGCAAACACTTTAACGAGTGGGTACTCCTGGGCACCATTCACCAATCCGCTGCAGCCCTGTACTGTACAATGTCTCTCCAGGCCCTGGGACTGCTACCCGAAAGCCTCGAAATGAACGCGATGAGGGCTGTACACGGTGATCGCCTCCTCGCGAGTCTGAAGGAGGGATCCCAGTCTGAGCGGTTAGAGAAATATATGACCTGGCCACTGGTAGTGATGGGCGTAGAAGCAATCTACAGAGATCACGAGACTAGGCGCTGGCTCGAGAAGGCTTTTGTATCTGCGAGCCAATCCTTGGGAACGAGCACTCCATTAAAAGCTCGGGCGCTACTGACTCAATATTGGGAACGCGGGATTCCAGGTTGGGAGGAGTGCTTTATCTCTCCTCAGGCGTTTATTGTTTAAAGCAAGCGAAGGAGAAAATTATCTCAGGGGTTTACACGCTTGAGCGTCCGTTTATATACTTTTTGTATTTATTATACCCATAACCAATGAATCAACGAATCAACGAATCATCTACTCTTACTTGTCTTATCAACTAATCTATTAATCTTTTCTAATTTATCTTTTCATTCTAATAACCACCTAACCCCCTCCAATGTATCCCTCACAAGCTCCCTACTCCTCTCCAACTCGGGATAATTCGTCCAAAACATATGTCCATAACCCGGATACAACACAAACCTCGTCAGAACCCCCTCCTCTCTAAGTTTTCTATCGTACAACACCGCCTCATCCCTCAAAATATCAATCCCGCCCACTTGGAAAAACGCCTTCGCAACCCCTTTATGTCCGCCGGGGTAATTATACGGATCCCAGAGTCCCGAGTGCTGTTCCGGTGCGTAGATTTCTTCAATGGCGCCTGGCTGTATAGGTTTCAGCACAGGGTCGGATGTATTGGAAGTACGGGATTGGTAGAGGTGAGCAACTTCCGGGGGCACATTGGTATCTGGGAGTAGGGCGGGGCAGCAGAGGTATTGGCCTGTGATTGGTGGATGGAGTCCATCGTCGCGGGCGAGGAGGGACACGACGGCGGCGATGTTCCCGCCGGCTGAGGCGCCGCCTATGAGGAGGCCGCGTGATGGGGTGGCGTTGAGGGTGGAGGAGTTGGCGAGGGCCCATTTTAGGGCGTCGTAGGAGTCATGGATTCCGGTGGGGAATTTTTGTTCGGGCGCGAGGCTTTTTAGTCAGTTAGTTAGTACGATGTGTATGTTGAAATTGGGTTGGATTGCATTGCATTGGAATAGGCATTGCAATATACGCGTATAGTGACTGAAAATAAGACCCCAAAAATGACAAAAAAAGATAAAAACCCCGAATACAACACATATATATATGGTACATACCGATATTCCACATTAACACAAACAGCCCCCAGCTCCCTACAAAACATCCTACAATTCATATCTTCGTCGCTCAAATCGCCCATGCTCCACCCGCCTTCATGATACATTACTATCAGCGGGCTTCCGCCGTCTGGCGGACCGCTAACCGGTTGGTAGACGCGCGCGGATATACGGGTTCCGTCGCGGACGGGGATCGAGTGTGTGGTTTCAGTGACGTGCGTAGGAATGGGTCCGGGGATTGGGTACAACGGGCGTAAGCGTTCGAGGTGCGAGGCGCGGCTGTGCCGGGTTGTTAGAAGGGTTGTTGTGTCGAGGGTTATGGGGCGGGAGGTTGCGGCCTGTACAAATACATAGTTAGTGTATGATTGTATAGTTTGGGTCCCGAGTTGTATACGAGATGCATGGAGAGTGATGAATAAGGTATAAAGATGTGGGATTTGTTAATTGTGCTGTACTTTTTCATATTCCGGAGCTATTTTTCCTGCGCTGAGGATTTCGTTGCGGGTGAGGTGCGCCATTGGTATGGTATTGTGGATCGCGGAAACGTGGATTTTAGGAGTGGGAAAGTCTTTAGTAATGATGAGGTGGTCTGTCCACCTGCGTTAAACGTCTACTTTCATGCAAACAAGGGGCTGATTGCATACTTTTTGTTGTTGGTTTTGCTGAGTGATGTTCTCAAAGCCAGAACAGAGAATAAGAAAAGGCTTGCTTGATGATGGAATTGCCAAAAACTTTGAATAGATGCTGATAGTAGGGAGCACTCCTTTGTGCTGAGTCTTCTCTACGCCGAATGAAAGAAGTAGATACAAGACCAACTGTCAATCTGTCAGCTTCATAAGAGAAATCACCAGAAATCAATCGACGAGCAGCAAAACAAGTGGAGCAGAAACCTGTTCAGCATACAAACACTCAAAGCTGTGCTGGATTGGGGAAGTGGGGGCGGGGTGATCCTGAATGGAATGCGGGGATACCGGTGTTACGAGGAAGGCGGAGTCCAGCGGCTGATCCTGCCGTTTAGGGTAGGCTGGAGCGTCATCAGGTCAGGGCAAGCTTTGAAGCAAACAATACAAAGGGGGATAGACTACTTGAATGCGGTCGCATGTATCCTTCTTGCTACGGACAACTTTTCTCGCATAGATAAACCGCTCGTAGATTACGTCCTCGACTTCGACTTCGAGCTCGATCTCATCTCAACCTTCCCGTCCATCCCATCGTACCACTACAATCTACATACAAACACACTCCACCTCCACCACAACCATGGCCGACACCCCCGACCACATGTCCCATCCCCCCATCCCCTCCAAACCGCCTCTCAGCGGCAAAATCGCCCTCGTAACCGGCGCAACCGGCGGCATCGGCATGTCCGTATCCCGCGCCTTAGCCAGCCTGGGATGCTCCGTAGCCATCCACTACAACAGCGACCAAGACACTGCCATTGCGCTGTGCGAGGAGTTTAAAGAGAATTACACGCATGCGTTTCATAGTAAGTTTGTGGCTTATAAGGCGGATCTGGGGAGCTATGATGAGGTGAGTTTGATGTTTGATGTTTGAGTTTTGAGGTTCTTTTGAGGTTCTCTTTTTGGTCTGTGTATATTGTGACGGAGTTTGTTTAAGTGTCTTTGTGATTGAGAAGGGAGGGGGGAGGGGTATTAAGTCTTGATAGGGGAAAGGAAGATGAGGGATACGGTTGGTAGTTTGTGGATAGCCATGGAGAAGAAAAGGAAAGTAAAGAGAAAACAAGGAGTGCATTCGAACTCGACTTCCTTTTCCTTCTTTACCTATACCATGTTTTTCTTGAAATCAACCGTTCTTTCAATGCATTCTCTTCAATTACCCCCAATAAACCAAAACAAGAGATAACACACCACCCCCCAACAGGTCCACGAACTCCACGACCACATAACCGCCATCCTCGGCCCCCCAAACATCCTAATCAACAACGCCGCAACAAACGCCTCCAAAACACACATCACCTCCGCCGATCAAATCTCCATCTCCGACTTCGAGCACACCTGGCGCATAAACTGCGGCTCCGCCTACCTCTTGACACAACTCTGCTTGCCTGCAATGGAAGGCGAGGGCTGGGGCCGCGTTATATTCGTGAGTAGTGTAGCGGCGTTTACGGGCGGTGTTGTCGGGCCCCATTATGCGAGTTCCAAGGCGGCGCTGCATGGACTTGTGCATTGGTTGGCTGGTAAGTATGCACAGAGGGGGATCACGGTTAATGCGGTGGCGCCGGCTTTGATTGAGCAGACGAAGATGTTACCTGGAAGTGATGAGGAGTTGAGAAAGTGTGAGTTCTTTCATTTTGTCCTCTTCTTGTCTCGTTTTTGTCTTTGGTGATTGATTATCTTTGTCATTTCAGCTTTTTGTCTTTTAATTCTTGGATTTATGAGTAGCTGGGCTAATCTCTCGGTCTAGTAATACCGGTTGGGAGACTGGGATTGCCTGATGAAGTCACGCAAACAATTCTTTGGATGATCCAGACAGCTTACTTGACCAACAAAGTCATAGCTCTGGACGGCGGAATGATTCCGCAGTAAGCAACGCTCCCCCTTGTGGGGGATATGACACGATCGGATGGCGTTTCGGAATGGGTTCGGCGTTCATCGGAAAGAGTTCAACAGAAAGAGCTCAACAGAATGACCAATTGTGTTTTAATAGGAATAACAATTCGCTTCTTAGGTGCAGAAATCTATGTAGCCCTTATATGTGGAAAATGTACTTGGTAGTCCACTGTCTGTTTTGTAGTAGTATTCGCCAACATCATACAGCTCACACTGTAAAGCGCCAAACGCTTCGCCAACTCCTTTACTTTTCGTACCCATGTTTACGCCTCGCTTGTGTATCTTCACTACACGATCTGGATGCTTAGAAGCAGAAGACCTGGTCCTCAAGCTTGCTGACTGGCCTGGCCTTCTCATAACCCAAGTTAGTAGTGGCCTTCTTCATGGCCGCAACCATGGGCGGTGGGCCGCAAATGAGAATCTTAATATCCTTGGCGGGAGCGGGAAGCTTCTCCTTGATCATGTCCTCGGTGACAAAGCCGACGCCGCCATTCCACTTCTCCGGTGGGTTGTTAAGGACATAGTGTACCCTGAACCTGGGGTCCTTGGCAACGAGAGTATCCAAATCTTCCTTGAGAAGAATATCCTCGGGGTTCACATTCGCAAAGAGAAGATCAATCTCTGTAGTGTCACCAGCCTCGCGTCCCTTGATGATAGCCTTGATGATCTGCAGCATGGGGGTAATACCAGTTCCACCAGCAATCATACCAAAGTGCCTGACCATGTTGGGAGTGTAAACCATTGCGCCCTTGGGGCCTCTGACCTTGATTGTCTGCCCGACCATCATGGAGGCGACGTGCTTGGAGATATTACCGGTGGGATAAGACTTGATGAGGAGGTCGACATAGCCCTTATCATCGTCGGAAGAAATCGGGGTGTAGGAGCGAACAACTTCTTTGGGCTGGCCGGCGATGGTAGCTGCGAGGGAGATGTGCTGGCCGATGGGAAGACCGAGGATATCAGTGGGGCGGGGGAGCTTCAGGCGGTAGCTGGGTATTGTTAGCCAGAGAAGCAGGCGCAGATGACAATGGCGCAAATACTCACATGGCAGTGTTATGGCTGAGAATGGTCTTTTCTTGGAGCTCAAACTCCTGGAACTCATTGGGCTTCAGCACCTTGCGGGATCCTGCTCAGGTTTAGCGGTGAGATGGATTGGGCTGAGGGCAAGAGTCAGTTTTGCTCATACCTCCACCAAAGACTTTCCAGCCTCCCACTACGGCCGCAAAAGCAGCTGCATAGGGTAGCCAATCCTTCTTGATAATGGTGATGCCCACCAGCAGCATTGCTGTGGGGATGTAGACGCCATTCACATTTTTGGAGGATAATAGCGAAGAGGACGACATGGTGAAGTAGCAACGCACGAGGAGCGACGGCCGAGAAGCTAGGGGAGAGGTATGGGGGGCGCTCTAGTAGGATTATATGGGCGAACAAGGAGTAAGAGAGGATGGGAGGCTAGTTGAGATGGTGAGGAAGATTCCACATCTTATTCTTCGGGATGAGAGATCAGGGCTCTGAAAATGTTGCCGGCGGTCGAACCACCAAGGCCTTGGGTGCTGATTGGCTGGTGTTGCAAACTTGGCAGGGTCCAGCTGAAGGCAACCGAGAGGGGCAGTCAATTCCGCGAATTCCGCGCTCAAAAGTCAAAGAGTGTTGAGGGAATTGGAGGTGTGACCTGCTCATTGCATTTATACTATCTCCAGGCTGGTTGTTCTCTGATGGATTCATGCCTGTCCAACTTGCTGTGGGTAATTGTACGCGACCGTCATCGGCCTGCACGGACTCGGTGATCGTTTTAGGAAAGAAGATCCAGCATCTCTCGCAACACTCTCTCTATGCTTTGTATGCTTTTTCCACTTTTACTAGGTGGTATGCTAAGTGACACTTGGGACTCAAACCAAATGAGTGCATTTTCAGGCTATCTAGATACTTGTTGACTAAAATTCCAGTTTGCATCTCTCACTATACCATGGAACCCACTCAGAACATCGCACATCAACCACAAACATTTAGGGGATTGCTACCAAGCTACAAATTGACTGACCTTCTTTTTTTTTTCAATTAATTTCTTCAACAAGCCTAGGATGGCAGCAAAGACCGTTACTCCATTTAGTGCACCACTCTAGCCACACCCTCCCTCGCGCCATCACTGCGGCGCTCCCATGGCCGCCCAGTTAGCCTCGAAAATGCCGAAACGGTTGCTAAGCAAATCGCATTCAGTCAGCATTCTTCTTCTGTTGAGATGCTTATAGCCTGGCTTAAACCGTAGAAGTTATATTAGCAAGAAGACTTACCCCTCTGGGTCCTTGTAGTTGGCGAACCAGCCATGCTCTTGTTCCTTCGTCTTCCCCAGAACCTGCACCCCTCCAACAGTAGTAACCTTCTTATCAAACTACATACTCTCCGTTAGTATGATAATGACACTTCTGTCGCATGTATATGACTTACCTCCTCAATAGAATCGACATAGTAGTACACAGTATAGCCAATACCCATGGGCTGCTCGCCTGGCTTATGACCTTCCGGAAGCTTGACAATTCCACCAGAGAGACCTGATAACTATTAATTTCTGACATGAAAGATTTTAAGGACTCCTTAATTACCATCCGGTTGCTCAAACTTGTATTGCACAACTCTTTCTACTTTCTCTGGGAGCCATTTCCAGGCGGGGAAGAGACCCTCGTAGAATTCCTACATGGGAATTAGATCTTCCTTCTGATTATGAAGATAAAGAGTAGCTGCTACGGAAAGATGCATACCTTGAGCTTCTTTGGTTCGGCAGACATGATTTCAATCCAGCACGGCGCACCGATGGCGGGTTTGGGAGGAATGGCTTTAGCAGCGTCGGAAGACATGGTGGATATTTCGAATGAATAACCTTTCGATTGAAAAGCGTATATCTATGGTATGTACTCAAAAGCCTTGGATAACTGAACCGATCACTCAAGGACTTGTCTACCTACCCAAAACCCACTTCCCCACCCCAATTTATACAAAAAACCTAAGGCACCAAAAGCCCGCTGCACACACTCAGCTCAGCTTCCTCCATCCCGCCTACCCCTCCTCCCTAGCACAAAGAAAAAACGAGGCGTACCCGCGCACCGCGCAACCCAGGACCGTCCCTCCATCTTTTTTCTCGCTTCTCTCGTACTCTTCCACAAATTCAGCTGAATGATCGCGTGGCGTCAACTCACCCGACGCGCCTAGACGATTGACTCAGAAACACGAAACTTTCACGGTGTCGGCTGATTGCGTGAATGCGCGTTTGGGTGAAGTAAATGGGACGACGCGTACAGGCTTGCAGGTACGGAGATGGTGAGGGGATGTTATTGGAGGGAGAGCGAGTTGTTGCCTGGTAGGCTTTTGTGGGTTTTCTTTGCTTTTCTTTTGGTGGTTTTTTGGGATGAGTTGACCCCTTGCTCGCGTGTTTGTTTTTGAGGAGGATGACATGGTAGGGTGGAGGAATGGCCAGCTTTGTGAACTGCAACAGCGATTAATACAATTCTTCTCTTCTCGATTTAGTCACTTTCGACACGAATTTTGGCAGCTTTAAATTCATGGTTACCTTTGTAGCAATCGGGCCTGTTTTTGTAGCTAGCTAAATGGTTTCCATGGACGGCTTTCAGCTGGGCGCTTTCGACCCTGTCCGACGCTTCCTATGGTATCCGGATTCTTGATCATGCCTGAGCGGCCGCACTCACTCACTAATGTTTGCATAACTATGGACTAGGTTTAACAAAATGAGTCTAGAGACCAACAAGGCGGCCTAACCGTATCGCAGCCATGCTGCAACTGATAATTTTATGCCTCGGCCACTGTACAGTCACTATGCATCCGGTAGAGCAGCAAGAGGATGTCGAATCGGCGATCGACCTGAAGGCTGGAGGATTGTTAATTGATCCTGTTTACTTGTGCCTCATGGTTGTCTGGCAGGCTAACTTTTGAGATTTTCTCAAGTTCTCTGTCAGATGAAGACTGAATACTTAGATACTTGTGAAGATGTGGTGAGTAGGGCTGAGCTTCCCCAGACCCCAGCCCCGCACACGCGAAGTACTTTAGCCCACATTGCTCCGAATCAACCCCGGCACCTCAATCTCGATGTGACGTATCTATATTGGTTACACTGTTGTCGGATTCAGACTTTTCTAAATTTATATAAATTGGAAAAAAGCATTCACTGAATAGGCCTTCGCTGGCCTTGCCTCATTAAAAAGAGAATAGCGACTGTCAAGATAGCATGTACGATTCATGGACCAACCCCGCCTTGTCGCCAATACCCGCGAGACAACTGCCAGCGGATCTACACAACTGCCGAAAGGCCTAAAAGCCACCGTGATCGCCATTTGTAAGAATATATTTGAGCCTTGCCTTCTCACCATCCCCCGAGGTAAACTACCTAATACTACTCATCAACATGGCTTTAGAATCAGCACTCGTTGGGTCTCCCTACGTGTGGGCCTCCATCATCATAGTAATACCCTTTCTCACTTTGGTTCACGACATATGGGTATGGCTTCGAATGCCCCCAGGCCCAACCCCCTTACCGTTTGTCGGTAATAAATTCCAATTACCCAAATCGCAGCCCTGGATACAGTTCCAAAAATGGGCGAAACAGTACGGTCCTATTTTCACCATCTGGATAGGCAGAAAGCCTACTGTGGTCATCTCTGACCCACAGATTGCGGTAGATTTGATGGAAAAGAGGAGCACAAAGTATTCGTCACGACCGAGAATGGTGGCCATGGGCGAACTTCTCTGGGATGGAGCTAGCATTCTCGTACAGCCATACGGCAAAGAATGGACTGTTAGGAGAAAGCTACTGCACCAGGCCTTGACGCCCAAAGCTCTCAGGTTGTACAAGCCAGTACAGACTGCCGAAGCGTCACGTCTCTGTCACCAGCTTCTTGAGAATCCGACGAACTGGGAAAAGCTGCTTGAGCGCTTCACCTCCAGCATTGTGTTCTCGGTTGCGTACGGCCATCGAATCGATTCGCTGAATGCAAACGTAATTCATCAGCGATTCAAGTTCATGCACTATTCTGCTTCACTCAATGTTCCCGGAGCATATATGGTGGAGTCCTTCCCCATTCTCAAATACATTCCTGACTTCCTAGCACCATGGAAAGCAGATATCAAAGCACATGGACAAGAAGAAGCAGCCGCGAATATGGCCTTGGTTGATCTAGTTAGGTCAGATCTGGCACGAGCAAAGACCAAAGGAGATGATATCCCCGACTCACTTTGCAAACTACTGCTAGAGTTACGGGAAAAGGAACACATCCCGTTATCAGACCGCGACTTCTCCTACATACCGGCCTCTCTATTCGGCGCTGGGTCAGACACCACAGCATCAACCTTGTGCACCGCATTCTTAGCCCTAGTCACGCACCCAGAGACACTCCGCGCAGCCCAAGAAGAACTAGACACTGTGATCGGGACAACACGCCTACCAACATTCGAAGACGAATCCTCCCTCCCCTATATCCGTGCCCTCGTAAAAGAAGTCCTCCGCTGGCGCCCCGTCGCCGTCCTTGGCGGCACCCCCCACGCATCGTCCGAGGACGACAACTACGAAGGCTACTACATTCCCTCTGGCTCCACCATTCTCGGCAACAGCTGGGCCATCAATCTAAACGAAGAGTACTACCCTAATCCGCACCACTTCGACCCCACGCGCTTCCTCGACAAAGCGCTCGCCGAGAAAGCAAAGTCCTATGATCCAGCACTCGGAAAACAGCATCCTGCAAAAGCAGGCCATTCGTCGTTCGGATGGGGACGACGCATTTGCCCCGGTGCTGATCTCGCGGCGAATAGTTTGTTCATTGCACTTGCGAGGATTCTTTGGACGTTTGATGTTGCGCCTGTGGAGGGTGTACGGTATGATACTTTCGCATATACGGAGGGGTTCAATATTAGGCCTAGGCCGTTTGAGTGTCGGATTTTGCCGAGGAGTAAGGAGCGTGTGGAGGTTTTGGAGAGGGAGGTGAGGGAGGCGGAGGAGTTGTTGGAGAAGTTTACGCCGTTTGAGGAGTGAGGGGGGTGGGATGAGTGGGTGTCCACGGAATACACTGGGGTTAGTTGGGTTGTTTGTGCAGGTTATATTGCTTTGCATGAATGTGCTCTTTGAGCTAGAGGGTGCTCAGAAAGTCTCACATGTGGATGTTAGAAAGGCTCATTTGTTGAGATGTTATTGTTACGAAAGTCGCCGTAGTTCGTCTCATAAATAAGCCAGATGTATCCGAAGGTGAAGCCACCGTAGTATGAATGGCGCCATAGGCATTATTCAGTTCGAAGGATATTATTGCTTCTAATGATGGTGCTCCATTTTGTGCACAGAATTCATGTCCAGAAATGATATGTCGTCACATCACCTATCTTGGATTTACTGTATGTTGAATTTCCTCACATGCTGGAAAATCTACATACTGAAGAATTAAACTAGAACCTTTATTTCATGTTGTATCTAACTAGATTGTAGTCTATTTGGTTAAAACTCTTATGCCAGGGCGCTCACAAGGTCGCAGCAGCGCCGAACATGCAAATAGAATGTTCCTTCTAAGAAAGCTATGCCATTGTGGGGAAAGAATTCCAAAGACAGGCTAGATCTAGTAAAGCTATATTTCCTATGTTACCTTTCGACAAATGCCCCTTCCATCAGAAATATCTAACTAAATCGCAGTTTTAGGATTATAAATTGCTACTTCAAAGTCGTGACGTATACAGATAAGCCGTGATTACGGACTGTAAAATACAGAAATGATTGTTCCTTTAGCAAAGCTAATCAAGGCTGTGATGAATCTGGGTGGGACTAACCGGAGCTAGCGACACACTACATCATCGACGGGCTCTCTCGGCCGACAAAGATTCCCTCTTTTGGCAACCATCGCTTTCTTTGTGACCATGGCGCGGATTTTACAGTACACATTCTCGACCGCGTGCAGGCATCTAAAAGATATAAAATCCTTCTGTGGACACTCTTTTCATTGACAGAGACATCTTCAAACCCGCAAACAACTAGACCTTACATCTACCACTTCAATACCAATCACAAAATGGCTTCCTCGACTACCATTTTCATTACTGGCGCTAACACAGGTCTTGGTCTGTACACTGTTAAAGCTTTATGTCGGTCGTCAAACAAGTACACAATCCTACTTGGCGCCCGAGACTTGAGCAAAGCCACAGCCGCTATCGATGAAGTCAAGAGCGAATACCCCAATACCTCCAGCACCATTGAGCCTGTGCAGATTGACCTAGAGGATGACAATTCAATTGCCCAAGCCTTTGAAGCAATTTCAAAGAAGCACGACAAAATCGATGTGCTGCTCAACAACGCAGGTAAGAAGAGCTGAACTGTATATAGCGTAGATATACCGGCTAACTGAAACGTAGGAGCTCAATTCGATCAACAAGTTCCCCAAGGGAAAATGTCCAAGAGAGAAATGTGGAACAAAACATGGGACGTCAATGTCACCGGGACGTATATCGTGACTGAGACCTTCGTTCCGTTGCTCCTCGAGTCCTCCCAACCACGAATCATCTTCATCACGAGTGGTACAAGTACCCTCACGGAGCACGACAATACTGCGTTGGCTGTCAACCAGTCCCCGCCCAAAGGATGGCCAAAGCAGCAGTTTAACGTTACGGCTTATCGCTCGGCAAAGACAGGCATGAATATGATGGTGAGAGAATGGCACCGTACTTTGAAGGAGGATGGTGTGAAGGTTTTTGCGATCAGTCCCGGCCTGCTAGCTACAGGGTTGGGCGGTCATCCCGAGCTGCTGAAGAAGTTGGGTGCGCTTGATCCAAATATTGGGGCAGAGCTCATTCGTGATGTCGCTGAAGGTCGTCGGGATGAGGATGTGGGAAAAGTGGTGCGAAAGGATAATATTCAGCCGTGGTAGAGGAGAGTCTCAGGCCGACAGTTTCCCAAAAGTCCAAAGAATAATTTCATTGCACTTCATATTGATTCAGGCGCAAATGTGTGTGTACTCCAGAATATGTCATCATTTGTCAATCCGTCGCTCATGAAATTGAATGGATCCAGTTCACCAAAGGTGAGTTGATTGCCAGGGATGGAGTATTGACCCACAGAGGCATCGAGCCATGTTGAGAAGTCAGGTACCGCGACGTCAAGCATTGATTGCTGATGAATTTGTTCTGCCAATGCTGCTGATGACTGTACAGGCTTACCGAGTCTCCCATCTGATGACCTTAATGTGAGATCAATTGCCAGTCCAACCTTTCTGGCATGGCCGCTGGATGATGCTCTGTCAATGCAGATTGAGCGCGCTTCTTTCAGTAGCACACGCACTTCTTCCGATGTCAATATTGATGAAATGCCTTGAGGTACGCGTCCTTGGCAAGCTAGGTTGGCGTAAAGGCAAAGTACGATGGCACCAAGCAAGAAATCCGTCATCGCAAAGTTCTTAAACATCCATCTCGCTTCTTGGAGTCGACCGCCTGGCCGAAGTTCCCTGTGAACATGGGCAATGCCTCGCACAATGCTGCTGGCAGCGTCGACACACTGACGAGTACTATAAGCACTGCCACGCGCCATGTACCTCCGATGTAGGACGCATAGACTCTTTCGATATAGGAGTTCCAGGAACAGTCGGCACATGATCAGAAATGGTGGGTCTGTAGTAGATTCAGATAGTGGGCGCCAACGAATAATATCCGGGATGCTTGCATATGCTCTCCTCACCTCTGAATCCAATTCCATGACTTCCATATCGCTCTTCATACGTAGAGACAATGCAGCTTGACATAATTTGGCAAAAATTGGCATGAGTCTGTCTTTGATGATAAACCACAGTATTGGAGTGGCCTCGCTATCTGGCCGTGGCTCAGGAAGCTGCTGAGTTTCGATGTTGAAATCAGAGTCCAGTAAATTCAGGGGAGATTGCGTATCGCAGTTATCGAAATTAATGTTGCTTGGTAGCCCAAGCTGGAAAGACATCATCGTGTCGACCTGTTTGCAGCAGGCCCAGAAACGCCTCCTCATCTCGCCTTCGAACACGGTGAACTTGCCAAAGGTATCCGGGTCCCGATGGTAACCTAATTCGTAAGCATGTCGTACAGCCATGGAAATAATTGCACCGGTCTCGTGGCTTGGATCGAGACTTTTAAGGCTTTTGTAGTGAGCGTATAATAGTAGTGCTTCAGGTGCATCCCGTTGAGTATTGTGATATCTTCCGAGCACGAGACATTGTCCTGCTGCAGTGTGAAATCTGCGGCTTTTGGTTTGCGCATTTGGCTCCGCATACACTGCTTCTTGGGCCAACGAAGCTATTGAGAAGATAGAGAAGAGGATACTCAGCCAGAGTGCAGAGGCGGTATGGAAACGGTCCTCTTGAAAAATGTGATACTGTCGCTGGAAGTTTTGTGTATGGATGAAGGGCTGAATGAATGTGTCGCCTCTGAAGTACGTTGCTAGCAGTTGATCGGCTTCCTTCTCCGAAGGCATATATTGTGACAAGATGGCGTGTTGTGAATATGAACTTGGCAAGCCGAATATACAGTCATCTTCCGTTCTTCTCGCATCACTCATTGACTCTTCTAGGCCATGCCCATCGTTTGTCGTTGGTAGCTCCAGATGCAACTGGCGAATTGTATCCATAATTTCCTCCACAACAGTGGGATATTGGTCCTTCAGCATGCCAACTTCATGGCCGCCGTTCACATGTGCTTGATCCTCAGCAGAACTTGGTGGTGACACTGGATCTTGCAATGACCTAAAGGTATTTGGTGCCTCTAACAATTGATTGACCATGGCTTCAAGATGTTTTAATCTGTGTTCTGTGGCCTGCCGGTCGCTTCCGCGTGGACGCTGGTCGTAGGAGCAAGATGTGCCACCATTTCTCTTGACACAGCTTCCACAGGGCCGGGCCTTGTCGCAGCGGAGCTTTGAGATGCGGCATTGGTCACAAACCAATGTTGGTCGCTGTCGTCTGATTTCCCCTCGTTCTTCCGCTGGCTGTTTGCGTCTATTGGCTGTCCTGAATTTACCGGTGAGGTGAGGAATTTCGGACATGACTCATGAATAGTGCGGCTTGCTTGGCCAGAAGAAGGTAAAAGGCGGAGTTTGAATGAGTGACTCTAAGCTTGTCAACGTGGTGTTGGTTCAAGCCAGAGCGTTCCCTCGCATCGCTGCAAGTGGACTTCACCAACGATTATCTCATCGGCGACTGCAGCAGAAGCCAATGAGTGTATGGTAAATTATTATATAAGTAACTTTAACTTCTCTTCTGTGGGGTAAGAAATGAGGGGTTTCCATGACGGCCAACATTATTTCAGCCGCCTCGAATGCCTGGACCTGCAGCTGTGGAACCACTTAGATGTAATAGCCGGTCAACAGAACAACAGTGCACTAATAAGCCTATGCCAAATACAAATAGATATCACAATTAAAGGTGGCGCGCCTTATATCACGTAAGTAAATTGCCTACCAGACTCGGCTTCTTCTCTCCGTGATTCGATCAACTATCTACCACGTTAAGCAGGCAGGTTCTTCAAGAGGGCTAGCGCTGACTGTTCGGGTCCCCATGCGAACTTCGGTATCGGCTCCAAGAGTTAAGAGCTTGATGAACTCATTGCTCCAGAGCTGACAGCAGCTATTGGAGCGCACGATTCAAAAGCAAGGAGGAGTATTGGAAACGAAGTACGAAGTACGAAGTAATGAGCTGGGACTTCGGCTGAAATATGATTTTGGATCGTGGTGACCAAATCATTTCGACTCATGGAACGTCATATATTTGCGTGTTTGCATGATTAATCCATCTCTTTGTAGCTGTTACTTGGAGCTGATGGCACCAGCCAGGTAAGCCCAACGGCCTTTCTACGCACCTACTGCTCTTTCGAGCCGCAAACCCATGCTTACTATCCATGCAAACTGTCGTGCCTTGGCTTGCTTACCAGCCCATTCGCAGATTCGGAAAACACTAATACCGGTGGGCTAATCGCTAGTCGCTTGAATTACAGATGGGCTGCCTGGAAGACAATATATTAAGATCGCAGCTTCCTCCGCCTTTGACGGCTATACAAACGTTGTCTGAGAAGTGTACATACTTGAGTAGGACGCTTATCTTGAATTTAGCATACCTTCCCCCCCCAAATTTACGCCCTGTTACATCAATATAAGCCTAGAAAGCGGCACAGTTAGCCTTCTACCACCACGTGCTAGTACTTATAAGAACTGCACACATCCTCGACTTTCAACGCTCCTCATCACCTCCACCATGGCCGCAAACACCAACACCAAGGTGCCCAATCCCTCGAACCCCGCAAATCTCAAATCGCGCTATGAAATTCGACAGCTACTACCAAAACACGAACCCTGGGTCACCGCAATTGTGTTACACAGCAATTTATTCCATTCCCGCGTATGGCCTGTCCTCTACCCTGAGAAAATCACAGATCGCCTCTTCAAAGGTCTCCCCGCAGCAGAATATCTCGTCATGCACCAAATTAACAGCGGCATGTCGTTCGGAGTCTTCGACACTGAGTACAAATTCAAACGCGAGGAGAGCAAAGCCACCGGTGGGAAACTCTACTGGGACCCGAACGAGCCCAGCATTCAGGAAGAGCAAGGGTTGGAAGCCGAAGGAAATCGATTAGTGGAGCAGATGGATTTTCCTCTTGTCAGTGTTGCGCTGAGTTATGATTCGTTCGATCCGCTTGATATGAGCAAGATGGGTGCGGTCATGGAGTGTCTGCCCCATTTCGGCACTATTTATCATGTACTTGAAGTGCTGGATACTCGGGACCCCGAGACTTGGAAGGCCAAGGCACACAAAGAAGTTCTTTTCCGGAATGCGACTTCAACACGACACGACTATGAGGGCGAGAAGATTATGGGAGGGCTGGCGAGATGGTTGATGCGTGAGGCGGATGCGCGGGGTTTCCGGGGCATTCAGATTGAATGCGTGAGCGATGCGGTCACTCATGTCTGGGGTAACCCTCCTTCGCCATATACCGGGGGTGTTGTCAGCGAGTTCCACACCGGTACCTATAAGGACGAAGAAGGAAACCTGCCGTTTGAACCTGCTCAGCAACACATCACGAAATGTTACGTCAACTTGAAGCCTTAGACATGGCCGTAAACAGACCAAGGCTCCATATCGCGTTGACTAGTCTACAAGCAAGCAGATATTACTCTATATACGCAGGAATCAAATGATTACCTAACTGTTCCTTCTTTAAAGTAATTACACGAATAGAAAAGGGAGCTGCGTTAATACGTATGCCACTGAAATCCTGGAAGTTGCTATTCTAGACTACGAACTAAATCATCTAACAACTACCTCTGGAATATCTTCTTATGTACTTCAGAGATTCCCAAGGAGTCTCTTGCTGGCATGCACCTAGAGATTTGCTCCACAGTGCGCACAAGGCAAGATGTAGGATTCTATCCCAATTCCCTCGATGTATGGAACCCCAGTCAATCAATCCTTGTCATGCAAAGGATACCCCCTGCTGTGAATATAAAAGAAAAACTCATTCGCTCGCTCCAAGTATTCCAACGTTTACAGCAATTATCCAAATTAGGACTTCGCCTCATACCCACCTCACACTAAGCGACACAATGGGCTAGCGCACCTTTCCCCGCAGCGCCTCGGTTCGCACACTGACAACTTCCCTGCGACTCCGCAACTGTGGGGAGCTTGGGGAAGCTCACCGAGGTCTCATCATGGTGGCTATTGTGTGGATCTTTAAACTTGGGAGCTGTCTCAAGACTTCAAGGGTTCTTCTCGAAATATTGCCAATTGGTTTTTGTTCATATTGAGTGATAGCTGTTATCCTCCATTGTTCTCAATTAAGTAGTTGCCATGGCTGAACAACGTGCTATAAGAATTGCTGGTAAGAAGAATTCGATTTTTGTCGAGGAATTGGAAGCACCTTTACGCTGTTGGATAAGTGGCTGACGAGGGGGTAGGATGCTCTGGCTCTACAACCGATCGCCGAAATGCCATGACACTTCTTGCGTCGAATTATGAGAATGATCCGATAGACGTACTGGTAGGCGATTGGATGAGCGAAGGAAACATGACTGTGAGAGCAGGCACGAAAATCAATGGTATCCAAGTTCCTAATTCCCCTACTCCTATTGATAAACTTAACGGAATACAGGTCAAATAGACGCATACGAGCCCACTTTCCTCGAAGCACTCAAGCCAGCACTACCACACATCGCCAAGCACCACATCAAATTAGCCGTCAACGCAGGAGCAGCAGACACTCAAAAGCTCTATCAAGTAGTAACAAAAATTGTGCAAGCAAAAGGTCTCGATCTCAAAGTAGCATGGATATCCGGAGACGAAGTGTTGCCCCAACTTCTCGAAGCACAAAAACGTGGAGGATCGCCATTCGAGAACATTTGCACTGGGGAAACACTAGCCGATTGGAAATTCGAACCGATTTATGCGCAGGCGTATCTTGGTGGGTTGGGTATTGCAAAGGCTTTTGAAAAGGGGGCAGATATTGTGGTTTGTGGGAGAGTGTCTGATGCAAGTCCCGTTATTGGAGCGGCGTATTGGTGGCATAAGTGGCAGCGGTCGGACCTCGACAAGCTTGCAAATGCATTCGTGGCAGGACATTTATCAGAATGCTCGTCGTATAGCACGGGAGGGAACTACACTGGCTTCAAGGACTTGGAATGCTTGGGTTGGGAGAACATTGGCTACCCCATTGTTGAGATATCGCACTCTGGCGAGGCTATCGTAACGAAGAACCAGGGATCAGGAGGGGAAGTATCAGTTAATACGCTCACCTCGCAGTTTCTGTATGAGATCCAAGGCCCATGGTACTTCAATTCAGATGCGACCGCAATCCTCGATGACATCTCATTCGAGCACATCTCCACAAACCGCGTTGCTCTCCGAGGCGTCAAAGGCGCCCTCCCACCCCCTACTACTAAAGTCGGAATCACTGCAAAGCCACTCTACCAAGCAGAAATGCACTGGTTCATCACAGGCCTCGACATCCAAGCGAAAGCCCGCATGGTCGAGCACCAAATCCGCACCCTCATGGCTCCACACATCCACAACTTCGCACACCTTTCGTTTCAAACCATCGGGTCGTGTGCAGAAAACCCAACGAACCAGAACGCCGCGACTGTCGATTTCCGCGTCATTGCGCAGGCGCAAAAACCAGAGCATCTAGCACCAGCAAAGTTCGTCCGCCCGTGTATTGATCCGATCATGTGTGCGTATCCAGGGGCGACGCCGCACTTGGATCTCCGACAGGCGTTTCCAAAAGAGGTTTTCGAGTACTATGTGACTCTGCTGCCACAATCGTCTCTCTCGCACCAAGTCCACCTTTCTACTGGTGAAGTCATCGATATAGCTCCTCCGCCGGAAACGAAAACATATCCTAAGCACCAACCCACACAGAACTCCACTGCACAGCCTACCTCCCTCAGTAGTTTCGGTGCTACTGTGCGCGCGCCCATTGGCACAATAGTGCATGCTCGTTCCGGCGACAAAGGCTCGGACTGCAATGTTGGGTTCTGGGTCCGCCATGCAGACGAATACGCGTGGCTCCAGACACTGCTGTCCGCCGAATTCATGAAATACCTACTCGCAGACGAATGCAAAGGCGGTAGAATCGAAAGATGCGAGTTCCCAGGCTTGAAAGCAGTTCATTTCCTGCTGAAGAATCATTTAGACAGAGGCGTTAGTTGCACCATGAGCGTTGACTTCCTCGGTAAGAACTGCGCAGAGTACCTTCGAGCAAGGGTCGTAGATGTACCATTGAAGTTTCTGGCCAGGGGTCGGATTTGAATAAGGAAGCGCGCCGCATCTATTAGCAAGAACAGGCATATGCTGATATATTTTTCTCCTTGCATGGCTACGGTACCTATTTGTCACACTAGACTCAAGTACCTTTATTTTTGTACGTCCAATATGCCGGAGCTGCGGCGCAACGTGACCTTTTCCTCGTATCCAGCCTCACCATTGCGGCTCACTAAGCACCAGATTGCCACCATGCACCCCGCTTGCGGTAACTGATAATCTTGACGGGTGTGGCGCCGCTATGCAGTGGAGGCGACGATGATCTACAATTGTTTACATCACTGCATCGTATAGTTTTGGAGTTATTTTGGGGGTGTCCCGGGGAGCACGATGGGGTGACTGCAAGTAACGCTTGATTGTAGCGAAGCTTTGGAACAGGGATTGCGGTGGCCATCGTAACTTCAAATGTTGCTTTAAGCTTCTTTTGAAAACTTCGTCTTCGTATTCGATATTAACTTGCGGTGTGTGACGTTGCTTTGGGGAGAGGAGGCAAGTTGACGTGAATCAGTGTTGTACTCGGTGTCGAGAAGTCAGGTATAAAGAGCTGGAGGCTTGACGACCACAAGAGCCATCATCGCAGAACAAACAAGACATTCATTCAACTCATTAGCCATCAACGCAGAAACACTCTTCTAATACCTTTCAAATACACACGCGAATAATCATCATGTTGTCCAAGCTCTTGTCTCTCACTTTCCTCGCTGCTTCGGCCTCTGCAGCTGCTATTCCTGCCGACGCAGCAACTGGTCAGTACTCCTGGCAAGTAAACCAGTATGCTAGTACTTGCACAGCAGCAACTTGCCGATACACCTTCAAGGTCTCCGGCCCCCAGGGTCCGGCGAACCAGCCTCCCTTTGATGCCAGCGGCTGTGTTGGTACCAGTGTCCAGGGTGACTTCAAGGCTTGCTCTATCATTGGAATGGATGTGCCAGGCAACGTCGAGGCGCAACAATACAACTTTGGAAGCGACATTGGAGCGATCATTAGTGTGCGATACACTTTCGAGCAGTAAGTTGAAATTTTTGTTATTTTTATATCCGAATACAATGAAGAACAGTCGGACACAAGGCAAATGGATGCTGACAAGGATCCAGGGACGGAGTGAGGTACACATATACTGGCAACCAGAGCGTCGCACATACAAACGGCGAGCCAGCTACCGAGTTCCAGGTTACGCCCAGCGAGGTGTTTGCCGTTCCCGTAGAGGCATAAATGGACTCATGTCCATGACAGATGTGTGGAGGTTTTAGTCGACAAGTGGAACGGGATGGGGCGTGGAGGGAAACAATTGGCAAGACTAGTGGAAACGAGGCCTAGAATAATAATTAGCAGTAGATAAGAATTGAAGCAAATACTCTCCACGCGAGCAAAGTGTATTTGATGGCTCGGCTGTGTTCTAGAAAGCGCCAAAACACTGGCAAGAAAAATAAAGTAACAACGGCCATAGCAGCCTTTCACATGGCTTTACGTGTTATCGGCAACTACGCGAGTGAATCCTCAAGCAGCTATGGGTTTTGTGAGTTAGTGCAAGAACATTGCCTTAAACCCAGAGTCATGTACAAGAGAGATTGAGATTGGGTGAAGGTGCAATTTAGGCTGTGGAATATATCGGGAAGTGGGATCATCCAGCTGAATTCAAGGTGTAATCATGTTAAATGGTCTGCTCGTTGCAAAATGCTGGAGTCATGTTACCGTTGAAAGATAGAAAATGAGAGTAGAATTGCGAGGCTGAATATGCTCAAGTATCTAATGGAGATGCACCATGGAGGAGACCTGGGATTGACGAGATAGGAAGCACTTCGGCCGATTTCGGAGGCGGAACGGGAAGCGTTGTCATTGGCTGCTCAACGTGCCTGTTATCAGTTGTTACCCAATGTGTTTTACGAAACACCTCCACACCGTCCCAGCCACTCATCAGCCATCAGCCCTCATCTTCCACGTTTTTCCACCTTTTCCATCCTGCACTTTCAACACCAGCGCAAACACATGGGGTGCAGAGGAGGGGCTGACATGTGGATCCCTTGCTTCGACAATCAATCCTCCTTCGCGCCGGCCGCCGGCCGCCGGCCCGCCGCCGAGTTAACACTTGCTCGTGGCACCCTTCTATCTTATCAGTCAGTATAAGCATCAAATCCCACAGCTGCCCAGCGGTCCAAGAGCCGCAATAGCCCTACCATCGCCCACACAAGTCCAATCAAGCATTCACAACTATGGCTAGACTGTGTATATTCCCTCAGGCGTCTTTGACTTTCGTCTCAAATTTCCGGCTTCTGTGCATCCTCTATCTATAGCCAATCAATGCTTCCATATTCATCAATCAAGTTATTCACTTTTTCTTCAACTCTCGATAGGGTAATCGGAATGGTCCATATCGTTGCTGTTATATTTGTGTATAGATAGCTGGTGATGTACCTCTCATTTTCGTCCTGATCATCTACGCAGCTTTCATCTCCTGCTCCAGCTACAATGGCAGGAATCTCTACGCCCTCTGGCCCATCTGCCAGCCCTCTGGGGCAAGCATGGGGATATGGAATTGTCCTTGGCATTGGTTTTCTGTTCGCTCTCGGCATGGTGTGTACAAACATGCATAAAATTTGGCATTTAAGCAGACACTAACGTGAATGAAGATCTTTACTACTTGGGTCTTGAAACGCTACAATAATGAATTGCAAACCTCGGAAATGTTCTCGACTGCTGGCCGTACTGTCAAGTCCGGTCTGGTCGCCAGTGCTGTCGTCTCGTCATGGACTTGGGCTGCTACCCTTCTCCAGAGCTCCAGCGTTGCTTTCCGATATGGTGTTTCTGGCCCGCTTTGGTATGCTGCGGGAGCCACTGTTCAGATTCTTCTATTTGCGACTGTTGCGATCGAGCTGAAGCGCAGGGCTCCTAACGCTCATGTAAGGAATTCCTATCTCCTTAAGCATCTTGAGGTCGACGTGCTGATTACTCTAATTAGACCTTCCTTGAAGCTGTGCGTGCCCGTTATGGAGCAGCTACCCATTTCGTATACATCGCCTTCGGTCTCTTCACCAACATCCTGGTCACATCTATGCTTCTTACCGGCGGTTCTGCAGTTGTCTCATCTTTGACTGGTGTTCCCACTGAGGCTGCTTGCTTCTTGCTCCCTCTCGGTGTTGTCATCTATACTATGTTCGGAGGTATCAAGGCGACGTTCCTCACTGACTACGTCCACACTGTCATCCTGCTTCTCATCATCCTCACTTTCGCCTTCACCACATACGCGACTGGCGACAGACTCGGTTCTCCCCGCGCTGTTTATGACCTCTTGACTGAGGCTGCTGCCGCCAACCCAGTTGAAGGAAATGCTGGAGGAAGCTACTTGACAATGAGGTCCAAGGAAGGCGCCATCTTCTTTGTCATCAACATTATTGGCAACTTTGGTACCGTATTCATGGACAATGGATACTATAACAAGGCTATTGCTGCTTCGCCCGTTCACGCACTTCCTGGTTACATTATGGGCGGACTCAGCTGGTTCGCCATTCCGGTATGGTATTCCTTGATACGTGACATTCACCTCAAGTGAGCACAGATGCTGACACAACTCGCAGTGGTTATGCGCGACTACAATGGGTCTAGCCGCTCTTGCTCTTCAGAGCAGTGAGTACTTCCCAACTTACCCCAACGCGATGGCAGATGCGGATATCAGCGCCGGTCTGGTCCTCCCATATGCCGCCGTAGCGCTCCTGGGCTCTGGAGGTGCAGTCGCTACACTTCTGATTGTGTTCATGGCTGTGACGAGCGCTTTCTCAGCCCAGCTTATTGCTGTGTCGTCTATCTTGACCTACGATATCTACGGCACCTACGTCAACACCAATGCCAGTGGTAAACGCCTCGTGTACATCTCCCACGCTTGTGTGGCTGGGTTTGGTCTTGTTATGGCTGGTTTCTCCACGGGTCTGTGGCATGCTGGTATTAGCATGGGATATCTCTACCTTCTGATGGGTGTCATCATCTCTTCTGCTGTGCTTCCGGCCACTCTGACCTTGATGTGGAAGGGACAGAATTTCTGGGCGGCGACTTTGAGCCCAATTCTTGGACTCTGCTGCAGCATCATTGCCTGGTTGGTTACAACCTCAAAGCTCAATGACGGCGTCATCAACGTTGCCACTTCTGGGTCCAACAACCCCATGTTGGCGGGTAACGTCGTTGCTTTGCTCTCTCCCGTTATTTTCATCCCTGTCTTAACATTAATCTTCGGAGTTGGTAAGTCATCTCGCTACCTTTGCAAAATTGGCAAGATTTCTAACTGCGCAACAACAGATGACTACGACTGGGTCTCAATGAAGAACATCCGCCTTGTCGACGACACCAGCATCACTGAAGCCGCCCACCTCGACCTCGAAGCCGTCGTAGGCCGCCACCACGAACTCTCCCCCGAAGAAGAAGCTGCCGAACAAGCCAAGCTCTTCCGCGCCTCCAAGATCGCCAAGTACACCACCGGCGCCATGACTCTTATTCTCCTCGTGCTGTGGCCCATGCCCCTGTATGGCAGCGGCTACATTTTCTCAGTCAAGTTCTTCTCCGGATGGGTCGTTGTTGGCATCATATGGCTCATGTGCTCGACGATGGCTGTTGGTGTGTATCCGTTGTGGGAGGGCAGGGATAGCTTGAAAAGGAATCTTACGGGTATCTGGAAGGATATCACGGGTAAGAGGGCTATTCCTACGGCTGGACAGAAGTACGAGTCTGGGACGCAAACGCCTGAGGAAGTTGTTGTGAAGGAGGGCGAGAAATGAGGGAGATGATTGATACCTTGATTTTCTGTGATTTTACAATTGCTTACGTATAATACCTACACCATGTGTTCTACACTTGCTCGTTCTCCTCCAGAAATTGAAGCCAACCAAATCCCCCCATAGAGCTGTTAACGATATAGTGCTCTATGAGATGTGTAGAAGTCAACAACACTGGTAGAATTTTGATTTTCATGATGCTGGGTTTACCTTGGTAACTGTAGAGGTTTGCAAGCTACCTGCCCCGTCCCCGTCCCTGTCCCCACGTACGTACCCTATGCGGAGTCTAATCACCCGCTCGACCACATGGTGTCAAGCCACAGCACGTTCCAACATGAGATCTTTTGTATAGGGCAATATCCTTAGACCACCATCACGGGCCGTCTTGACAGGTGAATGACGGGGTATATAACACCATCCCAGACTTATCGCAGACATGATTCCGGGTCCTCGGTCGTGGATGAAAGGTTCTGCTCTGCTAGCCTGGGAGAATCTTATCCAATTCGGCCCTTCATCAGCATGAATGACCGAGGCTGGTAATTACCCTGGACGTGGGAGCTTACCCCAAACCCTCACTCCACCAAACTCTTCTAGAAAAGCCACACGGTAGGCTCGGAACGCCACCAGATGCGAATGTTCCGATTGCAGGATTTAATATTGGCCAATTTTGCTAGGCGGATCACTATGGGGGCTTTCCCCGTTACCCCGCTACCCCAGGAATAAACGGGCATGGGCTCGGGGTAGAACCAGCCGAATCCTGGGCCGAGCAGTAATTGCAGCCGGGAACGCGACCTGCATTTAAGAAAAAGCGCGAGACGGTCCTCTTGGGGTGTTGCCACCGAATTGTCAATTGCTCGATACCTACCGGACTCCTGCAGCACAATGGTCGTTACGAATCTGCTCGCCGTTGCGGCGCTTCTAGCAGGTAGCTCTGCAGCTCCCCTGGAAGAGAGGGCGAAGAAGCCAAAGAGCTTTCTCCAAGAGGTCGGTGACTCGACTTGGGTCATTGGCAATGGAATTTGGAATGTCACCCAGGGGCGTCAGTACGCAAATAAGCTGTGGTACAAGGGCAAGGACAGAGTCGGCAATGCCGTGGGCCATTATGTGAGCTATAGTAAGTGCTACAGGTATTCTCGAGAAAAATCTCAATTCGTCCACAGGCTAATTAATCGCGCAACACAGATGGCGCTGCTTCGGACCTCAACTGGACTTCTGCTGCAATTGTTGACTCTGGCTCCGACTGGATCAATGTCAAGTTCACGGCCAAGGAAGGAGACTTTCATTGGCTCATCCGTGATGATCTTGCAGGCGCATACCAATATTTTGTCAACCATGCCCTGCCTACCCTCGGCGAGTTCCGTACCCTCTGGCGACTCGACAACACTTCATTCCCCCGTGCGCGCACAAATATCAAGGACGATGTATTACCAGCACTGGAGGAGTACCTATCGGCAACCAATGTCCAGGATGAAACCTGGCAAAAGGCAGACGGTACTTTCCTTACCAAATATGACTGGAGCGCTTTCATCAGAGACCAAGACTTCTACGGTGTGTATGGCGACGAGGTTGGCAGTTGGTACTTCAACCCTGGTAAAGATTACTACAATGGCGACCACTTGAAGCAGGAGTTGATGGTAAGTTCGATTTGATTCGGGTCAACGTGTAAGCATCCAACCAACTAATTTTTGCTCCAGGTCCACCGCGAATCCAAAACGGGTGACGCTGTCCAACTCAACATGATCCACGGAACCCACTTCCAAGCCATCTCCCGCGACGTTTTCGCCGACGGCAAGACCTGGGGCCCCTGGCTCTGGTACCTGAACGATGGATCCAAAGACGACGCTGCCCGTCGCGCAAAGCAAGAGGAGAAGGCCTGGCCTTACAAGTGGTTCGAGGACGCGGCATACCAATCTCGCGGCAAGATCCAAGGCAAGCTCGTGCTGAGCGATGGACGACCCGCTGCCGGCGCCGCCGTATTCCTCGGCGACAGCAACTCCAACCTCAGCACGCTAGACCAGGGCAAGGACTACTACTACACCGTGTACGCAGACAAGGACGGCAAGTTTGAAATCAAGGATGTACGAACCGGAACATATGGACTCTATGCGTGGTCCAACGGCGGCAAGCTATCCGACGTCACGACTTCCTTTGTGCAAAACGATGTCCAGATCGCCAAGGGCAAGAACACGAACCTTAAGACTCTGAAGTGGACGGTTACTGACAAGAAGAACCGCGTCTTCCAGCTCGGCGACTTTGACCGCAAGACGGACGGATTCAAGCTTGCGGGCCCTCATCCCTATGGACATGGCCGCATTGCGAATTGCCCTGCAGACCTTACATACACTGTTAACCAGTCCAATACAGAGGATTGGTGCTTCGGTCAGTCTGCAGTTGGCACATGGTCTATTCAGTTCCCCGTCAAGTCTGTTCCCAAAGACTCGTCCTCCGCGAAATTGACACTATCTCTCGCTGGCTTCTCCCAAGGCACTTCAGCGGATGTGCTTCTCAACGATGTAAAGGTCGGGAACATTACGTCTGCTAGTTTGCTGAATAGCCAGGATACGTATCGTGGAGCGACCAAGGCTGGTGAGTGGCGGTTGTTGGAGTTCAAGGTCGAGGGCTCGCAGTTGAAGGAGGGAGATAATAAGCTTGATGTTAAGGTTACGGCTGCGACGCGGTGGAGGGGTTGGCTTTGGGATAGCGTTGTGCTTGAGTGGGTGTAGATGGACTCTTGTCTCTTGTCAAGTGCAATGGGATGGCGTGAAGAGAGAGTATCGTGAAGTAAAATCTAATTGTTTAATTGTACATGATAGGCAATGAAATGTATATAGATACCTGGAGGAATATGAATACTATACATTCCTTGAAATGTTTATAATCTTCGTTGTCACGATGAGTGAAGTGTGCGGCGCGCGACACGAGGAAAGGTATCTAGTTTCGTTCTTGTCTTTTCGAAGACGAGCAGCAATTGACAGGCATGCTGTACCGTGAATGTACAGCAGCCACGAAGAACAGGCTGCAATGTTGAGTAATCCACGAGGAAAATAAACAATCCTCGAACATGTGGCTTAACAGACCAAAAACAACCCCCCATCGGAACCATTAGAGGCCGCTCACCCACCACGCCTTCGCACACAAACCCTCAGCCCAGGTTGAACAAAACACCCCAGCAGAAAACCAGATGCGCATCTCACACAAGCACATCAGCACCTCAGCTCCGCATAATAGACCAGGATGCGTATTACCGCGTGCACCCCACCATTGGCCCAACGACACATCTAGATCCGCCCTCCTTCCTGAAAAGTGACGATCCCTGCCCAAAACATGCTTCCCCCTGGCCGTCCAGGGTCTCGCGGCTACATCCAGGACGAATTTTGCATATTGAAGGACGAAGGGTCTTTCAAATGATAGTTTTGCGCAACGAGCGAGGCTGAGCTGGTGAGGGCTCTGAGTTGAGTTGCTTTGTAGGCATAAATTAAGAGGATGAGAATGTGAATGTGGCGCGCTTGGATCAGAAATCGAAGCCTCGTGGGGGCGCGGATTGGCAAAGCTTATCAGGGACCCCTGGTTGACGTGTATGAGTTACCCCCGGCTTGTGCTTGACCTCAGGGTTGGCGTTTGTCTAGGGTACTGTGAGTGAGGTGGCAGCGTGGTAGCCTGGAGTAGTGTCCGCAGGCTTGCCCCAGGCTACTTGGATCCCTGAGATGCAGTGGAAAAATGATATGCTGTGATTTGACGCGAGGGAAATATGAGTTGGTGAATTTATGTCAAGTTTGTATAGACGCTTTTTCCCAGTGCATACCTGCAATTGCTACACCCCCAAAACCAGAGCAGTTAGGCATCCGGTCATGCGAACAAGAGAGCGGAGTCAGACTGTTACAAAGCTTTTCATGAAGCAGAAAGAAGGTTGATCAATTCTTGGGTGCGCATCCGGGATAGGCAAGAATGCGGAGAAGAGAGCAAGCTCTGGTCTGGGCATAGGGCAAGGGGTACGACAACTACACAGTGCTGGTAAGCACAGCGGTGTAAAAAGCCAATTGCGGCTTCGGAATAAGACGCCGGAACAGCACTAGCGGGCTCTTCATGTTGGGCTTCCCTGGTATGGTTGAAATCGCGTGCGATGTGGTCGTGAATGTATGGGGCGGTGCACTGGACCAGATCTGTCTTGGATGCATGCGGAAGTGCCGATGGAGTTCCATGTGAGGTCTGGACAATAATCTATGTGAGCAGGGTCTCAGACCGAATGTAGGCCGTGAGCCAGAAGTAACCCTTCGTACAATAGAAGACTGGGCAATCGTAGACTGAAAAGTTGGGGGAAGTAGTGCTACATACGTTGCTATCAAGTCTAGATAGGGAGACGTGTTGAGGCTCTTCAACCGCACATTCCCTGGGTTCAGACAAACCTTGACCGTGAAGATGCTGACGCCATGTGTATTTCCACTAGTTTGGGTATTGATCTTTGCAAATCAAGAAGTGCCTTATCGTCTTGTTATCGGAGGTACGCTTATTGTCGTACAAGGCCCCCTGTCTAGGAAAGTCATTTCCAATAAAGTTCGTTTGCAATACGTAGTAACCACAACGCTGGGAACAAACAGGCCGGTTGTGATTGAATAGGCCGAGTAAGAGCGCCCAGATAGATCCATTTGCACAACGCTGACAGGTATCCAAGATCCTGGCATGGGTATATGCTGGATCATCGGTGACCTCTCCTATGAGTATATAGTGTCAACGGAGTCTCCTCCATTGCAGCCCGTTTGGCCCTCTGACTCGAAATTTTTTTCTTGCTCCAAATCTTGGTTCAACAAAGTGATTTTGCAGAATAGTAGACAATCATGGCGGAAAAAGACATAATGGGAGACACAAAAGTGGCCGAGGCAACGGATATCGCTGTGGGGGAAGTCGAAAGGCAGGGATTTGATCATGGGGCTACAAAGAAACTACTTCGCAGACTGGATTGGCATATCATCCCTTTCATGTCGTTGATCTATCTGTAAGTTACTCAGTAGTTCAACCAACACCGCCCTTCTACTGCTAATGCTCCTTCCTCCAGACTTTGCTTCCTCGACCGAACGAATATTGGCAACGCCCGCCTCGATCACCTTGAGCAAGACCTGAAGCTCCATGGCCTCCAATACAACGACTGTCTTGCCATCCTCTTTCCATTCTATATTGCCGCCGAGATCCCGTCGAATATGATGATGAAGCGCACACGGCCATCTATCTGGCTAACCTTCATCATGTTCTTCTGGTCAGCGTCGATGATCGCGCAGGGTTTTGTGTCGAATTATTCCGGGTTGATGGCCACGCGAGTATTTCTGGGTGTCTTTGAAGGTGGCCTCTTCCCTGGAGTTAACTACTATATCACGCAGTGGTACCGACGCAGCGAATGTGGGTTCAGAATGGCGCTATTCTTCAGTGCAGCGACTTTAGCGGGAGCTTTTGGAGGTATCTTGGCGAGAGGAATCGCAGAGATGAGCGGAGTTGGCGGGCGATCAGCGTGGTCTTGGATTTTCATTCTTGAGGGCTTGCTGAGTATCCTGGTGTCGATGGTGGCATACTTCTGCATCTACGACTATCCTGAAACGTAAGTAAAAGTCTGCCATAATAATTCTTCCAAAACTAACTTTGCAGTGCGCGTTTTCTGTCCGAATCAGAACGCGAGGAAGTTCAACGTCGACTAGCTGAAGACCACGGCCACCTGTCCAACGAGTTTGATGTCAAATATGTCTGGCAGGCAATCCGAGACTGGAAGATTTACATCCATATGTTGATCTGCATGGCTGGATTCTGCCCCATTTACTCTTTTGCTCTCTTCTTGCCTACAATTATCAAAAACATGGGTTACACTGCCAACAACGCACAGCTCATGTCGGTGCCTCCATATGTAGTGGCATGTTTCTTCACTATTGTGGCGAGCTATTACGCAGACCGAGTGAAAAAGAGGGGTATCTTTTTGATGGGATTCCAGTTGGTTGGCATCTTAGGGTTTGCACTGCTCGCAGGAAGTGGCAAGCCAAGGATTCAGTATACCGGAACTGTGTTTGCTGCCATCGGCATCTACCCTCAAATTCCGTTAGGAATGGCGTGGAATAGTGGGAATATTGGTGGAAGTCTGAAGCGAGGAACCGGAGTGGTAAGCACAACTCAGATGAAACAAAAAAGCTTTGAATGAGACTGACATTTTAAAAGGCTATGCAAGTCATGGGCGGTAACTGTGGAGGCGTCATTGCTTCTTACGTCTACGTATCCCGGGATGGCCCAAGGTTCATCACTGGCCATAGTATTCTGATTGGATTCGTTAGGTGCGTGTTTCCGCGACATGTTTGGGAGCTGAACTAACAACAATCTCTTTAGCATGGCATTTTTCCTGTCGCTTTTTATGTCGACCTGGTGCCGTCTAGAGAATGCACGAAGGGATCGAGTTGCTGGAGGGAGAGAGACTGCTGAGTTAACAGACGAGCAGAAGATGCAAGAAAGGGATCTTGCCGACAACGCCCCGTGGTTTCGGTACGTGCTGTGATCTCAGCAGAAGAGTAGAATATAAGCCTGCTATGGCGGTTATAGCTTTTTAGGGGAATTACAGTCAATTTCATCATATTCAGAGATGATCGAGAGGCAAAAGTGCATCGAATCGGGAAGCAACAACTCCATCACAACTCGCTCCTAGAATGATAGACAAGACTCAGAATAATGAATTTCTGAGAAACACCATAGTATTGACTTTAAAATCAACTCATCACTTTTTGCCATTTATAATCCTCATTCGACAGGAAAAAGAAATACTCCTCTCACAATAGCCACATATTGAAGGCTGAGAAATAAAGTGCAAGTCGCCATGGCATTCTACCATTTCATCTAATCAAACGCGGACTGTTAGCATATACGTTGTCGCATTCACAAGGCATATCTACTGTACAAAACTAAAGCAGCTAATGTAAACTCAATTTATCAATTTCTTGTCAGTGATATTAGGCTAATGTTATCGTTTTTTCGAGTCAGATTTGCATGAACCCTTTATGGTGGACAAACTCTTGTCATTAAAAGTTGTGAATGTTGCCTCGCTCTCCATTGAGGAATTCTCGTTGATACTTTTCGATAAGTGAAGGCTTTAAGGTACTTCTGAAGAACGCATATTCACAATGGTCTGGCTATCATATATACATGAAGATAAAACGTAAGTAGTCTCAAAAGACGCAACTCTATAGTCTACTTTCCATATTTTTTTCTGTTCAAGGCATTCACCTTCGCCGCATGCTCATAAATAAGCGGCTGAGCTTCCGAACTGTTAAGATGAGTTAGCATCAGGTCCGTTACTTGAATCACATATACTCACTCCTCAAGGAAGATGGTGAATCCGTCATCATGGTTCTTTCCGTAAGAATATCCGGAGAAGCCAAATTGCCAGTACATATCCGGCATCTTCTCCTTCAGAGAAGTCGCTTGCCAGAGGCCGAGAGCCTCAGTACGGGTGATGTTTGATGTCTTTCCGAGATACTCCTGTCGCTTGGAGTCGGTCAACCAACCTATGATTGTTAATGAATTGTTATTTGTATAGTAGGGAGTATGGGGAGGATCAACTTACCGTACTCCTCGTGGACAACTGGCTTGCCAACTTTCCTTCCTGCCTCGGCGTGGTCCTTGATCCATTGATCGGTCCACTCGACAGTCTGTAAAAGTGCAAAGTTAGCGTGATTCGATAAGTTGGAGAATATTGTTGCCTGAGTTGCACAGTTCCCGCCAGGAGGATTCACAAAAGCTTTCTCAATGGTCCTTGGGACTCTGCCACTCCAACAACATCTTGGAAAAGCACCAAGCTTCCTTTGGGGCTCTTACCTTGCTCCACCAGTCGGGGTAAGAATGGAATGTTCCAAAATCAATGTTCTTCAGCGTCAACTCCTTGTCAAAGTCTCCGCCATCATAGCCATTGTAGAATCCATCATCCGATTTACGAGCAAAGCCGCCCTCACCGCCCCAGGTAACCAAATGGTTGGGGTCAATGGACTTGACGTGAGTGCTCATCTCATCGATCCATGCCGTAATGGTCTCTGGAGTGCAGTTCTCGCTACGGGGAAGATTGCGAACACCGTCGGCGCCGCAGCGTGGCTCATTGCCGAGTTCCCAAGCCATAACTGCGGAGGATTTGGAGTAGCGGGTGACAATTTCCTTGACATAGCGCTTGAACGCGTCCTTGATCTTGGGCTCGCGGTAGAACTTCGCTGTATTAGCATTCGTCCTCACACTTCTAATATAGCAGCAACTCACATCGTCATGATACTTGAATCCGAGATTCACGGTATAAACATCCATGCCACCATAGTCCGCCCAGTTATTCGTGAGGGCGATGATGAGCTTCATGCCGGTTTTCTCGGCCGCGGCAATCACCTTGTCGAAGGGAGTGAGGTTGATCTCACTGACTCCGTTGTCCCACCATTGCAGGACGTTTGGACTTGGACCTGCTCCTTCGTTGCCGTATTGAGGGAGGCCTTCAGCGATGTATGTGCGGTTCTTGTCGTTGAAACCCCATGTTCGGAAGACGTTCAAACCGGCCTTCTTTGCGGCGGCCAGGCCAGCTTCAACATCGGATTGTTGCTGTAGACGACCCGTTAGTGATTTTTTTTTGAGATTGGAATTGAATGTTTGCGGAGCTTGACGTACGTCATTGAAGGGGAAGTAGTACGCATTGCTGCCCGCAAAGTAGAAATCTTTGCCATCAAGCTTGAACACATTGCCCTTAGTGGAGACAAAACCGGCCGGCGGTTTCCTGCCAATGGCCGCAGCAGCAGCTCCAGAGCTAAGAAGCAAAAGATGTCCCAAGTTGAAAATCATCTTGAAAGCCTTATTGTGTCAGAACAACAATCAGAGAACACACAATTCCTAGAAAACATTTTTTCCCATGCACATATCAAAGCATATGTAGTCTCCCAAAGCATCTCCAAGCCGCGCTAATCCTGTTTCGACACGGAGCATCTCAGTGCTTGATCTACCTGTCCGAAATTTGCAACTTCCCCAGATTATATTGAGTTCGGAATAGCCAAGCATATTTCAAGCGATGTGATTGGTGTAAATCAGCCTCATAGACCTTTGCTCGCAGGGATTCATTTGTTCCAGAAGGGTAGTCCGCTTGGCGGCCTGGTAACCCGGAAAAATAACGAATGAACCTGGAGTGACGGACCTGCAGCCGCGTTAACGTAGCCGTTTGCAGTCCTTGGGGCCGGGACGAAGAGTGGAGAGGCAATTTATTCCGCGTCTTAAGTGATGTATGCAGTACTGGGTAGCTCATAGTGGCTCAGGTGAGAGTCTGTAGGAGGGCTCGCCACAGCGGATTCTATATGGAAGGGGTTGGTAGGACTACCTAAAGGTTGCGTGCTACGGGCCGAGTTCAGGGTCATGTGTGCCCATGCGCCCACAAGTCCAAGTGCTCTTAAAACTTGCAACGACCTGGTAATTGGCTAAAACGGCCAAGAATAATATACAGTGATCGACCACTATTAGTTCACTAGTATTCAGGAGAGCACTTTAGTTTCTCTCTACCCTTTTCACTTTTCTCAACTGTGGAGTGTTCTAGATACCCAGGAACGGCCCTGTAGAACTGATGCCTAGCTAGTAGAGTTTCTATTGGAGAAGTATAAATGTTGTAAGCCATCCTCAAATAATGCTCGCCCTTTCCCAATACAATTTACACTATCCTTTGAACTTGATATTGGATATGAAACCGTTCGTCAACAGTCAGCTTAATCCGCATGTCAAGGTATCGCAACCAAGATCGAACGTGCCATGGCCATTTCCAATGTTAGCCCATCCAAACTGGACATCCTCGATTCAGCACTAAAAATACGAAAGAAGCACACTTCCAACGTATTCCAAGGAGCCTTTATCACGTATTCAGGAACGTTGGCAGCAACAGACCAATTGCCTGATCTGATTTGACAAGTTGAGCTGCACAAGCCCTACAGTGAACTGGGAATATTCTATAGCTAAGTATAACACATGATAGCCCATTGTATGTTCACATGATAGGATGTCAGAAAGGGAATATGTGGCATTAGTTTCCTCACCAAGCTCAAGCCGCCATAGTTGTTTTGCAATATAAGCCCCAATTATGGCCTACAAATGATGAGTGAAGGTACGATTGAACGTATGGACCTGAGCGAGTTCGCCACATGCCCACGATATCTTTCCTTCTCTACATGCTTCTGATTTGTAATAATAGGAAGCATGATAAGCATTTACAGTATGTGGAGGCACGGAAAATGGCTACTCATTAATGAAAAGAGAGGTTCCTCGTAGAGCAATTCTGTTGTCTTTGTTCGTCAGCCACCTACTAAGTACATATGATACCACCAACTGTTTGGCGTAAGTCTTGCGAGTACAATCAATTAGACTGATCTTTCTACACGGTCGAGTCACTTTCAATCATATTACATCTCATCTAGCACGTCTATTGGAAGGTAACTTGTGCTCGAAGATGGGGGTTAGGTAATGGTGAATCACCATGACTAAGCGTTCAAATGCTCTCATGATGGGAATTTGATTAAGCATTACCATTATTCGATATTCCATCTCTAACTACTACACATGGTAAATTCGTTCAGGGCTATCCCTTGCTACTGCAGGTAATTAGACGGATGTGCCTGATGGCTGACAGCTCTTATCGATAAGACAACCATCAGAAGTACTCCTTCACGAATATTTGCACGAAAAATACCTGCCTTCTAATTCCGCGCCATCGGATATGCCCGCACCGGGGGACATCTCCCGTCGCCATCGCGCGATGGATACTCGACGCCCGGCCACGATGGCGCCCCATTGGGTACATACATGTGTTGCTCTCATCGCCGATTGCCCAGCACCGCGGCGATCCACATGTTCGCGCTCTTGTTTCGCCACTTGAGCATCAATCAACTTGTCTCCACCAACATGGGAGTGCTAATCCAAGCAGCAAAACTAACTTCACGTGTACCGAGGAGATCGTCCTACTCGGCGCAGCGGACAACGTGGCCTTGGGACCGAAAAAGTGGCGAATGCAATGGCCCTGAGAATTTGAGGAGACAGCAGCGTTTGAATCTGCTGGCAGGTCAACTGCTGCACCTCGAAGCTTTCAGAGTTGGCAAGTGGGGTAGTCTAACTAGTATCCACAAGTAGACAGGTTTAAGCTCCCGGTAGCCTCGGAAGCGCTATCGAGCCCCTCTCGTGAGATGTATCGGTTCGCCTAGTCCAGCACCGGGATTGCTCAAGAGAAACGCAAGCTGAAGAATTTCACCATTCAGAAGGCCAGGCGAAGTTACACCATCTAGCGTTTCATCAATACTCGCCCCATCTTTCACGACTCCTCAGCTGTGCTCTCGTACGAGGAGGCATTCCCTCGCCAACCGCTCCGTCAAAGGAAAAAAAACCCCACGCAGTGAAACTGAAAGTAACGCGTTTCTCAGCCAGCGCCACACAGACCTCGGTCCATTCCACTGATCGAGCAACTCACATGCGAGCAACATTAGAGTTGGGCTGTTCCTATGCACGAACTCTCCTGAAGATCTAAACGCCTACCGTATTGCATTGACAAAAACCATACTGTTTCTAACCGACGCTAGACTAGACAACATCGTTCGATGGCTCGATCAAGAGTGCTTCTGGCATTGGCCAATAGCCACCTGATTTCGTGCCACACGGCCCAGTATTGTACGCACCTTGCACAAGTACGCGGCTAACACCCGTCCGTTTTTGTACCACCTGACACGGCCGATCTTGCTGTTTCCTGCGTGGCCACCATGCATAAACAAACAAACAGTCATAACAATCGCACGATCGCCCACGGAATATTTTAGCTCTAGGGCCCGGCAGATCTCCAGCCGGTTCGCTCTTCCAACTTCACACAGAAAGAGCAAGTGAAGATCGGTTCGTTAGAAACAGCAAATCTACCCTGTCATAAACGCCACCACTTTTCTAGAAAATTTCCGGTCTAGCGATTGGGATTGCAACTTCAGAACTAAATTTGCTCGCCAAAGGTTTCTATATAATTATCTACAAAAGGTTAGCGTATGAGCAGACTAGCACTACTCCGTGCTGCAACAATATTTGCCCTTCTGGTAGACGAGTCCGTGGATAAACGGCTTCGATTGATTCAATGAACTAAGAACAGCAATCAGTAGAATCCATGTCCATGAATGACTTCCCTAACACTCACGCCACAGCGGCTCGCAAAGGCGTCCTTCCCAAGCCAGCTACACAACGGAATAGCAGCAGCTAGCATGAGAGCAGCAACAATCAAAAGCACTCGTACCTGCTGTTCCGTTGCAATTGCCGGATGTCTGGAATGCACATGTCCGTATCTCTCCTGGCCCTTGGATTTGTGAGTCGGTGCGAGTACAGGGTCTCGGGCAGGCACACGCACGATAGACAAAGAAAAGCTCCCCAGACACGACAAACGTACCTTACCTCAATCTACTCTAACCAACCAATCTTCAATACTGCTCTGCCCTGTCTGCCCATCTCTTCCGCGACCCCTCCTCCAGAAAGATCCGAATCCAATTGCATCAAATGAAATCAAATCCAACGCAGCTCCAGAGCCTGGATCGCCACACCACACCACACCACACCCTTTGTCCTGTATTCTTTGTACTAATCCCATCCCATCCCATTCCCACCCGTCCTTCTCCATGGACCACCCACCACCCACTCAACAAACATCGAACCACCTGCCGAACAAATCAAACAAACTCAGATTCCCCAGCCCCCCTCTCCCCTTCCCCGCATTCCACCCCTTCAGCACAGCCTCGACCCATCAAATGTTCCATGCAAAAATAAAAAATAAATAATTCCGGCCCTGCGAAACCCAAACGGCTACCCCTCCGCACTCTCACGCTATCTACCCCGCAAAGCCAAAAACCAAAAACAGTAGAAACCATAGGAGCCACAAGCAAGAACAAAGCCACACAGCGAAATCCGCGTCAGTCTGCCCCTCCACCCCTCCCTCCTCTCTCTTTCCATGAATCAACATACAAGTAAAACTCACGCAATCAATTGACTCACACAGAACCTAGACCTATACGCGGACTAGACAATTAATTTAGTCTAGTCTTACTCCACTCCACTCCACGGCACGGCACGACAAGATGCTTCTGCAAACATATGAACCCAATGAACCTAATAAGCAAGACCTTTTAGAACAAAAAAATTTGTTAAAGACGCTTAAGGTATAGAGATAGAGAGAGAGAGAGAATATCGGATTTTCTCATTTCAAATATCACACTGTCAATGAATCTGCTTCTCAGCGAGGAGAGATAACTTAGAAAGCAAACGGTCGTGAACTATCCATGCCTTCTTAGTCAAATCAAGAAAAGATTTCATGAATGGAAGCAGCAAAACAGAGTTTCGATGGAAGCGGACAGAGCGCCCTTTCTCCCATCAAAGCCTTCATCCCATTCAAATATTTTCAATACACCACTTCACACATGAATCAAGCGAAACAAGTTGGGGCAAATCTGTAGAATTCGAAAAACTACCAGTCTAATCCACTCCGCTCCATTCCACACCATTTCAGGCCTGGAAGAGAAAAAAGAGGAAAGGGGGTATCTTCTACCATCTCCGCTTGCCAATTATTACTTTCTTTCTCCGGTCAGGCCAGGGCCATTGCGGGAATGGCCTGCCTTATCCGTACAAAAGAGCCCATTTCTTCCTTCACTGCCCCATTCCGTATTCATGGCATAACTCATCCATCACTGGCAAGCAAAACGCCAAAAAAATACCATACACAGTCCATCAGCTACTACAGCTAGACGGGGCACAGCCATGTGGTGCCTCTCGCTGGTCCTCGTGGCTGCAAATAAAGTGAAATACAGGAGGTTGAATGTTAAAAGCAAAGAAAAAAACAAAAAGCAAAAAAAGACACTTTTCGTATTTCAATATTCGGGGTATCATAGAGAATCGTTGTAAAACGAAGGGAACGATTGCAATCAAATCCCATTCGTGCGCAGCATAAAGGGAATTGGCCAGTGGCTCGCGCTGGGGCAGGGAATTGACAGCTAAACAGACAAGGAGACTACTAGTGGACGACACGACTTTCATGAGTCCTGCATGTCATCGTCAAAGTCCCGTAGCAGATCAAGCCCACCGTAGTCGTCTTGGTCGTTGCTCAGGTCAGTGACTTCGCTGGGGAGAGTTTCAGCGCTGGACTCGCGGGCCTCGATGTGCTGTGTTTGGATGGTACTCATAGTGGGGCTGACTACCTCGCTGGGCTTGCGTGAGCCAGGAGTACCCAGCGCGGGAGACATGCCGAGTAGATCCCCCGCACATCGTGCTAGGTACTCGTCGACAGCCCAGAATCCGCATCCGGCGTGCCGCAGCACTTCGTTCTTCAGCTCCAAGACCTCCTCGCGTAACACAGCAACGTTCTCCTTGAGCGCCTTGTTCTTGCTCGAGTACTCGCGCGCCCGACTCTCCAGGCCGTTGATGTACTCCTTCTTGCGCTGACGGCACTTGTGAGCAGCGACGCGGTTCTTCTCCAAGTGGGACTGGCGAGCTGACGAAACTTGAAAGGGATAGCCTTCAGTGGTGTAAGCCTCGACCAGCTGAGGTTGCGACTTGGGCCGGCCGCGCTTGCGTTTTGGCGGCTGGGGGTTGGTATTAGCGTTCTGTTGGGGTTGAGGTGGGGTAGCTGCTGTGTTTGGTTGGTTTTGATTGGCAGCGGCCTGCCTGCCGGAGCGACGACGTTTGGGCGACGGTTGCTGCGTTTGCCCATCATGCTGTGACTGTGATTGCGCGGGCTCCTCTGCATGTTGTTGGTCTTGTTGCTGCTGTTTGGAGTCCTGCGGATGGCGGCGGTTGTAGTCCTGGAGAGCGTGCATCTGGTGCTCAGGCCAGAGAGCTTCATTCCTGAGCTGCTCGACGGGAATGGACTGCTCGCGTGTCGAATCACGGCGTGGTTCAGCTGGCGAGAGGTCCTCGGGTGGAGTGATCTGGCCATATCGTTCAACTGAAGTCTGGGTCAAGAGAGAAGGGGGGATGGTAAAGGCCATGTTGTTCAGCGAGTCAGTGCTGCTGGCGAAGGGATGCCACTTTTCCGTCGAAGGCTGAATACTGGAGGTGTCGTTGAGGGCGACGAAGGCGTCGTGGGCCCAGTCGAACTGGGGGGCGGAATCGAGTTCCATCATAGTGGCCAAGAGGGTGGGAGGCGTGAGGAGAAGTTGAGCGGCACTGTTGGGTTGGGCTGTGGTGGACAGTGTTTGGAAGAGGAAAACAAAGGAAGGAGGCTGTGGATAAAAGCCGAGCTTGATTTTGGTTTGCTTGGTGGGAGGGGATTATTTGTGTTGAGCAGGCACGCAGTTGTATTTAAGGCATGCACCGGGAAGGCAACCCGAGATACAGAACATGTAAGGCGGAATGGAGAATAGGGTTGGATAGGATTGGATAGGCGTAGGCGTAAGTGTAGGCTACGGCAATCGCAGTGGCGAGAGAGGGAGGGAGAGGCAGAGGGAGAGGGAGAGGGAGAGTGAGAGTGGGTGGACGGATTGCACACGCTTTTCACGGTTCAAATGTTGTCGAGAAATGTGGCAGCACGCAGGGGGCTGCGAGGGGTTAAAAGGAAAAGGAAAGAAAGGGTCGAGAGGAGCCAGCAGCAGCCCGGCAGCACAGCGCAGGATAGGCCGGGATTGAGAGCCGCCATGGGCCGCCGTGGGGCGCCAAAAGAGTCTCACGGGTCGTCTGGCCATGGGAGAATCTGACAATGGCATGGCCAGCGCGAAGAATTGCATCCGTTGCATCAGGAACTTGTCGGCTGGGAGGTCCCTACGCCCAAGCGTTGTGATTGTGTGAAGAGAGGTTCGATCCGCCGCGGAATCGACGATGAGCGCAGCGCATCTTACATCATGTCTGTGGCGCCTCTGTGGCTGGTGTGTCCACTCCCATCCGCCCATCCAATCACTGCTGCTGCACCGTGCGAACGCCAACATGCGAAATCAGGTTTGCCCATGAGCGCTTGCGACAAATGCATGCATGCACTCTCGCTGGGGCCTGTCCAGCAACTACCTGCCACCTTACTAGGCTGTTGCGCCTGGGTTATTTCCGTCTGCAGCGATCGCGATCGCATGCGTCGACCCAGTCACCTCTGGAAACCTCTTCTCCGGGCCCCTCTGCTTGTCTTGTCTCTCTGCTCTTCATCGCGTCCGGCTGTTTACCGTTGCCTGCTTGCTGGCTTTGATTGCTCTGGGTGTTGCCGTTGGACGGCTCTTTCTGCCGCCCTTTGCCAACCACCACATCCCCTCTTCCAAGTTATATCGCCGTCTCCCCTCTTTCTTACCAATGTAGCGTCCAGTGACAGGTGTGACTGCGTGTTTCTCCTCCTCCCAAACCCCTTCCGCAACACCACTAGTGATACTTTGCTCCGCTACTCTTTCACGACATGGCGCGATCGCCGTGACCAATACCCATGGTCGCCCCGCCAAGTAGTGGGGAAGGCCGCTATTCTACTATACCTTCTCTAGCACACTCTGGAGACAAGGTGGTACCAAGAGCCAAAAGTAGAGGCCCACAGTCTGTTTCTGTTCAGCAGCTCAGCGACATGCGCTGCAGGCCCACCGCGTATTTGCCCCGCTGTGCGCCCTCAGTCCTCAGCTCTCCTACTTTTCCTGCTCTTTTCTTGATAGTCAGTCGGCCTGCCAGCTTTTTTTCTTCTCATATCTAATCTCCGGCTCCACTCGTGCCTCTGTTATGCTGGAGCCCACCGCGTGATACCTGCTCTGCCAGTTCTGTACGCAACATGCCACGCAATTGGAACTGGCCCTCAGTCTGCACTTACCATTGCCATGCCCCGCGGGTGAAAGCTCTGCCCAAGCGGGATCATCATTCGCCCCCTTCTCCCCCCTTGCTTGCCTACCGGGTATCTTCCCACAGAACGCCTGATCACGTGGCAATCCATTCACGTCATTGGAAGCCAACGACTATCATGGCGTCTTTCTCCCCAGATTTCATACGTTGCCGCGACCCGCTCTGTGACTGGTTCACGACGATCAACTCCCGGTAGTTGCAACACCAAATGTCATCCCGCATTTGCTTGCAAGTCTCGGGCGGCGGCGCTCTGCCTTCCGCGGAGCCTCTTCCACAACGTCGATCTACTACTGAATTCGTTCAAGCCCATGATGTTTTTCCTTATCTCTAAGAAGCTTCTGATGTGGCTCTCACTTCTCCCTCCCGCTTTGTGCGTCGTCCATTCTACCTACCCTGCAGAGCTGCCTAACAGCACCCGGTGCACATTCTTGACAATTTTGGCCAGCTTCCAAGAATGCCATAGTTTGCTCTCCTCCAGAATGACCCCGTTTCCACAAATTCCCCAGAAACGTCTTTTGGCCCCCAGCCCCTTCCAGGAACAAGTAGCCGTCACATATGCAGGTCGATGACGTAAGGGGTCGCAGCTGGAGCCGCACTCCGCGGAGCTTATAACATATTATCAGACGAAATGTCTACTGTTTGTCTAGGCTAGTGCATACTGCCCGTTCATCCTTTACGCAGTCTGCTCTGCCGGTGGACGAAAAGTGGTTCATCAGTGTTTACCAGCTAGGAGAATCCGACCCATAGGTCCAAGAAACTGCAAAGTGATTTACTGAACAACGCGTCTCTATTGCGGCACTTTGATTCTCATTTGCCGACTCGGTACCGCTCTGATTGTGTACCCCCTTGTTCCAGAACCTGCTGCCAGCTTTTCGCCGCAATCGCGAAGTCCACGTACATAGTCCCACTGCCTTTTTCGCACACCATACCAGCCTGTGGATGGCCCAGTCACAACATCAGCAAACAGGGAGCAACCCTTCGCTGGGTCACCCCAACAAAAAGTAGAAGAGCAATAGAAGATATACTCGCGGAGCGTAGTGGACACGCCTGAATCTTGGGTCACGTGCAGGGGGCTCTCATAAGTTTGAGGTGGCAACACCAAATTCTCGTTGCTCAATTGCAGTGTGGACCAGTGAGATCTCTTGAGTCCAAGTGGCAAAAAAACGTGACCCGAGAACTACCCGTGCGCGTGAGTAGTCAATGTCAATGCAGCACGCTAATCCACCGTCGCATAGAAAACCGCACAACTTGACTCTCTCGATCGAGAGATCGCAGTCTCACTACCCGATTTAGCGCATGCAATTCTTACTCTCGGGCGAGTGGGAAACTTGGAATTCCCCATGTCTGAATTGCGTGTTGGGCAAAAGAATCCCATGAGGGACCGTGCGCGCCAGCGTTCCATGCATGCAGCCCGAGCTAACTACATCATCTTACGTACTCTCCTTTCAGTCTGGTCTTGTTGCCCGCATTGGAAATCGATGGATGCCCAATGTCTGCATCCTGGTATCCCGGTCAGTGTGGACAAGCATGGGTCCGCATGAGCCTAGATCCTTATTTGCTGGCTTCATTCGGGCATGCCTCGGTAGCATTCGGGGTGTTTTTGGGGCCTATCTACCTGGAGAAGGTGGACAGATTGGAGAGTCGACCTAAGCTAAGCTGAGATATTGGAGATGCACCGCTGATGGATGGTGAGGCCGCGTTGGCTAAGGTATTGGTCTACACGTGCTGCTTGCTTCCTTAAACAGCTGAAACCATATCAGTCCCTCGTACGATGGTTGCACCAGATCGGTGATCTGAACTCGACTACCGGGCTTCATTTCAGAAGAGTACGATAACCAGTTTTCGAGCTTCTCGGGCTATGGCAGGATAACAGCTGACGAGGTAGTTCGTCCCGACAACATCTGCTCTAGCAGGCGTACCAACAGTGCGCTGCTGAGAAACCCACCCGACTGTCCGCAAATCCTAGTATCCGACCAAGAGCATAAGCTCTGAATGCCAATTCTTCGATCTACCTCTACCTCTTCTCCCCTTCCAGAGTCTCTAGCAGGACAAGGATTTGTAAAATCTTCATTTCTTTGCCTAACCCCCGACCCAATCTCTTATCTAAAAGTTCACTATGTGGGGCGTGCGTTACAGCATCCCGCCTATTAACTAAAAGAAATCTCGTCTTCCGTTACTCATCTTACATCATTCCCCTCCGTCTTTCCAACGTCCTCGACCGCACAAAGCCACCTTCACTACAACTAGCCAACCAATCACACGCTCCTATCAATCCCCGTTCCCACTAACGCAACCCAACCCAACTCAGTGGCTTGCATATACCACGAGCTTCAGTCAGCCCCAACCTTACAACGGATCTTGAACTCTTGTGCATGGACTCGCTCCCTGTGGGAAGCTAAGCTCATCGCACAATCCAACACAACATCAAGCTGGGAGTTATTTGTATATATGACGTGTTCTCAAACTCTTTCTCCCTGCTCTGCTCGGGTGTCTTGTCTTCCTAGCAATCGCAACGAGACTCCGCGTAGCAACCAAATCGGAATAATGCAGGGGTGAATTGAGCACTGTCTGGAGTAGTGATTGCGATTGCCTTTCTAGATGTCGTACATAACTGATCGCGCAAATGATTTGCACCTCGCTAGTGGCATGATTACAAGGGAACAAAATTCTCCGGCAGTGTTTGAGGATGTTTGTGGCTTGTTAGTAGTACGCCCGGGGTTCGCTAGCGAGTAGGATTCCTACGGGCGCAGTATTTGGGGTTTTTTTTTTATTTGTTGGTGACTTTGTGAGCTGTCTGGCGGGCTGGCTGGCTGATTGGAGAAGGTGGGATGCCGTGATATTGCGGTAAACGGAGGCGGACTTAAATGCCTAGCCAATCAGTACAAATATCCGTTCAGGGTGAATGAATTAGTTGGTACCAAGGAAGTGGGATGTCGGAGAGTAGATGCGCACGTGGGGTTATGCATAGCTACGTAGTTTGCCAATGGGGGAAATTTTGTGCTTGCAGGGTTTTATTTGTTTTCGAGTTTGTGCTAGTCTGTGTTCCGTAGTCCTACTAACAGCGACGTCGCTGATAGTACTGGGAGCACAAGTGACGAATCCCTTTGGAGTGCCTATAATGATGACAATCTTGACGTGCATAAAAACAAAATTAACCATGCGTGATATACCTCGTAGTCTCTTCACAGCAAGCGCACTAGCTGTTGGGTGACAAGCGATATTTGCATCCCGTCGAAGCGGAGAAGTACTCGTTCACGTACCACCCTTCGAGGCAATGTCTACCAAGTATGGACACCACCCCAATAACCGGATTCTAGGAAATCCTATACTCTCCCAATAAGGTAGGTTCTGCATATGAGGGAGGCAACTGGGACCCACGTACTAAGCCTTCACGATTATTCATGTCTCAACACCATGTCTTCTCATTTCTTTTTCCTTGTAACCGTTTGATCCGAGACAGACCCGCAAACGGCCCGCAGACATTCCCTATCATGCCAGATGTCAATTTTAATCTTGGCTGCAGCACCGTTTCCCGTCAATCAATTGTGTGTGGTGGGGAGTTCTCACGTGATAAGTCGTACGTCATACTTCCCTGTTCCGTTTGGCGCTGCTTTTCGCACATCTGTTCTGTTCGAATTGATCGTCCTTTTCTAATCAGAGCATAGTCCACGAATTGTATCTCCATGCCTTGGACCCTGTGCACTGAACTACGGATATGTCCCTGCGCCCTGCAACGTTGCTCACTTGGTTTCGCTAGCCTCATTTGTTATGGGTGAGCAAGTTTCCTATCATCCAATGACTTAAACATGCCCCTGTGAAAATGACGTTAAGAGTGAGATCCTCTCCTCGGAACCTCAATATCGTCTCCGCGGACCCTTATTTCCATTCCTCGTGGCCTTGGAAAAGTGAAGCTCGGTAAAGTATGCCGAACCAATAGGAATCCAGTCACGTAAACCCAACTCTTTAGGACTGCTACATGAGATCTGCAAGTGTTTCAAAGCAGATCAACAAAGAACGTCTGGGATTATATCCAGTTTCCAGACTTTTGGCATATGCACGATGAAGTAGACGTCAGCAAGACAATGCTTTTGGAGTTGGGTTCAGGCAGAAGGCGATTGGTCCGGTGCGAAATTCCAGAGATCGTCTGTGCGAGGTGTAGATGCGGAATCTTTTTGTTTGGGCCGCTATGGTTGTCAACCTGGTGTGATATGGAAGCGATGATGAGACTTCGGTGGTTAACGTAATTTCATGTCTGCGTGCAGCTCTCCCTTGTCGCATCTTTCTCTTGTTTCTCGATCATTGTAAAGCCGAGGAGGTTGATGGCATGATATGATGTCCTAAAAGGTGGAGTTTTGCTTAGAAATCGGATGCTGTGACGCGTCAAAGTTGGTTGCTTCTTTTGTTGTAATGGGTTTGTGGTTGACATGTTGGGCGGCTTTGTTGACCAATTGTGTCGATGTGTGGAAGCGCAGCTTTGAGCGGGAATAAGGTGGATTTGATTGTAAATGTTAGTTAGCTATGATGCCCGGATGCGCCATCTTTGGTGGACGGCAAGAGTAGATAGGTTCTATCCCGATTCCCATACTCTGAGCATTTGATGACGGAGTACGTTTGGGGTGCACAATTGATGAAAATACTTGGTGTCTTTAGTATGAGAAAAAGATGATAGTGAACGCTATGATATTTAGTTTGAGCACAGAGGCATTAGAACCCTCCAATGCCACAAGATCATCGTGTAGAAACAGTTTAACTCTGAACGAAATCGCGGTTGCCCTCATGCATTGTTAAACCTCTGCCGAATTGCAGCTAGAGTAAGACGGGTACGGCAATTCAGAGTCAGGCAAATATAAGTTACGCATAGAGAATAAATCGTGCGTTCCTGCTCGAAATGCAATAAGTCGAGGTGGGGGAATCTGGGCAAACAAATAACTTTTTGTTGGTGCTATTTCTATAGTTCTAAGACTAAGGGGCTTTTCTACATCAAAGCCAATTGACATCGAGTGGGGGAATTACCTTAGAGCCGTGAGCAAAAGTCATGAACGTTGCCTAAAAGTCTCGGCGAGAGATTAATTGTTGCCTATTGACTTGTCTCCAGGATTAAATTTACAATTCCGTATTTGAGGCATGGAGTTGGGATGAGGAAGGGCGGGATTTCCCAAATAGTCAAAGAGTCTTGCCTATTTTGAATCACGACTGGAAACCGCGTATCCTCAACGCCCTTTTGCACTACTTTTGTGTGCTGGTGCCAGATACTACACGAAGAACAATTCCCAACCATTGGTTCTGTCTCAAATGCTTCAAATTTAATTGCTATTATTCAAAGGCACGTGACTTTGATGGCATCTCGGCACTCGCACCTGCAGCCTAACTAACCAGCTTCACGTCAGCGTCCTATACGAGCAGATGGCTAATATATACTCGGTCTTCTGAACATCCTTCAATTAAGTCACTGCAGCTTTTGGGCATAACAGTTCTACTTTATACAGTTCAGCACCAGTTTGAAGAGCTTTAGCGCTTCCGCGAGTTTCGTCCGATTGCCCCTCATTATGGCCATTCAACTTAATACCAGTTTTCTCCGCAATGCTTCTGGGAAAGAGGCCGCCGAATACCTCAAAGAACTCAGGCAAGAGTCTTCTCCAGAATATGTTACGCAGCAATTCCTTCATGCGGTAGAACGAGGCTCGCTTCCAGCCGCCACATTTGCAGTATGGCTGGAAGTGTCTCGCTCACCTTTCGCCATTCAACAAGCACTATATCAAAAGATCTCGGTAGGCATTCGCAGGGCTGGCATCACACAACTCGGGAAGCAGCTCAATTCCGTTGACTGGAGGGAAACCTGGGATGCACTTGGCGGCATTCCAGGCATACTCGAGATCTACAGCGATCTCTCCGTGAGCGAAGTGGGCGTAATGTCAAGTAGAATTGGCAAAAGCGCAGGAGGCCAGGATGGCCAAGAAAAGAGAGAAATCTATACAGATCTGTTCAAGTCTCTATTTCCGGAGCTTTTCCCAAACGCTCCTTACAGAAACATGGATAAACGTCCATTAGGCCAACACCTTCTAGGCCTTATTGGCGGTTGCACAGAAAGCTTCGTTGAAGAATGGTGGATGAAAAACGCACCGAAAGAGCTCGAGGAAAGTGTTCGGCAACACAATCTCGTGAAGAACTTTCCACACGCCTCCCGATCAAAAGCATTCAGTGCTCATTTCGGGAATGACTGGAATAACAAGTCCTCCGACCGCCTCATTACTCTTATCTCTCACAGCTCTGAAGGTCCCTCGCATGAGCCAGGTTTCTCTCCGTCGATGCAATTCTTACTTGACATCCTACGAAGGCTAGCCGATGGGGAGCCGTCCAGCTATCGGTACGATTGGGTTATTCCACGCCACGTCATGCCTTTGCTAAAGCGAGCTATGCGGAAAAAGGTTGCTTGGGTCAAAATTGAGGAGATTCTTGAACTTACAGCCAAATATCTAGGGCACAGATCCGCCGCTAGTGATCCCGCTGAAATATCGAATGAGGAATTGCTTCACTGGATAGTCAAGTGTTGGGCTCGGCAGCCTGAACAGTTCGAGGACCATTTTCGAGTATTACTCCGCCAAAGCTGCCAAAAAGACATGTTTTATGAGATCACATGCTTCAAGAATCTGTTGGAAGCATCTCCAAAGTCGAAACGCTATGAATTGTTGACCCTTTGCTTCAAGGAAATAAATGGAATAGATCTTGACAACGGGAATGATCTGAAGCGGGTCCGAGGCGTACTCACTCCCTCTTTTCTTCTCGATACGCTGAGCGACTCAGACGCGTTGAATCTATTAATTCGCTCACGCAAAGCTCGGGGTGATGATGATTTGATTCAGCCCCAACGTCAAATCTGGGAACAGGAAACTGGTAACAGTATTCTGGGAATGAGCATAGCAAGGGGTCAGCAAGCCAAGGACCCAGACATTTTTCATGTGTTTCTCTTGCGACGAAATGGTTTCCTCGAAGAAGCAAAAGAGAAGGCAAAAGACTGCGAGGAACGCAATAGAAAACTGGCTATGTCATCATCTGGCCAGGAGGAGCGCGCCTACTATGCAAATAAGGCCCTACACTACGCCATATCCAGTGGATCTTTACAGATATATAAGGAGGCTCTTACATGGGCTCAGCGCTTCATCCGCGATCCATTCACAGCGAAGTCGCTATTTTCAAGCCAACCAGAAGAACTTGCATTGCTACTCTCTGGTATTCCAGATATATTTACGAAATCAACTAACCTACTCGGCGTGAGGAATCACGTTAATGAGGGTAATCAGCTTCTGATAACCCTGTTCGAAACTATCCGTTCAGCACTGCAGGAGCCTTCATTTGCTGTGTATCACTGGGATGGAACCGTTCAAATCTTTCTCCACACTGTAGAGCAACGTATTAGCCGCTCACGCGAACTCAAAAACGCGCTCGGCTTGTCCGATGGTGAACTGTACGAAACTCTGTGGGAAGGCATGATAGAGACAATAGTCACCGTAGAAGAGAGAGCATTACGGGATGAGCACAAAAGGCTAGAGGTTCATTTCCTTGGTGGGATTCTAGGCCGCAACTCCTTAGACACTATACAGCTCAACAATGAAGAACCGGCAACGTACATGTTCTTCGATAATCTGGCGAAAGCGAGAGATCAAATCTGGTACAGATTTCGACCCACTATTCACCCTGCCACTGCAGCTCTTCCAGCTCCATTCCCGCGTGGCCTGCCGCTTCAATATCTTATCCGACCATTCTCTCTTGACGCTCCGAATCTGGAAAGCAGCACACCGTATATTGCGTATCGAGTAAAGGCAACACTTTTCCCCAACCCAGAAACTGTTCTCGCTCCTGTTCCCACAGACACCGAATCGTGGAAGGCGATTGGCCATTTTGTCGATGAGTATGCGGTAGCTTTGAGAATCTATGTTCCTGAAACACTGGGTGAGAATGAGAAAAAAAAACGGGTGGAAAAAGCATGGACATATGCAACTGACGTGCTCTCTCATGATCGCATGAGTTCAGCGGAGGCGACTCGCTTCTGGCACGAACAGAACCGTGAAGGCCTCACAGAATTCTGGCCGCCTCAGAGCGTTACCGAAGGAAACAAGAAAGATTGGCTTCTTATTCCTCAAGTGGACAACCCAAGCGACATCGAGGAATGGAATCCTTTGCCCCCGGTAGATGAAAGGGAGGAAATCGAAGAGCGCAATCTCAACGTACTGACATACATCGATCTCTCGATGAAAATATGTCAGAGCGAAACTCCTATGGTTGACATAAGCTCGGTTCTTCAACGTTTCACTGCAAGTGTGCCTGCACGAGAAGCTGACACTCGGGGAACATGGGGTTGGGTCGCAGATGAAACCGCAAAGATTCAGCCGGATTTACGTGAAGGGCTCATCTTGTCTGCCCTTCTCTATATTGATACCAAACTGGCACCAGATTCACGGATTCTTACCATTCCATATCCTTCCAAGAATGAATGCCGATTTCCAGCACTTTACCTCGATGAAGAATGTATGTCATACGATGGCAACGACTGGGAGAGAGCAGTAGATGCTCTTGAAAAGCATGCTCACTATGTTCCAGTGGCCTTGCTCGAAAAAGTCACAAATAATGCAGTGGCTTCCTTGATTCGAGCAAAATCTGAAGAAGACCCATCTTCAAGTCTTACTCTTCAACCGCTGGTCTTCAGGCTCATGAGACTACTTTTGGAAAGCGATAGGCCTTTCATGGTTTCCGATATGTCTATTAGTATCGTTACTCGCTGGCCAGATGCAAGTTCGTGGCATCGTATGCTTTTCTCACGAAAACTCTTGCTCAGAACTCCAGCTTCAGAGGCTCAATCCTGCTTTGACAGCTTTTCGAGCTCAATTATTGACCAATTGAAGAAGCAGGAGGATGCAAACGCAGCAGCCTCACTGAAAGCAAGGTCTGCTAACCCGGACGTAAAACGCCCAAAAAATGAGTCCACGAGGCCATACGTCAAAGTTACCACTGTAAAATATCTCGTTGACCTCCTTGATCGTCCTGTATTTGTGTCCCACGACACTCCCATCTCAATTCTCAGTAGTATTTCAGCAGTCGCTACACATATAGACATCCGTCTTGCTTTGGTGCATTGTTTATTACGCAATCTAACCAATGAGAGATCTCATATTACCGAAAAGAGATTGGGAATGCTTGAATCTGTCATCCCATTAGCAGGAGAGCTAAACGAACGACAGCCAATGTCTGAAAATGACTGGGCGCGGGTTGAGGAAACGCTAGAACTTCCGGACATTCAAGACCCGCAGCGAGACATTGATTTCAAAGCTCTATACCCAATTTTAGACGCGCTCATCAACTATGCTCGCCGGGAGTGGATGCAACCAGGTTTCCCTGATGCTTTCGTAGCACGAATCGTATCACCCACACTTGACAGATTGAAACAGCAAACGGCGCGGTGGACTGCAATCTTTCTCCACAAACATGGCATCGACGAGGGCTCCCAAGAAGACATCAAGCTTCCACCCGTTCCACGAAGCATTTGGATTATCAAAAGGCTCTTCGACTGTGGCCCAGTACATTATTTACCCCGCACGATGTTAGAAGAATACGTTGCGTATCTGACCTTCAACATCGCACCTCCTCCACAAATCAAGGCCATCAATGAAAAGTTTCAAGGCGATCCAGCATTACGTTCTGCCCCTGAAATCAAGATCTGGCTCCGTCTTTACGGTCTAGGTGTTGCCGGTGGCACACCAAAAAATGTCAAAGAAATCCCAATGACCATGATAGGAACGAAAAGCAAACTCGGTGAGGACGAAGGTATAACGGATAAAATGATCCAAGAGCAAACCCTCAAGCTATTTACTGCTATATTTTGGAACGACAGTCCTCGATACGAGAATCTCACCCAGTTCACAAAGCAAATGTTCAGGGAAGGATTTTATGATTCCTGGGAAGTGCATGGCAAGGAAGTTTTACAAGCAATGGTTCTCTACATTGAGACACTACGCTCGGAACAATGGGCACGCGACCCCAATCGCCAACCACAGGTTCTTCCAGACGTATTTCCTCTCCGCCTTCACCTCCTCGATGCTCCCAAGAATCTCCGGTATCTTCCCAAGGAGGAGCAAGAGCAAAAATGCAACAAGTTTGCAGCGCAAATTTCCCAGATCATCGATCGATTGGCGGGCACTGTCTATGCTAGGAAGCTCGAGCAGATCAACAATTTTCTGCAGGAGACATTTTACACTTACGATCAGGACAACAAAATCAGATTTGCTCTTTATCTAGGCGATATCACGAAAACACGACTTTCCTGGTTGACGCAGCAGGATCATCTCCGTGTGGAGGTGGCGGCACGCCTGATTCAAAGCGCCCACTATGCAGTAGAACCGGCGCGTGAGCTGGATGAGAAATTAGATTCGATGTTGAAAAGCTGGAGCAAGTCTGAGAGTGAAGAGGTGAGAAGGCTGGGGTTGACAATTTCAGGTATGTATGACGATCCTTGTCGCTCTCGTATTCACAAGAAAGTATTTTGAACGAAGACTAATTTCCAATACAGTACCTTGGGTCACAATGCGGCGCAATCATCAAAATCAATCGTCTCAGCGATACACTGGGTCATTTACTGCATACGATGAGTTACTGTAGGTTGCTAGGACCTTCCTAATATCTCAATAGGCATGGATAAAGGTAGGAAATTGGGTGGAAGTTATAGTAGAAGTCGGCGGATGGCATTAATCCCGAGAGAAGATGCTCTCAGTACCCATCAAGTTCCACTGAGCTTCGTGCTCTCTAGACATGGGGCTCCGTGAATCCTGAGAGGGCGATGCAGTGTGATCGGCAAAGCAGTCTCCACACTCAGCACACCCTCAGCCGACACAACAACAGAAGAACTTCTAGGGAGGACTTTTCCTGTAGCAAACTATTTCGATTAAACCTCTTGCTTTTTTTTTTTTAAATTTTTTACTTTATCCAGTATTTTGATGAAGCCTCGTGGCGATGAAACAGCTCGGCTGTTCCCAATCCGGTATCCCGACCGCCACTGGATCGTGACGTCGAACCCAGAAATTGAAGTCACATTGAAGAACTTCTCCACACCCCAATCGCACGATGAGGGCCATGGCCAAGGCCCCGATGTCTGCGGCATATCCGGCCTCCGACATAAGTCCCATTCGTCGGTGGGCGGCTACTTGTAAGACAACGTCGGAAGCGGCAGTGCTACGGCCCCAAGAAATGTAATGTGACGTCAGAGAAATCTGTGCGAGACCTTGAATGCCACAATGTCATACAATGCGACGATGATGGCGGCAAGCACTAAAAGCTTTTGGGCGCACTTGGCAACCAGCGATCGCCGTAAGATCCCAACGCCATGAAAAAGCTTGTGGCGAGCCGCAATAAGCTTGGATTGTCTTGTCGTTGTCTCAAGGATTTCAGGATATGCGAAAAGGGCGACCGGGCTGTACAAGAATCCGGCTTCAAGCTGGACAGTTCAAGCAACCCCGGCGTCGTTCGAAAAAGGGTATAACAGACACAGAATATGCAGACTTCTTGGAAGGGAATCCCTTCTAGTCGAAGTTTTACAGACAAGTGCGGCTAGAGCTTTCATAGACCCACAATTCGATAAACGTCTTTGCGCGACGATGACAGGCTGGTGGGTGAACTCTACATGTTGATACCCCATCCGCGCTAACGAAGTCGCCAAATTCGTCAGCATGGAAACGTGAGATGACGTCGAAACGGTCCTATGACCTCCTGGTCAATGACTATGGGAGAGTTGTAGTCGTTGAGTCGCGCTAAGGTTCGAGGTGACGGCATTGTTTAAAGACTTGTCTGAATGTGCGCCCTTTTATATTTCCAGCATCCCCCGCTCTCCTTAGCCGCGCCAGTTTAACGAATTGATGAGTATTGGGGTTGTTTAAGGGTGTCTCTTTTGTATAATTAATTGTTGTTCTGTTCAGACCCCTGCACCTTTCCACCGGTTTGCGGACCAGGCATCATGGCTGACCAAGCACCCATCCACAACTCGATAGACAACCACCGCGAAACCGAAGCCGAAAAGCAAGACGACACCTCTTCCGAGAATGAGACACATGAAAACCCAGTGAGCGGGGCCCTTGATGAAGAAGATCGCAAGTTCTATGAAAAATATAAGACCTATGATCGCTATGAGATCACTGAGGAGGATTGCTATGAGGAGCTAGGGTTCTGCTTTCCCAACTGGAAGAAGTGGATGATTCTAAGCGTCGTATTTATAGTCCAGGTATGTTTAGCCTAATCAAACTTGCGAATTTGATGTATGATGTATGAAGTCCTAAGTCTTACAAAGGTATCAATGAATTTCAACACCAGCTTATACTCCAACGCGGTCGGCGGCATCGCCGAAGAGTTTGGAGTGAGCGACCAATCTGCACGTCTAGGTGCCGCAATTTTCCTCATCACATATGCTTTTGGATGCGAGCTGTGGGCACCATGGAGTGAAGAATTAGGTCGCTGGCCCATCTTACAGCTCAGCTTGTTCTTCGTCAATATTTGGCAGATTCCTGTGGGCATCGCTCCGAACTTCGCCACTATTCTGGTTTGTCGTGCGCTTGGTGGTTTGTCCACTGCTGGTGGCTCGGTGACACTAGGTATGGTAGCTGATATGTGGGAGGCTGATACTCAGCAATATGCAGTGGTAAGTGTTGGAAGTCTTCCGGTTGTTGATTTTGTCACTGATTACTTCCTCACCAGGCTTTCATCGTCTTCTCCTCAGTAGGCGGATCCGTTCTCGGTCCTATCGTTGGTGGCTTTGTCGAGGAATTCCTAGCCTGGCGCTGGAACATCTGGATCCAGCTCATCTTCGGCGGCGCCGTCCAAATCCTCCACTTCTTCCTTGTCCCCGAAACGCGCACGACCGTCATGATGGACCGAATCGCAAAGAAACGCCGCGCCGAAGGAGAGAAGAACGGCAAGCCCGTCAACATCTGGGGACCAAATGAACTCACTCCCTTCAAGGAGCGATTCTCCGCGAGAGAGATCTTAATTACCTGGATCCGCCCATTCCGCATGTTCCTGACCGAGCCAATCGTTCTAGTTCTCTCACTCCTATCAGGATTCTCCGATGCCCTGATCTTCATGTTCCTCCAATCCTACGCGCTAGTATATAAGCAATGGGACTTTGCAACATTTGCCATCGGCCTAGCCTTCATCCCCATCGGCATCGGCTACTTCCTGGCCTGGTTCTCCTTCATTCCAGCAATCAAACGCAACATCAAAGTCCGCCGTGAGCGGCCCCACGACGAAATCGCGCAATACGAGTCCCGATTATGGTGGCTACTATACACAGCGCCCTGTCTGCCCATCGGCCTCATCGGGTTCGCCTGGACATCTACCGGCCCACCAATCCACTGGATCGGCTCCATGATCTTCTCCGCAGTCATCGGCATCGCAAACTACGCTATCTACATGGCAACCATCGACTACATGATCTGCGCCTATGGCCCATACAGTGCATCTGCCACCGGCGGCAACGGCTGGTCCCGCGACTTCCTAGCGGGTGTCCTCACTCTCCCCGCAACGCCGTTCTACCAGAACATTCCTAGCTCCTCGAACCCCAACCATTTAGCTTATGCGTCGACGATTCTGTTTTGCATCGCGTTTGTGCTCGTCGCGGCTGTGTATGTGATTTATTGGAAGGGACCCGTGTTGAGGAAGAGAAGTCCTTTTGCGCAGAAGCTTAGCGCGGCGAGGCAGGAGGCTGGAGGGAGGAGAGTCAGCGCTGTGGATAATATTTATGGTTCAAGACGCAATTCTGTGGCGCAGTATCAGGGTGGGTCGACGCCTGGGTCGAGGCGTGGTAGTGTCAGGCGGGGGAGCGTTATTCGAGGGCTGAGTTATCGCCAGGGGGCGTGAATGTGAGGATGTACGAAGGCATTGACGGAAATTTTTGATCCATCGTTGAAGACGGAAGAATTTTTTCAAACGTATGTAATTATATATGATTTCTCACGATATAATCAGTTACGATAGCGTGATAGCGAAAAAAATATGTACGATACGCATTTCTTTACAACTCCAAGACTTGAGCGTTTTTACTATTGTACAGAAATTGTTTTAAGGATAGCATGTGCAAGAAGAATTCTACTTTCGTACGTTGTCCCCCGGATTCATCAAGACTTTTGTCGAAGAATTTTGGGTCGAAAAATGGGCTGCTGCCATCCGTCTCTGTGGATCCTGCTCATTATGCTTTCTCTAGGCCTTGACTTCTCGACACTGTGTTATTTTGCCTTCACAAGCGGTTCTACGTTCATATTCTCACCGCCACTGTCCAATTCTTTTACTAGGCCGCCAAGCTCATGTCGTATCGATTCCAATGCCAATGAGCCAAGCCCCCTCATGTTGTTGCTCTTTCTCCAACTGTTGAAAATTTTAATCGCCTCTCTTCGTTGCCCTGCCTTCGGAGCATGCCGCGCAACCAGATATAGCGGGGTAGCCATTCGCAGGTATGCGCAGCCAATATTCTGGGTATCTATATATGCTAGTATGTCCAAAATTGCAGTGCAGTTCTCTTTCAGTGTGAAGGGTGACTCAGATCGGAATTGCTCAGGACTAAGAATATGATCCAGTATCCAAGCACCGTGGAAGTACGCGAGTGTGAGCCCGGTGAAAGGGTCAGAATAGTGCGTCTTCCCAAGCATAGGATCACGCCAAGCAAACGAAGGGCCATTGAAGTATTCGGATTCCGACATGGAAGTGAATTCGTACCATAGGAGGTCAATCTCTGTTCTCACATGGGTGTATTGCTCAAGGTCGGGTGGAGGTAGCGCATCCGAAGCTGACTTAGGCAGTTCGCTATTTCGATACATTTCTGCCAACGTTGTAATATGGCCCATGAGTCGCTGGAAAAGGGGTGGTCCTGTAATTACCCTGTCAAGATCCACCTCTATTCCCCATTTCCCGGCTGGAAGACAATGCTCCTGGTCTAAAGTCGTCAAGTTGATGAATGCCATCTGCGACCTAATATGCCAAAACAGCTGGCACAAAATGCCCTGCCCACATTGGTCAGGTCCCACGGTCTGGATTAATTTTGCTGCGCCGATGACATGTTGACGGTATGCATCTGCTGAAGTCGCTTGAATTGCTTCGAATACGCTCAGCATGACACTCGTAGATATCATCCGGAGGTCTACGGTCTTTGATTTACACAAGAGATTTCTGTGTGCTTTGAGGGCTTCGCCGTATAGTTCATACGAGTAGCGGAGCACTTCCGCATTGCCATCTAGATACCCGCAATATGCGAAGGACGTGGCCTGTAAGGCATGAACCAGTGCCGCATTCGATCCATTGGAAGAGAGCAGAGGAAGTCGATGCAGCCAGGTTATCCGCCTTTCAGGTCTCTTTTTATCAGCACCCGAAGCAAAAAAAATCAGGAAGTTCTCATAGAAGGCTTCACCGGCTACGGCGCGGTAGGATATCTGAGGAATCGTTTTCCAAGCTTTGTCCGGAGATCGCGATACTATGCCCAAGGTCCTTACTCCCACTTTGAACGAGGTTCGAGGTTTTCGTTTCTTCATTCCGTCCTTTGCGGACTTCGTCATATCCACTATCAGGGGTCCGTCCGGAAGGCCAGGACACTTTCGGCCGGTTCTTATGCACATAAGGCATTCGGGAAGGGTGGCATCACATCTGATGCGTTTCTTTCGGCAAGTAGCGCATGATTTAGTTCGAGCTGGCATGTTTTCAGGAGGTAAAGTGTGGGTCTGGCGCTCTGATTATGGTGCAGGTGAGATGAGAGAAGAAATGATGTAAGGTAGGTCAAAATGGTCGGATTTAACGTGTTGCGCTAATCCTAGCTTGGCAATTCCCGCATGTAAGAGGCATTGGTAAGTCCGGGCTTGAGATTGGCTGGCACGCAGTGCTTGTAGCTACCACTACCGCTTAAATGAAATGAATTCTTTGTTCATAGAAGTTAGAATACTATAAAGTATACTTCTCTATGTCTTCAGCCCGGCTGCAGAAACCCTCCTCTTACCGGCTGTACCAGACATGCCAAGACTACCCGGTACGAGCACAAAGAGACTCACACTTAGAGAAATTAAACCACCAGTTGGGCCAGGTACATAGAACGGTCAAGCTGAGGCCAGTACTCGTACCTGCATTAGCACATCGGTGGCGCGCCAATTTCGCGACTCGAACATTTGAATCATGCCCAGGGCAGACCCTATTCTTCCAAATGCTCAGTATTTTGAACCATTGGGCTGTTGAACACAGCGCGATCCCCCATTGCTTCTCTTTGTGGTCCGCGGAAGTCAGTGCAGATGACGTGGACCTGATAGGCTCGCAACACCACTCTTCCTCGACAAACATGATCGTCCTGCCATCCATATTTCCATGCCAATTGAGTCGTCGATCGTCTAGTTGCTCAGATTCATGTTGGTCATTTCGCGTCTGCAATCACCGATGGAACCCTGGTACATGCGGGGAGCATACGAAAGTGGCAAGTCGAGAAGGATGGTCCCGTAGGTATATAAGATTGAGTAGCCGCTACTCCCACTTGCTAGCTCCCGATAGTTTATATTCCAATTTTCGTTTGCTCAAAATGCTATCACGAGTCCCCATTACTCCAAGTGTGCGCCCCGCGGGGAAATGTGAGTTGGGGTGCACTCCCCCCGCCAAATGCAACCTCGTTCTTGATTGGCTGGAGCTTCTTTCCTCCAATCAGCAGACGCAATCGACAAAATGAAGGAAATTCCAAACCTCCACAATGCGAGGAAAACTTGCTTGACGTCAACGGCAGCCTCCTAGTTCAAGCTGCGGAATCTGCTCTTTTTTTGTGCGCAGCATATCCTGTCTGCATCATTGAAGCAGCTCGCGCCCATCGTCCGTTTCCGCTCGCCGCAATCGCCACCGCGTTCCGAGCTCGAGTTGCCACGCATGGTTCACACACTCCACCGTCATCGATCCAGCTCAGGCCGTCTGGCACAGCTTCAAACAGTCATAAATAACCACCGATGCAAGACGATTCGCCCCAGCCCCAGGAGTATGAGCCTGCCGGCAAAGTAGCTATTCCCCGGCTCCAACGTGAGCCAGAACCGCCGCCCAAGGAACGGGAACGAGATGCAAAGGACAATCGAGTAGGAAGAGCATGTCTCAACTGCCGTAGAAGAAGTACGCATTCTATTCAGTAACCTAATAAGCCGCACTAGCACCACCAGCGTATATGATTCAAAGCTAACTGTAGCTCCAGAAGTCAAGTGCTCTGGAGGAACACCTCGTTGCGCTAACTGTACGACCAACAACCTGGACTGCATCTATGAGCAGGCCAGAAAAGATCGGCTGAGAGAGTACGTCTATACTAATTGTAGAAGAAAATTGATTTAAATTTCCACTGACCAGAAAAGAGCTCAATTAAAGACCCACACCCTGGTCCAATTACTCAAGGACCTTAGCCTGCGTGCAGACGAAGACGACAAGAAGAGGATTGAAGACGCGCTGCATGATGTATGAGCTTTACTTTGAGTTCCAAATCTCCACTATTTGATATAGTAAGGACATTAGCTAACCTACACGTCACAAAGGTTAATGATGGGTTCGCGGCGTCAACGTCTGTCACGTCTGCCAACACCAACGCCTTGGGGAAACGGCAAAGGAACGACTCTCCAGAGCTGGACCATGCCGGTGAAGCTCATGTGTCCGCATCGGTTGGCTCAAATGATGATCTTGATCTTCTCGATGAAGATCTACTAGCAAGCCGAGAGTCCCGAGAGACAGGCTTCGTTGGCCAAAACTCCGAAGTGCAGTGGCTGCGTAGCCTTCAACGTCAGATAGACCAGGCCGATGGAGAGCCCTATGACCTCCCCTATGGACCTCCCGGATCTAGTAAGCAGGCGGTTGACGATCGCTCCAATGCTTTCCGGGAACGCAGAAAAAGCAAGAAAGGTGCGCCCAGCCGACCGGTAGCAGACTCCACATTCTACCTTGATAATGACAGCCTCGAACTCGACTTGATAGTGGATCCGCATGAAATACCTGACCCAATAATGTTGACACAACTCTACGAATGCTATACGAGGACCATCCACACTTCTTTTCCAATCGTTCCTCATAGCTTCAACGACCAGTTTTACAAATACGTTGAGTCCGTCCGACAAGAACGACCATTCCAAGTTCCTGATAAATGGCTCGCTGTTCTCAACTTAATTCTGGCAATCGGGGCACGGTATTCTCATTTGATTAATGCTGATTGGCAGGAGGACGAGCGTGACCACATTTTATATATGACGAGAGCCGTCCGCCTTCTTGGCTTGAAAGATACAGTACTGATCCTGTCCGCACCTGACCTTCCCGTCATTCAAGCTGTAAGCCACAAGCCTCGATATGTTAATCCTTCTGATATATCCTTCCCCTCACTATTCCTGATTTTGACACAATGCAACCATAGACTGGCCTCCTTTCACTGTACTATCTTGTCATCGGTCATGTGAGTAGAGCGTGGGTTACCATTGGCATTTCAATTCGACTAGCCTTGGCCGTTGGTCTTCACCTTCGTAATGAGGACCCAAAGACGCCTGCTGCCAAGAAAGAAACGCTAGGCCGCACTTGGTGGAGCTTACACTCTATTGAGTGCATTTTGAGCTCAATCACAGGACGCCCATGTGTCCTTTCACACGAAGACTGCACTATACCCCTCCCGCAGACTCACCCTAGTGAGCAGTTTCTATACCCGAATGTATCTAGTCGGGGAGGATCTCGCAAGCGCACAGAGTATGGTACACCATCACAAGCGTCACCTGCAAGCAGCTCTGCCACATCTGCGACACCGACCTCTCCTCCAAGTTCTTACCTCGATGCTCATATCAAGATAGCCCTGATCACGCAACAAGCTCTTTTTAGGTTGTATGCGCCTCGAACAGCATCACAATCTTGGGAGTATATGCAAAAGTCCATGCGAGGACTGGTGAAGAAACTAGAGGACTGGGCGAGTACTGCAGTGTCCGAAGAGACCATCCCGCTGAATTTTGACCGCGATCCGGAGCTTCAGCGCCAGCGCCTGCTTTTACAGGTGTATTACTGCAGTACCAAAATTCTCATCACTCGACCTTGTGTGTGCAGAATAGAGCGACGGATAAGGGATGAGAGCGATCAATCTGCTAAGTTCAACCAAAACATGGCACAGGAATGTGTCCAAGCCGCCAAACAGCTCGCAAAACTTTTTCCCGACCATGTTGATACTGATTTTTTGTACTCAACAGGACCTTGGTGGTCAATTGTGCATAACAGTATGTATCTCTTCTCACTCTTCTCCTGTACAAATCAGGTTACAAGTCCACATTTTAACTTACAGTATCCAATGGTAAAGACGTAACCAGTACTTGTTCAGAATCTAACTTGGTCAGTCATGCAAGCTGTGGCTATCTTGCTTCTCGAGTTATCTTATCAGAATACGCACATGCCAACCAACGACGAAAACATCTTATTTTCCGTAAAAAAGCTCATACGCTGGCTACGAGCTGCAGGCGAGCATGACACTGTCTCCAGGCGCGCATATCGGGTTGTTTACAACATTCTAAGAAGCTGTGGGCCGCCATTCCAGGACTCGGTCAAGGAAATTCTCGCTGACAACCACAATGACCAACAGCAGTCCTCTCCGTCGTCTAGTGCTTCTGGTGGACTAGCATCGATGAGATATTGGTCGCCCCCCTTTTCTACTAACCCCTCGAACCCAAATGTTCCATCTTTTCCACCCCAATTCATCCCGCAACCGCCGATGCAGTCGGACTTTAGTTTCCAAGATCCATTTGTAACAAATTCAGAGCAGGATGTCGCCATGCTGCTCAGCCTTCAGGATCTATGGAGCATTCCAGAACCAGCCCTGATTGACGATCATGGATTGGTGTTCGACTCTCCAGAAGAACAACCGCAAGGCCCGCCCATCAACTGAGGCATAGAGAATATACCTGATACCAAAAAGAATGATGACGTATGATAATCTATGTGCCTCATCCCTCTTCCCCTGCTATTTTCACTTCTTAATGTACTATCCCTTGCACTTTCCTCCACTCAGCAGAACGGCGCCGTCAGACGAAATTCATTTTTCAAGAGGAAAGACTACCTTCCAATTTGAATCGCTTTTCAGCGTTACCGACTTTCCTATCTGTGAAGGATGATTGCTGCAAAGATGGGTTCACGGCCTAAATATTTTCTCGTAAACGCAAAAATCTACCAACAACCGATGAAAACCTCCACGTAAATGGAAAGGAGGTGTTGTCGATTTAATGTGATACCAAAAACGTATTTCGGTATCTCTTTTGTACAATTTCAGCGAATTGGGGTGTGATTAATCGTGTATGGGTATCTCGTATGTAGAACGCTAATGCAGAAATACTCTTGTTCCGCATAACCCTAGGCTATCGTGACCTCTTCCTGACAGGTCGGATTCATCAATGAATTCTCGTTCTTGCGTCTGTCTCTGTCTCAGAGAATGGTAAAGCGCTCATGCCCACTGGCATATTTGTATATCTTCTAGAACGTAGTAAAGATGTCGCCTCCGATCGGCTAGGCATTCTGACTTGCTCCCGAGTCACGGTGGGTTCTCTTCTTCTGCTTCCCTTTGCGGTTTGGAATGTTGTGCAAGCAACTGACTTCTCCTGGTATTCAATCTTCGGAGCTCTCGAACGACGGCCGCCCAAACGTCGATGTAGACTATTTGCATTGTGTATGATTAGCCAGGCATGCCCCACAGCGTTCTGTTCACGTCCCTTCCATGCCCCAAGCAAAAAGACAAAAGTCGAGGAATCTAGAGAGAAAAAAAACCTACCTCATTAGGCGACATAGTCCGATAAAAGACAAATCGCTCGAACGCTGGGTCGACGCGTTTTTCCTATTGCATAGATTAGCAGATGTTCTTCTTGTATTGGTTTTCCAGAGTAAAGCCAGAGTCATAATGGAAAGGGAAAGCGCATACCTCGCAATCAGGATGCCAGAACCAAAGGCCCATGAAACTTGCCATGGCTTGGTAGAATCTTGTTGTTGTGAGCCAGAGGAATGCCATGGCGGGTGTGTTTGTATCCTTCTCTGAAGTGTAAATTCTCCTTCTCTAGTATTCCAAGGCCTTGTTGTAGGTGTGGTTTGGATATCGCGCTACGCAATCGAGCAGCAATCTTCTGGTTTTGGAAAGAGAAGTCTCCCTTCCTTCCAACATACCAAATTTTGTGACGTCGAAATTTCGTCCGCTAGAAAAAGTATACGTGTACGTAAACTGCAGGCATCATTAATCAGGAAGAACAAATGCAACGCAGCGCTCCGTACCGCTCTGCATCTGCTCTGCTCAAAATCGCAACAGTCACAAAAAAAACAAAAATGTCAAAAACAAGAAATCAAATAAAATCATAACATTAAAATCAAAACAAGATCCAACATCCAGCGCACCTATAAATACCCCCAACCATTATCCCGCTCCGCGGAATACTCTGGTAAACGTATGTATTGCGGCGTCCCCTTCCAGCCAATAAACATTGAGCAAGGCACACCGGGTGGGGTCAGCTGGCGGAACAACAGGTATGTGTTGTGGAAGTGTTGGACAGGCTTTAGAGTAGGCACACGCTCATCATGCTGCATGTTTTACAATGTGCGTAGCCATCACATACATTTTGAAGGGAGATGATCAGGATGCACTGATCGCGCTGGGGCGAAATGTCGCTTAAGGTTGTCGGGAGAGGGGCCACAGCTAAAGTGCTAGCGGTACCCGGACAACTCACCGCTCGACAGAATGGCTGCCTGATGGGATATCCGCAAATCCGTTTACATGAGTCAGGAAAGTAATAAGGGGTATTAGGCATGTCCCATCGCGTGATAGAAAGGTCATATTTCAGCTTGAACAGGAAATCACGAAATCCGAAACCCCGATGAATTCGTACAAGTACCTTTGGTATACCGAACCCTTAGGGCGACATAATGCACCCTCGCCCTACCCCGCCCGCAGAACAACAAAGGAAGAAAAAGAATCGCCACACATGATGAAAGAGCTGTCGCTCATCAAAGATATAGAAACATGTCTTGTCAGTCATCCATTGATCCACCTGCTCACGTCTTCTGTGTGCTGTCCACAAACTTCAATGCATCCTCCCGGCTCACAACATCGATGGAGCTGGTCTTGTTGGAATAATTGACACCATAACACTTGTCCGCAACCAAAACCATCTCTGGTCTGAATGTCGTGCAAATGAATTGGCCACCGCCCTCGCCATCTCTGCCACCTTTGCCGCTCAGCTTCTGCAGCATGTTGGCAACCGCCGTTCTGTACTGCGCATCCAGGTTCGCGTCGATTTCGTCGAAGAGATAGAAAGGCGCGGGATCGCACTGCTGAATCGCGAAAATGAGAGCCATGGCACATAAAGACTTTTGACCACCTGAAAGCTGGCTGATGCGCTGTTGCTCATCATGCTCCGAGTTAAAGGATACGGCAATACCGACTCCGATGTAGTTCTCAACTGCGGCTTTGTTCCTGGCTGGTCGAGGAGCGCCTTCTTCGTCGCTCTCATCCTCCTGTTGTCGAGCCTCCGCGTCAGAGCGGCGCTGGATGATGAGTCTACCTGCTCCAATAGGGACAAGCTGTTTAAATACATCCTTGAAAGCCAGGGAAACCTGCCTGAACGTTCGCGCAATTGCATCGTCCTTCCTCTGATCGAGCACTTCGATGAGGTTCTCGATGGATTTACGCGACGAGTCAAGTTCGTTGCGGCGATCTGTGAGGGTTCTGCGCTGTTTGGTGAAGCTTTCGTACTGCTCAAACGCTTTTTTATTGACATGCGCAAATTTCTTCTGAGCTTGGTTGACTTTCGTGAGTCGATCGCTAATCTGTGTCTTGCGTTAGTGTTTCGTTTATCAATGCATTCATTAGGTAAAGACATACCTTCTTAGTATCCCATCTGTCATATTTGTGAAGAGCGTCTTCTGGCACAGTACCCAGGTCGCGAATATCCCGCTTAACAGCCGTTAGTCGCTCAGTCAGCAAGTTACGGTCTTGATTCTTCCTGGACAAAATCTTTTCGTGCTTTTCAAGGGCGCGAGCAAGATCTCGGTTGCTTGCCTCCTTCTCGATCCTTGAAGCTTCCAGTTGACTAAGCTGCGCCTTAGTGTCTTCAATCCGATTGTCTATCTCCTGTATCTTCTGGTTGAGTTCTGTTACGTTTTGTGACACAGCTTGAAGCGACCGCTCACAATCCTTCAAGCGTGCAGACTGATTGGAGGTGCTACCTGCCCCAGTAGACTGCGAGAGAAGCTCGTCCAGGTTGGGCCGCAGATTCTGGTGCAGCTCGAGCTCTAAATCTGCTTTCCTGCTTTCTAATCCGGCTCGCTCCTCGGTTAGGCGATAAGCTTGCTGGCGCAAGTCCTTCACGGTGCTGGCAAGTGTGACGAGCATTTGCTCCTCATCCGTAGATAGTGCCTTCCTGAATTCGGACGAGATTTCAGCCTCCAGATCGCTCTGATGGTTGCTGAGCAAGTTAATGCCAGACTCAATTTCTGCCGCATTCCTCTGTTTATTTGAGAGTAAATTTCGGCTCTCGAGGAGCTGGTTCTCCTTTGCACGCAACTCAGCTCTCATTGGGCCATAGCTGCTTTCACCAATGTCCCTTTCACGTTCCCTCTTCCTCACTTCAGTGGTCGCAGCTGTGAGCTCTTGTCGTTTCGCCTCCAATTGTCGGATGATCCCATCCTTATTCTTCTGTAGCTCTTCCAGAACGGCTCGATATTGAGTGACTTTGTGGTATGCATCCAGCTGGGACTTTGAGGGATCACGCCAACCTCCTCGGTATCGTCCCTTCTGTGTCGCAGAATCACCATCCGCGGTATACGCATGGACACCATATTGATTGGCTTTGGATCTGCAGGTAGCAAGGTTTGGACAAACGACGACTTTGCCAAACACGTGCTTGAAAGCCACCTCATAGGCTGGGTCATAGTTCAACTTGGGCAATAATGGCTGCATATCAGGCTCCGTTTTGACTTCGGTATCCCTGATTTGCATTTGCTTAAGAGGAATGAAAGTGAGACGACCACCCCGATCCTTGTTAAGCATATTGATTATTTTACTGCTGACATTGTGATTATCGACGACGACCTGGAAAAGAGCGCCCTCGGCAGCACTTTCGGCAACATTTTTGTACGCTTCAGGAACCTGGAGGAGGTCCGCAATCGTACCATGAAGGCCAGTAAAGTTGTGCTTCTTCTGGTATCGGCGCAGTGATTCAAGGCCAAGCCTAGTATCCGCAGGGAGCAACCTCGAGAACGTTGTTTCTGCGTTTCGGAGTTGAGCCTGCGCCGTTATCATCTCACTGTCGATTTTGCTTAGGTCTCGCTCGAGGCCTCTCTGTTCGTCATGCAGAGCTTGCTTGGCATCCCTAGCCTGCTGAAGTTGAGTTGCGAGATTCAGAGTGTTATCTCCCTCATTCTCGATAGAGGTTTTCAAGTCTGCAATCTCGCTCTGCAAACGATCAATGTCGGCTTGGAGCTGCGCAATTTCGTCATTAGTCTGAGAGAGCACGGCCTTTCGTCGACTTAAGTCCATGTTGGCGTTGTTGATCTCCTCCCGCAAAGCCTTGTCTCTCTGTTGCTTGTTGCTGTAGAAAGCCGTTCGGCCCTGTTTCTCTTCGAGTCGTTTGCGATGAGACTCCGCCTCCAGAAGTTGTGACCGAATAGCATCCTCCTGCTCCTTTTTCGCCGCATATTCTGGCAACAACTGTTGGAGTTCGGACTCACGAGTTCGTATTTGTTGCTGGAGGGTCTTGATGGCTGCATCCCGTCTCTTCTTCGCTTTTTGTGCAACTGATTGACTTTCGGTCAAGTCTTGTAGTTCTAGCTCAATCTTGGCTTTCGCAAGGTTTGCTTCCTTACGGTCTGCCTCGTATTGTGCACGCTCATCTTGCAAAAGCTCCAGATCGCCCTTGAGCTGGTTGATCTCGGACTCGATCTGCGCCATGTCGTCTTCGTTTTGCCGGAAAATGGCCTCGTTGTTTTCGCGGATTTCTCGTCCATTATGCTCCAGAGTATCGATATGTTCGAGCTTAGCCTCGAGTTCCGACTCCTCACGCTGCTTCATGGTATAGATCAGACTTCGACGCTCCCGGTCGTTCTTGCTCCATGCTTCCAACTCTTCCTTCTCACCCTCGAGTTCACTCAAGCGCTCATTTATCGAGGCAACCAACTCATCAATACTATTGCACTTATGGTCCGTATCAGCAAGGAGTTTCAAACTGTCGGCACGGCGCGTTTCGTAGACATTGGAACCCGAAATTTCTTTCAGCAGAGTCAGACGCTCCGAGTCGCGCATATTCGTGAGGGCTGTAACACGACCCTGTGGGACAATGTAGTAAGGATTGGAGCGGGAGAAGCCGGCCGACTCAAGGATCTGCTGAACTTCGGCTTTGGTTGCATTCTTGCGGTTGACCGAGTATTCGTCCTTTTTGGCACCAATCGTACGACGTAGGTAGAATTCGGGCTTGCCAGTCTGGAAGCGGTCCTCGGTGTTGTCAAAGCATACTTCAACGTATGCGGACATGACTGCAGAGCCAGATCCCTCGTGTAGAAGAGCCTGACGCTCCTCGCGATTCAGGAAATGGTAGTCATCTCCGAGCACAAAGCGCACGGCGGCGAAGAAGTTACTCTTACCCGATCCATTGCGCCCGACAATGACATTGCTCTTGGGCGAAAAGGGTTCAATTTGGGTTTGGTCTTTGTAGCTGGAGGCAAACACGTCAGCATAAGTACTTCAAAGATAGCATGTCCCGTCTTTATCCTACCTTTTGAAGCCTTGGATGGTAATCTGCTTGATGTAACCCATGGCGGAGGCTGGACGCGGCGGGCGCGGAGGAAATTCGAGAGGGTCGCAGTCAGTGATGGCAGGATGGCGTCGCGGTCAGATGCGATCAGCGCGGCAGCGCTCAGGACATGACGCGATTATTAAGGTTGAGGCGTATCTTGCGCAGTGGATGGCTTGGGTTCGTTCGCTCTCTCACGACGCGGTTGTCGCGACCTGGGAACGCGCCCGCCAGCTTGCCAAGCGCGCTTTCCCAACCCACCACACGGAACAACATTTCGCCGGAATCACCTCAAGTCCTTCCTCAACCACAGGTACACCCATCATGCACACTCAACAAAGTAGGACACAAAATTCAGTGTGTAAAGCCATCCGAAAGAGCATGCACCGAGATCACGAATGAAACTGAACAGTCTACATCTAATTATCCCTCATTCCGAGAGCCGTGACCTGTGGACAACGCAACTTGGATACTTCGCCCTCCGCACCTCTCATTGAAATGACTAACCATTTTATTGTAATATATTTCTAAATATACAGACAGAAAACTGACTTTTCGAATTAACATGTAACAAGTCAATGCACATAACGGGCCGTTCGAGTGCTGCGTAAACACTCACACCCTAGTTCTCGGCAGTGCCACAACTATCTGAGCAAGACGCTGCCGGGATATCGCCGAGAAAAAGTCCCTCTTGGAAAAATGAGGCCGTAAACCTCATTATCCTAGTATATTCTGTATCTCCCAGATCCACGAGGGTCATCATCTTCCTCCGTGATGCCATGATGCTGCATTGCGGCGGGCACCCTTCCAGAACGCCAAAGACTCATCCAACTCGCACTATTCTTCAGGCGTCGCTGCCTGCGATCCTTCCTGGCTTGATTTTTTGAAGACGTCTGCGAGAGTACGTCTTCTTCTTGACCCGGGCATTCAGACACTCGATATCCTAATGCGCAGTGAGCACCGTCTCGAGAGACTTCACCAGCATCTTGCGATTGTACAAACATTTCTGCTTCGTCGCCCTTTACGGACCTGGTCTGTTCATGGTATTGATTGAGTCGCAAGTTATGAGCTTGACGTATGGCGTTGGCTTGCTCTCGCTTCTCGCGGCGGGCCACGATCTTTGCTTCCAAGCGGGTGAAGAAGTTGATGATGGCTCGGAAAGGCATTTTGTAGGTAAATTAGAGAGTCTGGTTGGAACTTCCCAAAGCTCAAGTGTTTGTAGGGTGTAGTTGGCAAAAGATCGCCTTGTATGTATATTGGGTCTGAATGTTCGAAAGTCGCGTTGGTAGCCGGGATGGGAAAGAATGGATATAGTGCAAAAGAAGTTATCCTTATACGAAATGGAAGCCTGATTGTAGCAATCCTACTGTTGAGATAAAAATTCGGTACCCGATTTTCAATGTATGGCAGTGTCCAAATTTGGCTCTTCCACCATTCTTGGTTTATACTGGGAGGTGTTAACTAGGTACCTAAGGTAGTTCTCGACGGGAAGCAGTATGGTCATGAGCTTTCAATCAATAATACTATGAGTATTCGGCAAAGATTCAGTACGTTCGTCTATCTCTTGGGAAACAAAGAGCCAAATGTTTACGTGGTGATGTATAGAGATTGGCAAGGTACTCCTGCGTTGCGAACCACGTTAACACCACCACCCTTAGATTCTCAACATCAACGTTACCATAGCTATACATGAAAATTTTATCGTCATCTGTTCAACATAAATTCTACATGCATATAAATACTCGCAGAATATTGAATATTAAGTCTTCCAATCCCTCACCACAAAAACCACAGATTCAACATGAACAACAACACCTCGGCTTGCCATGGGAGCGCCTGTGCCTGTCGAGAATCATTTTCGAACTCCGAATCCCGTCGACAACAAATCGAGCTCTGGGAACAGTCCGCTAGAGAGATAATAAACGACGCCCAGCGGATACAAGTGAGATTAAATATCATGTTGACATTACTACGAATCCCAAGAGGCGTCCCTATTCAGTCTTGCTTCTTCTGCCTTGCTTCTTCTGTTAGAGAGGCATTGTGATCCAGTCAATATGCAGAGGTAGCCCATGGTATCAACATGATTGCGCTCCACCGCCTATGCCCATGAAGCAGGCTACCTCGCCCATTGATGGCAACAACCAACCCTTCCACAGGCATCCCAAGGGAGTTCGCGCAAACATACCCACAGAGCAATTCAGGCCGGTGGCTACGGATCTATTGCATGTTCAAGGAATCCGAAGACCACGTCAACACTGGATGACCAGAAAAGTACCTATGGTATTCATACCGCGAACAAGCGCCCGGACCAGTACCGATTACAGTCAGTAGCTATTATGGATTCCCCTTTTCAAGAGAATTGGAATCTACCTTCGAGTCAACCAGTCACGAAAATCATGGCAATGAAATCCCACAACTGTGCTATGCTCAACACCGCAAACATGGAACAGAACCCATTCGACTTTCCAGCACTCCCGAAACTTGTGCTATAAGACGACTATGGGTGGGAAGATCCATTCGGAGACAATGGTGGCAGATAAATCGAAAGCACGATTATACAATTGCTAAACCCCTTCTCTTTCCTACCCGCTGATGGACTCTATCTCATTTTTTGAACTTCCCTAGCCTCAGCTTCTCCGCAATGTGGATCCCGCCGCTGCAACAAACAAAAAGGCCAAGTCCTTCAGAAGCCCCGTTGAGCCTAGATACTTGGTATAGTCCAGTGGGACGAGCTATGTGTGCCTTGATGTGTTCCGATACTGGGTATCTGTCATGTCACGTGAGGCATATATCCGTCTGTGTGATGTTATGGACATGAAGAACGTTACTTTTAGTCTTGATTCCGCGATACCTGAGTAGTACCTATGTTACCTCCGGTATCGAAAGATGAGCGTCGGTAAATCTACCCACGAGCAAAACCGTCCCATCCGCACAGATCCACCTCCTTCACATCACTAGCCGTGGCCAACAGAAGAACAGCAAAGACGAACATCATCGAAGCGAAACATCAAATCCAAGCAGCTAAGCTCGTACACCTAGAGACATTCTTATCCAAGCCGAACATCCTAATCAAACCTCAGCACCAGGAAGCACAACAATCACGAACACAACCTAGCAGACAAAGCGAAGAAACCATCACTTTAACGTCGCCGTGGGCATTATACCGCGAACGAAAGTCCTACTTCAACAACTTGGGGGCCACTTCCAGTAACCCTACAGGGATGCGCAGGACATTGTGCGTAATCCCAACATTGCCATCGGAAAATCTGGTCAATCCGCAGTTTCAAGGTGCTTTTCCATCTCGCGCGACGGACTTTGGTAATTACTTTGCAAAAACCTTTTTTCTTTGAATAATGGTTCAGAAGGAATTGCAAAGTAAGGTAACTGCCTAATTCGCTCGTTCGCCGATGACGCACATGCATCTATCTACACACGACACACCGGTAAACCATTGGGGGTTTATTCACCCCTTTTCCCCCTTAAAAGAAAAAAAGAAAAGACGAGTTGTTAGAGGATTTGTAACTTTTTCGCCGAAGCAAAGACCAAAAAAAACAAAGCACAAATCACAAATGGCAAAAGTCTATAAATCCTCCACCCAACGAAAGTCCTTCTGTCCCCGGAACCAGCGCCCCAAAAAGAAATCCATACTTATAATCCCATCAAACAAAAGCTCGTTCCATAATCCAGAAGTGCCACTACCACAGGTGGTGTGTGTAGTGCAATACACACACACCACCATCAGTCACCGTCATTAAGAGGTTTTGTTCCCGACGTTCTTTCCTCTACAAAACGAAAACGAAGTCCGAACACTTGTTGTGAGGACGTGTGTCCTTCCCTGCCATACACCCTCCCTAAACATCACAGAAGTGTTTTTTTGTTGAAAAAAAAAAAAAAAAAAACTACCACGTCCTCACACAAGTTAAATAATCTACGGTGTACCACAGGGTGTCTAGCATTCTCCCCCTCTATTATCAAAAAAAAAATAGAATTGCCGGACAGAGGTTTTTTTTTTTTTTTTTTTTTTTGGAATTACTCTGTCGAAAAACCGCGGGAGAAGGATATGAATCGCGTTCGCTTTTCTTCTCCTGCGATATAGAAGAAAAAACAACAAAACTAAAGAAGAAAAAAAGGCTTCGATTTTTTTTTTCAAGAGTCAGGGATAGCTATTTAGAGCATTAATTGTTTTTCGGGAAGGTTTCGAACGTTAGGGGTTTTATTCATGTGTGCAAGTACGTTTTAGAGAATAAAATGTTTTCGTTTTTATCTTGTGGTAATAGTGGTGGTGGTGTTGTGTTCTACTACTTGAGTAGTCCAAAAATAAAGCTTGCTATTAATCGTCCAACCGATACTCAATCAACTACATCGAATGCTAATTTTCCTAATAAGCAGCACAAACCGCCTCGTCATCATGCCATGCCGCAAAATAAATCCAGCTGCAGAATCTCACCAGCCCATCCAGACCATTCCTCTCCCCAATATCGAAACCCGACACGGAAATGACAAAAAATCGAAAAATAAATAAATAAAAAGTATTACATACAGGTCGTGAGAGATATACGAATCTTACAAGAGGTAATCAATATAAACCACTCACTCACTTATGAGTGCAGAGCAGCACGACAGCATGTCAAGACGCGAACATATACACCTCAAAGCTTATCTCAGAAAAATCCCTCTGACCGCATACGACACGCTAACATACCCACCGCGATCCATCCATAGGCCACGAACAAACTCGCGACAAACAAACCCAAGCGCTTAATCACAAGACTCATTTGAGGAAACCATACTTTGTATCTGGCAATCACAAAAATCCACTATATCTACAACATGCCAGTTGCATCCGTAGAGTTTGCGGGGGTTAGGTTTACCGCAGATGAACAATGTGATATGGATATAAATAGCAGGTTTTTATCCGCGCGGGTGTAATGCCGAGCGACCGAGTGAGCGTCATCCTGGTCGCATAACGGTGACCCCCAGGCATTGCATGTTACAGAGCCAGGTACAGGAAAAGTCAGGACACCACGTGTGAGCATTGGTTGTGGAAGTCTTTTGAGATGAGAATATTTTTATTGTTTGTAAATCTTTAATTGCGATGGTCTTTACCTGGCACTGCGTCGTTCTGATTCTCGGGATTGTACAGTGCTTTGTGCTGTGCTGTTGTTCGTGCTCGCACGCCCTCACACAGCCCTCTTGTGCGGTGTCAGGAAGGAGCAGTGCAGTCTCGTTCCTCGTTCTTCGTTCTCGCTCGATCTTTTGCAGGATATTTTCCTAAAGGTGAAGTATCGCACGGAAGCAGCGGAGGCTAGCGGGAATCCCTCAGTATTATTACTTGCAAATGGCAGTCGGGAGACGAGAGATAGGTGGTAGAGTCGCCGCAAGGCAGTGCCCGGCAGCAGGCAGAGTGAGGCGGGGCCATTATATCATCAGAGTGTCTTTCCCCATGTGTCGCTAAAGGCTTGACAGACCCTGGCCTGGGTGGCTGCATCTGCGTCTGTGTGTGTGTGTCTGCGTCTGGCTGTGGAGTTCGGGAACGGACTTTGAGTTCTCGACGGACTTGACACGTGCATCAATTGTTGTGTTGTTGCTTTGAGTTCGGTGTGCGCCTGAACAATGATCATTAATGTTTGCCTGAGAGGTGGCATGTTTGTGCGTACACAGCAGGTACAGTAGAGTAGACAGACACGTTTGCCAGGTCATTGTTGGGTCCATCCCAATCTCAAAGAAGCAAACAGCTTGGCTGACACAATATCCTGGAACGTGCAATTAGAGAATGTCATCGACTCTCGCCGGCCGGCACCTCCGTGTGCGACAGTGCAGGGTGGAGGGGTGGAGGGGTGGAGGGGAGCAGAGGGGAGATCTTCAGGGCGGGTGTCAATCATTACATCAGGGTCATTGCTATCAGCGGCCGATAGATGTGTAAATGACTTCATGGGTATGATTCGCAGGCCCAAAAAAAAGGAAGTCGTTTGTCTGCCGCTGCACATCGCAATTGACAGCAGGGTGACAGCAGGCCACGACAGGCTTCGATAGGCCACGACAGCGGCATAAGACATGCCGGATGCGCAGGGCAACGCAGTATCACCTAGGGCCGAGCAGGCTCAAAGAAGGAAAGAAGCCACTGAGGAGGTGCATAGAGGGGCTCCCAAAGAGGGCCTCCTGAGACCAGCGTCACCAGCGTCTCCACTCCACTCCACACCGACTGGAAGCGTTCGGCGCTGCTTGTGACATGCGCTTTCGGCGAGCGAGCAAGCTGAATTTCCGAGCCAAAGCAGTAAAGCGCGGGAGAAGCAGCGAGAGCAGAAAGAAAGCAGCGGGGCGAGTGACTCGGCACTTTGGCAGTTGATTTGCCTGTCTGGGCCATGTAACGCTGTCGTGCGAGGGTGCGAGGGTAATCGATAGTGAACAGGAAGGCACTGTGGCTGCTGACCTCTTCTCCTTCTCCACCTCGACAAACCACAAACCACACAAGCACCAGCCCAGCACCGCCCGCACCGCCTCCCGGACTGATGGCTTCACACACGCTCAGGGGCTGGGCCAACTATGCGGCGACATGCAGGAATCGCAGGAGACGCAGGACACACAGGATATGTCAGGCCTGCGCGGCTCGTTAGAAAGTGCGGCTTGGGCCAGGCACATGCCGTCCCTGATTGGCTTGTTCATCGACTGGGCACAGCGCCTGTCAATTCTGACACACCCAACCCTGACCTCCGTTTCATGAAACAGAAACTAGCCGTCTCCCGACCACTGACAGCCACTCACAGCCCCCCAAATCCAAACGGGAGACGCCATGGAGCCCTGCGATGAGCCGCAGGGTCGCCCGTCGATGCCAATTCCCCCTAGCGGACATTTGGGCTAGCTACGGACTCGGGGCTTTTCTTCAACTTACATACTCCGGACTCCCTCACAGCTTCACCTTCTTTTTATTAACCCCATACCTTCGTTTGTACTGGCTACTCATCACATCTTTTCCTTTATTCCTCTACTTCTCTGTTGCTTTTTTGGAACGCAGGACGATCTTTTCGTGCCCTAACCGGTTCTCTTTTTTCGTCTCGTCTCGTCTCTTCGTCAACTCAAGGTTCTTTTTGGTCTGGTCTATTGCTGGACAAAACACCTATCCTGCGAGTCCCTCCATTCATTCGAGTGTCGACTTTTCTACTACAGCTACCACTGTCAATCGACTTTTATTTTCCCCCATTGTCATAGCTTTGCCCGGATTTCGTAGTTTTACACAACACACCCAACATGCGTTTCAACTCATACGCCGCGGCGAGCGCCGTCGCTGCCATCGCCACCGCTCAGACATTCACTGACTGCAACCCCATGGAAAAGGAGTGCCCCAACGACCCTGCCATTGCCGCCACTTTTGAGACCAACTTCAAGGGCGGCAAGGATGCCGTCAAGGGCTGGAAGCAAACCGCCGGTACCCTCAACTATGTTGCTGAGGGCGCTGAGTTCACCGTTGCTAAGAAGGGCGATGCCCCCACCATCCAGACTGAGGGCTACCTCCACTTCGGCTTCGTCGAGGTCAAGATGAAGGCTGCTCCCGGTGCCGGTATCGTTTCCTCTATTGTCGTCCAGAGTGACAACTTGGACGAGACTGACTGGGAGTGGATTGGTGGTGTCGACAACAAGGTTCAGATGAACTACTTCGGCAAGGGCAACACTACCACCTATGACCGCATGATCGAGGCCCCCATCAACACTGTCCAGAACGAGTTCCACACCTATGCCTTGAACTGGACCTCCGAGGCCTTGACCTGGATCATTGACCAGAAGCCCGTCCGCACCTTGAAATATGCCGAGGCCAATGGCGGAAACAACTTCCCTCAGACCCCCTCCAACGTTCGCATTGGTATCTGGGCCGGTGGTGACTCCGAGAACCAGGGCACCAGGGACTGGGCTGGAGGTCCACCTGACTACTCCAAGGCTCCCTTCAAAATGACTGTTGAGAGCATCAAGATCATCAACTACAGCCCTGGTACCGAATACAAGTGGAAGGACCGCACCGGAAGCTTCCAGTCCATCGAGGTCATTGGTGCCGGTAACAAGGAGGGTGCTCCTGTGAACGGCAACGTCATTCAGCCTTCTGGTACTGGAGAGGAAGCTCCTCTTGCTTCCGAGGTCAACACCCCCGGCCAGAAGCCCGGTGACAAGCCTCAGGGCGAGAAGCCCGCTGGTGACAAGCCTGCCAACACCACCTGCACTGAGGGCCAACAAGGACAGCCCACTCCTCCTCCTAGCGGCCAGAACCCTCCTGCTCAGCCTCCTGCTGGTCCTCAGAACCCAGAGAACCCCCAGAACCCTCCTTGCAACTGCCAGCCTGCCACTGTCACTGTCACTGGCTATCCTCCCGAGGGCCCCACTGGCGGACCTGCTCCTCCTGCTCCCCCAGCTCCTCCAGCTGAGCCCCCAGTTGTCAGCGAGCCTGCTCCTCCTGCCCAGCCCAACCCTCCTTACCCCACTGGACCCACTGAGGGCATCATCACTGACACCAACCCTCCTCCCACTGGCACTGCTCCCCCGGTCATTGTCCCCACTGGCAACGGCACTGCTCCCCCACCAGAGTTCACTGGTGCCGCTAGCTACAACAAGGCCGGTGCTTTCGTCGGTGCTGTTGCTGGTGCCGTTCTGCTTGCTTTCTAAGCAATGGAATGAAGCATTAAGAAAAGAAAAATCACTACCTTTTCAACTTTTTTTTTGTTTCTTTTCCTTTGAACTGACATGAGCGATGTAATGCGAATGGCAGAAATTGCGGGGGCTTTCTATTCAACTTATTGTGTAAATATTGATTGATTCTTAGGGGAAGATATGATATATACCCAGGGTTTATATGCTATGCGCATATTATTTGGGGTGTTTTTTCACCAGTGCGTGAGATGCGCATCGTCTTTTTGTATGTATGAGCATACAACACATACTACATTCTCACTGTCCGTCCCCTACGGGTTGCGGGACGGAAAAGGACCATCTTGGGAAACGGATAGACTTTTTTCACACACTTGGAGTTTTCTTTTGGTTTCCAGAATTATATAAATGAAAATGAATTAAATGATTATTTGCAACTTCATACACTCAGGTTCCCTATTTTTGTCTTTCTTGATTGTTTTGCTTTGGGTTTGAGATTTGATCTAGTGATGTATTCAGACTAATGAAGTGAAGCATGGTTGCTGATTGGCTATTCTATATATCTCTACGACAGGTGATGGTGTGAGTGCGTGGGGTTTAATGTCCTTTTCTTCCCTCCCCTTCATGGTATATACGGTACTTACTCTGCTTACTCCACCTTGCTATTATAACTATAACAATAAATAACCTTTGTAAGTACTTCACGCCCAAGCCTTTGTAGAAACGCGATAAATGGCAACATAGCTTACATTGCAACGATCCCTAGGCTTCCCAGCGCGGATGAGTGTCGCAATATTGCGTTCTCGATTTCTTGACTGTACAAGTGGCTCATTGTGTGAGAGTCATAGGCATCGATGTGTCTAATAATCTCGAGACTCAAGGTCTTTGAATAAGACGCGGCGTTAAGATCGTGCTCAAGGTCTGTTTTGATGTACAAGATGGTCAGTCTGAGTTTAGTTATATTGGCTGTAAAGGATGTAATTCCACTTCCTGGCTCAGGAGATTTCCTGGAAAGAACGCAAAGAGCTGCAACGTCTGACATATGCTCTTCTTTGGGCACGTGTCGTGGCAATCACCTCTGCTAATCATTTATCTGGCACTAATCACTGCACTAGACTAGTCTCTTTGCGATCTTATCTTGGCCTTTTCACGCTGAATCATTCTCCTACCAGCCGCCATAGGGCTGAGGATTGCCGATCGGCAGATCCTAAGGTTCTAGTGGTCGGATACTCTATATCCTAAGTTTTAGGGATAATAAAGGCTCAGATCTAGCGCTGAGATAAAGATTTTCTTCTCTGCCATAGAACAAGGCTATCGCAACCTAAGCCGCAATGGCGACGACAAAGACGTAATTTTCTAAGCAGCGATTGTCAGATGATTAGGGAAGACTTATAGTATATAACGCGATCAGCAAGATATAATTGAGTCAACTTGGGAAGGATCTCTAGGACTGCAAGGTCTAAGTACCTATGGATTCTCTCCCTCTGACGTGGTTCTCGTTACGTAGTGAAATATAGTGGATGTTTTATTCCCTTCGCTAGTGTCTTTTGAGTCCTGGTGAGAGTGAGGCTGTGGGGTAAATTGAAGGTGATTTGGGTGTGTGAAGAGAGGTATGAAATCAAACATGGGCGGATGAGTGATTCGCTGAATGGGTCGTTTCGTCTTCTTTTCACAGGGGTGCAAGGGAGACGTATGGTTGTGTGAATTGTGTAATTCTGTCGTAATAACTGGATGTATACTCCTTCCCTTTTGCCTTTTGAACCTTTGATAGTTCTATGCCAGTTTTATGCATCTAAGCTTTGTCTACTTCCTCCCCTTTGCCTCTTGAGTCTGTAATATTTCTAATGAAGTCAAGTCCACTGGAACCAATTCCTGAAACCTCAATGCCAGAGCAAAACCAGGATTTTGCTGGAATTCTTGACGACCACTGTGACGGCATTCGCCTACCCAAATCCGTGATAGAAGCTTCCTTCTTCCTTCATCTCCCTAATCACCTTCTCATTTTCCGACCTCAACTCCGCAAACAACCACGCACCATACTCCTCCTCGGTCCGACGATACAAAGGTCCAGCTTCAATTCGATGAGCCTTGTCCATATGCAGTGTCATCATCATAGTCTCGTTGAGGGCATCAGAGTCCTTTGGCGTAGGCCTGCGGCTCCTCGGATCCGGCTCCTGCGCTTCGGCATCCAAGTTGATCGGTTTGGGCATTCGAGGCGTAACTGCGCTCCAGAACAGTTCCACAGTAAAGCTATTGGCATTCTGTCCGAGCGGTATGGGGGTCCCTTGAGCTATCCATTGCTGCTGGGTGATTGCTGGATGCACAATAGGCATATACCCGTGAGCCAGTTCGTGAATAATGCACCCAACAGCCCAGACATCGCCCTCAGGCCCAGTCCGCCTATTCCAATACGTTTGCTCCGGAGGCCAATAGCATGTAGTTCCCCATCGATCCATGATATGCGCCTCTCCAGGATTGTAGTAAGTCGCGAGACCAAAATCCCCGAGCTTGATAACAATGCCAGACCAATCAGGCTTCGTGCCCAAAGTCGCTACGAAGACGTTCTCGAGCTTGATGTCGCGATGCATGACTGGCAGCCAGTTATCTATGTCGGATAGTCGCGGCGCGCCAAAGCCTTCGTGTAGGAAGGCAATTGCACTTGAGAGTTGATTGAATATAGACCACATGAATGCCTCGGAGGCACACGACTGACCCTGTGCCCACATCTCTTCGTGCACTGCCCAAAGGTCGCCCACAGGATAGTACTCGGAGAGAATGCAAGTCTGGTTTATGTTGGGAAACCCCTGGACATATCCGAACTGTTGCATGATGGAGTCATGTCGAGGTAGGGAACTCAGGATATTGACTTCTTGGAATAGCCTTTGGGTCCTAGTTCGGACGACTTTGACAGCTATGATGGTGTTTGAGGGCCTGTGGTTCCATGCCTCCACGATACCTGTGGCGCCTCTACCGAGCTCGTAGAGGCGGGTGTGGTCTTCGGGGAATCGGGCTGCTGGGTCGACAATTTGGGGTGCTAAGGGGAAAATGAACTCTGGTACGGTGGGATCCATGATCAGGTAGTTGTTGGTTGGTTGCTTTATCGGATGGAATGACCATGGTGGATTTTGTGTTTATTTGAAGTAAATATGGTCATTCGTATAATAACGGGCGAGTTGGCGGTCAGTTACTTATTGTTCTAATAGCGATTTGGTAACTTGAGGATACCTTCACTCACGAAGGTGAGTAAAGTCTCCATGGAGAACAATGTTATGCATAGTTTATAAGTTAGCACATGAGACACAAATTAGATGCTTTACCTGTTGATAATGTACATATAAGTCTCTATTACTATAGACAAACGAAGGACACGCATCGACAAGATCATGGTCAATGACTGTTTCCTGTGAATACCTACAGGAATGGATAAATAAAGATTTCTAGGCTGCACTAGGCGTCCTCTGCTGCAAAATATATCTAAGAAACTTTTGCACAATGCCGTCGCATTTAAGTAGTTTTGATAAGAGTCACCACATAAAAAACTATTCTTTGCATAATGGCGCGGCGCTTCGTGGATGAGCTATATCATATTCAAAGACTACCTTATGCATATTTATTACAGTGACAGTACTTTAATCCAATTACAAAATCGATACCACTTTGATATTTGCAATTATTGAGTAGAATTGTAATCAACAACATTCCCTCACCCATTTCACAACTTCGCCTTCCCATCAATCTCACCCTGAGCCTGCTCTCTCAATATCCTCTTCAAGATCTTCCCACTAGGACTCTTCGGAATCTCATCTACAAATACCACGCCTCCAGTCAACTGCTTATAACTTGCCAGTTTCTCACTAATCAGTTTCTTGACCTCGGCTTCAGAAATATTCGCCCCGGGCTTCCGCACCACATAGACGCGAGGAGACTCAGTGTCCGCGGTACCCTTCAGTTTGACGCCAATGACCGCAACGTCAACGATGTGATCTTTGTCTTCCAGTAGAATGGCCTCGAGCTCGGGAGGAGCGACCTGGAAGCCGCGAACTTTGATGAATTCCTGTGGCATCGTTCAGCTTGTGAATCAAAAGAGGCAAGAGCTGATGAGATGTTTTGTACCTTCTTTCGATCGACAATGTACCAGAGTTTTGATTTACCGTCACAGTACATTATATCCCCGGTATGGAAATATCCATCTTCGTCCCACGACTCCTCATTCGCTTTCGGATTCTTATAGTACCCTCTTATAACCGTCGGTCCGCGAACGCACAATTCGCCACGTATATCAAAGTCGGTAACATCCTTCCCATTATCGTCGACAAGCCTAAAGAATTCGACTTAGCCAGAGTATATCCACAAAGAAAGGAAAATAAAGGAGGGGTATAAGAAAGTACAACCAGATACTCACTTCACATCCGTATTGGGCATGAACCTCGACCCCACACTCCCTGTATCATCGCTCTCAGGATAATAAAACAAACTAACCGCACTCGTTGTCTCCGTCATACCCATCACCTGGGTAGACACGGCGTCCGGCGCACAAAGCTCTCTAAACCGTCTCTGACTCCCCGCATCAAGCGGTGCCGCACCCGCACCCACCATCCTCACGCTCTTGAGGCTGTATTTCCGCGTCAAGGGGGAATTGATAATGGCAATGACGAGGGGTGGAACCATTCCTAGGTTCGTGATCTGGTGGCGCTCGATGCCTGCTAGATATGGCTCTAGTTCGAAGCGACGCATGATCCAGACTTGGTTGCCTGAGCGGAAGGGCGAGGCGTGAATGGCGGGGACGGTGGCGACGTGGAACATGGGCAGCGGTGAGATGTTGCGGGGTTCCCAGGGGATCTTGTCCTGGGACATTGTGACGGTCATTGTGTGGTACGAGGTAGCATTGTAGTGGCTTTGGCAGGCTGTCTTTGGTAGGCCTGTGGTTCCGGACGTGGTCAATCGGGCTACGTCAGTGGTTTGGAGAGTTTCAAGGTCGGTGATTCGTTCCCAGTCTTCTTCGCCATGTTGGAGGAGCCACTCCCATGATTGGAATCCTTCTGGGACACTTTGACCGCGGACGTTGAAAATGAAAATGTTGGACTGGGGGATTCCTTCTGCTATTGATCCTTCTAAGACCACATCCAGCAACTCCGGCTCAACAATAAAGAACTTGACCTCCGCCGTCCGAATGTGGTGTCGAATCTCGTGTACACGATATGCAGGATTGGTTCCGGAGAACACGCCTCCAGCGCCCACACCGCCCAAGAAGATTATCGGGTACATAATGTCATTGAAAGACGTAATTGCAAAGCAGTCGCCTCTCTTGAGCCCCGCCTTGCGGAACCCGGCAACAAGTTTTCGGACTATTGAAAGGCCCTGGCTTCGTGATAGCGTTCGTGTCTCATCGTCAATGTCGTGGTATATCTAGCATGAGTGAGTACAAGACGGTGCAATGGACACACATTTAAAGCATACCGGTTTGTCGGGATCGTAGCTTGTGTTACCAAGGGTAAATGATACCAAGTCCTCTTCAGGGAGGGGGTAGGTATCCGGTGAAAGCCACGGCATCTTTGTTGTATATACTGGCGATGGGGAAATGTGCGGTTGAATAGGAACGAAGTAGAGCTCTAAGTTCGTGAATTAGATCACGGAATTAATTGTGGGATAGATGCGGGGCCCAGTAAATAAGGTAACATGGGATTTCACTTTTCGTGTTACATATTCGACCATAAGTCATCCTTTGTTATGCGAGTCTCGAAGCCTGACCAATTCGCCGAGGCTTCGTAGAGCTCACCCCTGCTTCCCCACAGTCAGATGGCGATGATGAGCAGGGGTAGCTAGGAGCCCGCGGATAGTTTACACAGCCGGCCTTGGAGGTCGTGGAATGTTGTTATCGAACTAAAGTCGTAAAGACCAAACAAGAGAATATCTACGAATTGATACTAGCCCGAGGTGCCGTATAGGATACTCGAAGTTGACCTTATCTCGATGTTGATGTTATGTGTGGTAGGAGGAAGCCTCGGTTACGAGTAAGCTCGTCGATCATGTTGGAAAAGTGTGGGGTGGAAAGAAGAGCAACATTGTCAATCCTAGCAATGAAGATTGTATATCTATGGAATACTGTGTAGCAATTCGACCTTGAGTGTGATTGCAAACATTAACATCCCATCGAGACACAACTCCAATCCGTGAGATATCTATCCCAGCCCACCAGCATTCATGCCCCCGTCAACAATAGACCTAGACGCCATACAAAAGCCATCATGGACCACCACAACAACCTACACCGTCTCCCAAATAATATCCTACAACCTCGCCCTCGGCGCCTCCGGCAATGATTTAGCCCTCGTCTACGAAGGACATCCAAACTTCCACGCTCTCCCCACCTTTGGCGCAGTGCACGGCATCGCCGTGATGGGCCTCGTCCACCGCGCCATGTCCGACTTTCTCCCAAACTTCCAGGGCCACAATCACGTACACGGCGAACATTTTCTCTCGCTGAAAAAGGCATATCCAATACCGCAGGTCGCAGACAGCGTTACCCTGAAAACAACAGCGAGAGTCGTAGACATTGTAGATCGGAGGAGCGGCGTGCTCGTCTGCGTCGACATACTTACAGTGGAGGACAAGACAGGAGACGTTATATGTGAGAATGAGTGGGCAGGTTTCGTGATGAAGGTTCCTACAAAGGGTGCGAATACAGATCAGATCAAGCGCGGTGCAAGAACAACGTTGTTTCCTACGCCTTCAAGAGAGCCGGATAGAGTCCTGGCACACCAGACGTCGCCAGAATAGGCTGCTTTGTATCGAGCTGCCTCTGGAGATCTAAATGCTTTACATATTGATCCTGCAACTGCAAAGTCTGCGGGCTTTCCGGCTCCTATTCTTACGGGTACATGTACGCTTGGAATCGGAGTACGGCATGTTATCGAGACGTTTGCTGGAGGGGATGCGGAGAAATTCGAGAGTGTCAAAGTGAGGTTGAGCAAGCCGGTTTTTGCGGCATTGGGCGAAGAGGTGCGGACAGAGATGTGGAAGGAAGGTTCGAGAGTCTTATTTAGAATGATTGTGAATGAAGGGCATAAGTTGAAGGTTGTAATGAGCCAAGGGGCTGTGAAGTTAAGAGAAGAAGGCGCAAAGCTTTAGAGAATGGGATCATCGTATCTTGAATCAATTTGCAGGCGAAGGAGAGCGCTCTCACTTCATTCAGTAGATTAGCTGGTTCCAAAATCGTAGGGGTGTGTTATGTGCCTGGACATTTTGTAGGAACAACAAGTGGAGGCCTATGAAATTCCAAGGTTCGTCAATGGAGATGGCTCTATCTCAAATCGTTATGTCTCGGATTCGTATCTGCCATTTTAGCACTCAGGCCATATTGTAATTATTCGACCAATTTGTTGATGGCGATCTACAAACCAAAAATGGAATTAGCTGTGCCCCTGTCAGTCTGAGACCTGACGCCAAAGACCTGCAAACAGATCTGCAATCTGTGCACGATAGTCAAAAGCAACAATATTAAAGTACGGACTGCAAACAAAAATAGAGAAGGAATAGACAATTCAAATAATAACGACAATAATGTGTCGGTGCACCTTCTGCTTACAGCATCTCCCGCCCCCAATTCAAGTATTTCCTTTCACCCTTCAATTTGACAAATTATTCCTAGATCCTAGACCTTGATGTAACATATGATGCAATATGCACTTAACCCTTAACTCGGGGTACAAATGTCAACAAATCTGTACAAGCTATATACTGAAATGCGACTTCATATGCAGATACAATATTTCGGAAAATTGATTGCAGGGGGTCAATGTGCTGCACCTTGCAGATTGCTTGCATTTGAGTTGCGACTATGCATAGTGAGCGCGCACCCCTTGCTCTACTTTCCAGGGTTCTAGACTCGTGTCTCCATATTCACCGGTGGCTTTAAGTACATCTCGCGCGTATTTCGCTCAGGCCTGCATGTACTCTGCTGCTAGGGAGCGGGGTTGCTCTCTAGTGGCAAGTCATCCGCACATGGATTAGACGCGCCATGAGCTTAGGGTGCACTGAGGCGCGAAAATTTGTGATTGCTTTGTGAGGAGGAAGCACAGAATTTGAGTCTTCTGGGACCGTGTGTAGCGAGGAGAAATCGAGCACGTACTCTTCGAGAAACCGTGTGCCGAGATGGCGAATTTAGAAATTACGGCGAGCAGCTTTCCACTTCAGTGTCATGAGTTCGAGCGGATGACGGCAATCTACCAAGGCGGATGAACCGGTAGGCTAGGAGATCATGGGCGACGCTGTTCTCTAGAACTTATCAGGAAGGAGAAAACATTGAAAAGGATCATTATCGCTGATGCTGGAATATCCACCGCCTTGGCCAGCCTGGAATTAGTATTTTTGGGGCAGGTAAGTGGACTCGGGAGGCGGGTGGAAATTCCGCAACGCCTCGCGAGAGGTGTTAAATTAATGATGGACAATACTGTCTTTAAAAGGAAACACGGGATTGCCAAGCGATATGGTAGCTCTTTGCGTTGTGCTTGGGCCATTGCAAATTCCAGATACTGTGGAATACTGCGGTGTATAGGCGACATAGATAGCCTAAGAATAGGCTAGACGATGACAATTATTCGACTGGTAAAGAGGTACCACCTAGGAGACAAGACCGATTCTGACGGCGGGCTGAAGCATCACTTAGGTCTATGGATGCCGCGCTACGCCGGGCTACTGAATACCATTTATTGACCGTTGGCGTTTCATGGTCATCTCGTGGATGCCTCTCGATCACATTGGTGCTATGGGTGCATGGAAGCGAGCCACTATCACCTAGGCTGAGCAGCGGCGTACGTTAGTAAACTGTAGGCAGCGGACCCGGTGCAAATCCATGGGCGGTACCTTGCCTGACGCAATCTACTAGACATGCAAAGTCCAAATTCATTGCCCCAGCGCCACGGTACCTGCCACCCTATTTAGCTAAAGTTTCGCCAGACAGACGCGCGGCGGTTTCGGAGTAACGCACCAACCAAAGCCAACGGCCGCCCGCTATCTGTTCATTCGTCCAGTCCGGTTAGCTATGGATTTGAATCGTTCCTGAGGCTGTAAATATAGTGACACGTAAGTAGTAGAGCCTCATCGAAGCACTACGAGAAATCAAGACAAGCTGCGGTTGCAGGCTAGGCCTTGCTGTTTGACGTATACACAGACGGGAAAATGTGAAGACTTCTTCCTGGTCTGTTCGTGTGCTTAAGAGAAGGAAGCCTTCGGCTCCATAGATTCGGATTCAATTACAACTCGAAGATGCAAGTAGGAACAGGGTAACTTTGACGAAGATTGCCGATTAGACCATCTGTTTGCATGAGAACTCTGCTGTAGCAAGAAAGGCATTGGACAAGGCCAGGTGAAGTAGTTATGGAGACCATGTCTAGCGCGACGCAATACAGACACACACCGCAAAGCCGAAATTATAAGAAGCTTGTTGAGGCGAGTATGCGAAATGTAACTAAACTGTCTAGTAGGTATATAACAACATCGTCTCGCGGATTTGTGTGGGAGACCATGAACTGCTCAACAGAATTGGAGAAAGCTGAAACGAGGGATGCAGCCTGCAAACTTAGAAGCAGAAGATGTCCAATGTCACGAAAGTTACTTGCCTACTCGCCACGGTGAACCACATGGCGTGATCCCGCTTACTTGCTAGATGTTGATCACCAATAATATTGACAAAAGAGTCGTGACGCTTTGGTTTCTGATGTTTTAGTGCGTTGCACACAGCGTCAATTGGTGCACTCTCTCTCTCTCTCTCGCGATACATTCTACTTCCATATGTTTGATATACCCGTCTATCCTGGTATTTCTTCTATCGAAATGGTTAACCTTTCTGTATTCTGATTGAGGCTCCCGTATTGCCTGGATCGAGGGCCTGTTGACCATTAATCAAGATTACCAAACATAAAGGAGATTTTGTATTTGGAACGGCAGGTAGACAGCTCGTCGGAATCACTGTGCCCTATAGCACCACGACAGATACGTAACTTTTGAGGGAAAGATATCCGGGAGCGCACACAGATGAGCGGCTGTCACTGTGGCTTGCGTTGCAATCTTGTAGGGAGTACTTGGACGCAGAGGCGTGTGTAGTTTTGGGTGATCACTAGACACTGGTGGAAACGAGTGATCTTGCTGACGGCTCACCTGCGTAAAATGTGGCTTGAATGCAATCTACAACAGCAGAGGATTGTGATTCGAGCTTGTAGGACCGAATCTGAAATCTCCGATTGGCTGATGCCAGCCACTCAATAGATTTCAACCGCAATCAGCTTATAATCGCATTATGAAACCTGTTTGGTCTGCAGCTGAATGAAATGAACATGGCGATGATCACTCCGCTGCCCTATGAAGACACGAAGATACCCCGTGGGTTATTATGGGGTCGTGAAGTAGGAATATTGAATGGAGAATCTCACTAGCACTCAACTAGTGCCCCCGAAGTGGAGTGGCCGTCTCTTAGGAAAACTCTTAGCATATGTCGATGCTACAAACTTTCGAATACCGGGAATGTCAGCGGTTAGGCTATTGCCCGTTGACCATGAGATAATGTGAGATTTTTGTAAATAGTAACTCGGATCGTGGTATTCAGCTACTAAAGGGAGAAGCCTAACACAACAAAAGTCAAGTAAGGAGTTTTAGAGGGAAAAACATCACTTGAGTCTCCCTATTTTGGGAGGTAAATTAGGTTCTTATTTCCGAACCTTAAAATCACGACTGAGTCCAAGTTTGTTGTTAGTCTAGGAGGAGGACAAGTCCGATCGAACTTTCGAAGATGCGCTAGGGCAAAGCCATCCGCCTGCTGGTTTGAAACAATCTCCAGGATGAGTGTCTGACAGACTTGACACGATTGACCCTGACATGAGTAGTGGCATCTTCTCTGCTTTTAGGAAATAAGAAAAGACAAGTGAGAGGCGAGAGTCTGTGTGTAGGTATTAGTCGCAGTCGAAACCTTGATATTCAATTGTCCGTATATGCAGATGCCAACTGGTAGAGATCGCCGACGGACTCTTGCCCTTTCCGAAATATTCGATTGCTTCATTTTCGAACCCCGATGAATCGGCTTGGTAGGAAAAGACACAACAGGCGTGTCGGTCTCAAATCTGCAAAGACTGCGAAGCGCGACAGATGTCGTGTTCAGTAACGTCTCATCATCTGGTAGAGTTCTGTTTGGCCAAAAAGGTGGAGTCAAGTGCAATAGATGAGGGGCATGCTCCAAATTTGTACGCCAAGAATCTTCTGTAGGAACTGGGACGCCGGTGATTTCTGGATCCGAAGAGCATTCTCGTGAAAAATATCTCTGAGCAGGTGGATGGTTCGCACCTTGGCGTAGATCTAGACACTCAAAAGTTGGTAACGTACTCAATTCGACAAGAAAGCGCCGTCAATGCCCCGCAGGCTTGCGCGATGTATGTACAGTATGTATCCTGGTGGAAGAACGTCCAAGGTAAAGGCAATGGGAAACCACTCAGGGTTCGGTTATCAGCACGACCCGACCCAATGAGATGGGATCCTGCGTTCGTCGATTGACTGATCTGATCCAGATACCGGGTGTTTGTTGCTGCTGTACAATGTGAAATCTACTCTGTCCCCTCGGATTGGATGGGAAGGTGCTGTAGGGAAGTGCCGAAGGACGGCTACGAGGGAATGGTTCTGTGCTACAATATCTTCCCAGGAAGTATGGGCGCTCACCGACTCCATAGAACCCCGGAATGAGAATTCAGGATATGACCCTTTAGCGGGAATGAGCGCTGACGCCCCAGGTAACGGTTCACAGGCCCAGGAGTTTGGTGCGAACAGTGTCACCAATGCCACCATATTCGCGTCCTCGTTTTCGTCTGCTCATTGCTCTCCAACAATCATTCGCCCAGAATCTTGTCTCCTCTGATATTGCTCGAAGTGAAACATGAGCTTCTCCGCAGTCGACGCGGTGACAGATGGCCACGCTGTGCTATGCGCAGCGGGATGTGATGCGTCCGTGAAACAACAAGATTTCGTGAAGAAAGCCGTTGGGGTGGTAATTGTGGAACAAAACAGCCAGGCTTCGTGGCCAAGTGATTCAGGCTTACACAGGCAAACTATGCAGCTTCCATTTTAAGCAACAGGCCTTTTCGCTGTACTGTGAGAGTATCGATACGGCGTCGAAACAATGGTCAGGCGAGGGGTAAAACACCATGCTTGTTGAAAGCGTGTAGCGCGATACTGACAGGGTCTTCCTGGTAGTCGGGCGGGTGCAACGAGGGTGGAAACCAAGTCAAAGGTTGCGCTGGGCGCCAGATGGCGTTGGTGGCTTGTTACCTTGTATGACAGCGCCAGTTACAGAGGCCCTGATCCGAGCCTGGAATGAGTGCAAACCTTGGAGTCGGAGATGCAGGCAAGGACTTGGCCGATGCACGTTGCTCATTGTCGGAAGGTACTGCTGTCTACTCGGCGCTGTGTTCACCTAATTAGACAGGAGATGCGGGCGCAATTGTGGTTTATCGATTCCATCAGGATGGAGTTATAGATAGTTGGAGAGTGTTTTGGCCGAGTCTTAAAATAAATAACGTCTTGAGGCTAGCCACGCTAGACTGGAAGAGGTGGAGCAATGGCAACGCTACAGAAGATTGACAGCCAGAGCAAGGAGATAGCGGGCTTGGCCATACAATATCGTGAACCGCCGACTTGTCGTGGGGAGAGAGTGACGGACTGTCAGGCGGTCGGCGGCTGCTGTGTGACTGTGTGGCTCGTCGAGTTGCTTTTGCAAGTCGCATTGCAGACTCCGCTAGGCCTCGGCAGGTTTTAATGGGGTTGCAGGTGGCTTTTCCAGGGCCCTCGATAACAGCGCGGGACCCAGACATGAGGTTCGTACTGGGGCGCCAGGATCGCGAGGCACCAAATTGTTTGACAACAATCACTCGACGGGCGGGCACAATGCGGGCACACACTTGAACACAGGCAGAGGCGGTCAACGCGTCCCACATACGGGAGAATCGAGGGCTTCGGGGAGACACGGCCGCCACGATCCTACCTTTTCGAGTGCCGGGTGTGGAGACGAAGGGCAGCAGCCTCAGTGTCCGGCTTCAGCGTCCGGGTAACTAAAAGGTAGTCTGTCAGAGAGTAACTACGTACCTACTTGTAGATATGTACTTAGCGCCGGCACATGGGACGTGAGGATGTGCAGAGAGGCATGTCGAGACGACGATGGTCGACGAGGATGTGGTCGGAGTATTCGATGGCGAATGCGCATCGCACTGTCCTGTACTGTATGATCTGCGACGCACAACCGCTGCAGCAGCCTCGGAAGCCGCAGCGTCGGCCATGCTTGGCGCTTCTGCCAGGCCCCAAAAATGTCCAAGAACGCCAAAACAAAGCACCGGCGCGGCACGAGATGGCGGCGGCGTCTTAGAGGTGCGATGTTTGATCGGCCGGTTGGCGGGATGACGGGATCAGAATCAGATCCAAATCCAAATCCAAATCCAAAGCCAAAGCCAAAGCCAAAGCCAAAGCCAAAGCCAAAGCCAAATCCAAATCCAAATCCTAATCCAAATCCTGTGTGGTAAGTAATGCGCCCTCCCGCTTCCGGACAAGCGACCCTACCCTCTCCAGCCCATTTGCCAATCACACTGCTGCCATCCGTTCCCATCTCTCTCCAACCGTCGGCCAGCATACCGCTGCACATCTGTCAGTCAGCTGTCAACCGTCCGCAGGAAAAGGGGGCTTTGTCAACTTGCGCATCTCTTTCTTTTGAGGGCTACTAGTTAGCATGTCCTCCCACGCTGCCGCTTGCGTCCGTATCCAGTTCATGTTTTGTTCTTTGCTCGTCATGCATTCTATGCTCCCGGCCAAAGAACATGCTCGACGCCTACTGTGACGGCTCCACGTCTTCAAACGCCCGTAGAGCCTGAGTGGCCCTGCTAGGAACACCCTCTTATCGCGTGCACCCGCCGTTTGAGAAGAGACTTTGCACGAGTCAACTACCAAACTCTTCGCCGCTGTCCAGGGTCTGTCTGGCAGTGGCTGCTCACGCCTCACGGCTCCCCTCTGCTCGTGGTGAAGGATACCGCTGTCGACGATCATCCGCGGCACCAGAGTGGAGCGCAGAGCTTGTCGTCGGCTCTACTCTTCTATTTCTGGTACAACCTTGTCAACGCCGCCAGCCTTTCTCAATGCTCGCTGCTGTGGCGCTAGCCCAGTTGCCTGCTACGAAAGGGTTCAACAACAACTGCAATGCTCCCGCTCCTGGATGCTGGGAAATGCTCCGGGTTTGCCCTTCAGCGTACATACATTCAGCAGCCACCAGCCCGGTTTTGGACTGCGGCAGCTGTCGCCCCGGGCTTTGGTGCGTCTGCTGGAGTTCACAGGGCTCCGCCAGCGCGGCTCCATTGTCCACAGCATCACACTGTCGTCGGATTTGCCTCCGCTCGTGACAACGGTACGCCTAGATACAGTGATCGTTTGCACCACGCCTGCCTCTCCGAATTCGCAAGGGCCTTGGATGAGCAGATGCATGTTGCTGGCCCCAATTGGTTTGCATTGGAGCTGGTGAGAAGCAATTATGATGACCCCCGTGCGACAAGTCCCTGGTAGAAGTCGTGGCCATTGGGGGTCCTCGTGTAGCCCAGCACTCGCGCGTCGTGTGGCAGACGCAGTGGCCGCTTGTTTCATAGTCGACAAGACTTAGCAGCAGCAGCAGCAGCAGCACCTTGTAAGGGACTGGACTGGACTGCAAGAAGGGCACGGCGCGTGCTAGGCAGAGAAATGGTACGTGGAAATGTGTCTAGACAGGCTCGAAGTACAAGCAGCATCGAGGCAGTTTGGAAGCAGTCGAGGCAAGGCTGGGTAAATAGACTTCCGTTTGCGGCAGGCTAGCCCTAGAAGCTTTCAGAGTTTCTTAGGGCTAGCTAAAGAAGGTACTACGTAGTTGGTGCTAGTAGGTGGTAATGGTTGGTGGTCAGTGGTTGGTGGGAGGCAGCAAAGCTCGGGGCCTCAGGGCAGGGCCTCAGGGAAGAGCCTTCTACGGCGGCGGCGTCGTGGGATGGATAGATGGTGATAGAGGAAGGTTGCGAGTGAGAGAAGTGAATGGATCGCCACAGCTCCCACTAGAGCCGTGATGGGACGTTGACAGGTCGCTGCGGCGGTCAGCGTGTGGGAGTGCGGATGAGGTAATCGACATGGACCAGTGAATGCGAGGAGGACGAAACGGGCGCAGAGCATAGCATTTGAGAGGGACCCCTGTGTGTTTCTGCATCGAGTCAGCTGCAGGCCGATCTGCGTCGGCACCGGGCTGGAGCATGGATGGTGCTGGTTTGGTGGGGAGGGTGTGGAGGTCGGTGATGGAGATGGGTGGAGCAAGCGTGCATCAGTTGCATCAGTGCACACTCTCTCTGGCACTATGCAAGCCAGGCCAGCAATGCCAGCAATGCCCGCCATGCCCCCAAATGCCAGCAATATGCAGCGAAGCTCTTCGAATTGGCGCGCCCGGCACTCAACTTCCGCCGTGCTAGCTGCTGGCGCGGATTCACGGCGGGCTCGTGCCTCGAGTTTTGCGGCGGCGGTGGTGGTGGTGGGAAAAGAAGCACCTGTACGGAGTAGACACTGTTTCCCTGGCCTGACAGGCATTCTGCCCTCACAAGAGCTATGTATCTGCTAAGTCGCTCTAGTCACTTGCGACCAAAACCTTAAACAGGCCTGAGCACATTCGCTCGACACTCTGACCTCTCCTCACCTGTCAAAGGTGCAGACGCCGTGCTGGGCTCACTACTCGCCTGTCCTCTCCTGTCCTGTCCTTGACCCTGACCTGTCTGTCTGCACTTTGACACTTCTGCTGGGCCCTCCCCTGGCGCACCTCCGCCTCCTGGCCCCAAGCTTCACGCCCCAAGATCGCTGCCAGTGGGCATGGTAGATGTACGGCCCGTTGCAGTGCTGTTTCCGCCAGCGTAGCGTAGCGTAGCGCCTCCGTTCTGCTCTGCGTCTGCGCTTCTTCTTCGTTCGTGACGCCTACTGAGTTAAATACTCCTCCGCTGCTCATCACCATCCAGCCCCCATTCCCATACCCATACCATACCCATACCCATACCTCGTACCATCCATCCATTCTGCGAACTACTGCTGCTGCTGGGTGCTTGCGCCCGCCGACCACGTCGCTTTCCGATTCCGACTGCTACACAAGATCTGTACGCTGCTCAGAACATCTTTAATACCCTGCTCTATAAATCTCTCTTGCGGCTGCTCTTGCTCTACTCTGCTCATTCTGCTCTGCCCCCTCTTCTTCCGCGGTTCTAGATATATCCGCCGTGTTTTCTCTGCGCCCAACAGTTTTCTCTTCCACTTCCCTCACCACCTCGACCTATTCTCCGTCACTTGCGTCAGAAGTTAGGTAAGTGCCACTACCACCACCGCCTTATTGGGTTTGCGTACTAGGTCTTTTCCCCATAATAAAAGGCCCGCATTCCATATCCGGTCAGTGAGGGATCATCACCACTTGTGCCGTTGTAAAGACGGTCAAACGTGGATGGGGAACCTGTCACTCACCCGGTACGCTATGAAAACGGTACCAGAGGCTTCAAAAACAACAACCGCCGTTGAGCACCGCTAACCAGAGCACTATATAACAGCTTGAATCTCCCATAATGGAATACCTCACGCTTCACGACGTGCCGCATCGCCACTACGACTCTCTGCACTCGCGCAGAATGGCTTCTCCAGAAAGCCGTCGCCGCTCGCCAGAGAAGGCGCTACCCAGCCTGGCTGCGGTATGTGAAGCTCTCCCCATGCCGCTCCTTCCTCCTCTTGATCCCCCACCTGCCCCTTACACCTATCGTTGTTCCCTGCACCATGACTCCTTCAGTGATCCCGTCAGCACCCAATTCAACTCCAACCCCAACACCACCACCTCTACTTCGACTCCTCGGGCGTCTGATGCGTTTCTGCTTCCTCGACCCATTAACCCCCAGAGCCCTAATCACCATCCCTCTCTCTATATCCATCCTCACCCTCCTCCCCATCCCCCTGAACACCACTCCGCAGAGGACCCTGCTGCAATGAAGCGTCGCAGCACCAATGCCATGCGGATTGACAGCTTATGTGAGCCATTGAACGATACTGAGACAGCTACGCAGAACCACTATGATCGCACCTCGCCTCCTTTCCAGCCCGGCGAGCAGCGCCCGTCGCAAAACTCTCTGCCCTCTTTCTCACAGGTATGTTGGCATGCTCCTGAGCGCATCGTCCGCCTTCACTGATCGTGAAACAGTTGATTCAAAAGGTCCGAGAGCCTTCTCCTCCGCGAACACCGTCTCGCAGGAATGGCTCAAGCGACAGCTCGCCTATTTCAAAGCCACAGTTTGACGACGTTGCCTGGGGCGAGGGCAAGCGCAGGCGCGTCGACACTTTGGTGGACATGCATCACCGACCTTCGAGCGCGTCCGAGCATGGTGCCTATGACACCCGGCGCTCCAGCGTGATTGATCCCGCTCTCTCCAGCTATGGCTCTCCTAGGATCTCTCACCAGCCTGTTATGCATCCTACAGCGCCCAGCCATCACCATCGTCCAAGCCTACCGTATCCTTCGGCTCCACCAACCCATGGTCATGGGCATGTTCGGCACCAATCCTCGCCCATTCCTCACGGCCATGCAGGATACCATCAACAGCCGGCTCCAGGCCATCCAGCTATGGTAGCCGCTCCAGGATATCCACCCGCCCCAGGACATCATGCAGCAGGCCCCTATGAGCATCGCGGCAGCTACTACCAAGAAGGTCATTCGTATGAGCGGCCCTCCCATGACCCGTACTACGGACAGCAACCCTATGCAGCTGCTCCTCATCCTGCATACCCTAATGGATACCACCCGCAAGCTCCTCAATATAACTACACTTTCCAGTCTCAGCTCACCATGGACCAAAACTCTTTCAACAGGAAGCGCCGCGGAAATCTGCCCAAGGAGGCAACAAACATCCTTAAGGCTTGGTTTAGCGCAAACCGCGAATCCCCCTACCCTACTGAGGAGCAGAAGATTGCATTGTGCCAACAAACAGCACTCTCTATGAACCAAGTATGTCATATCTTTGTCACTCCCTCTTTGGCGCGTGCCTCCTGGCCGCCCCTGTCTTTCACTATCTTTCAATGTCATCGAGATGTCTAGAGACACAGGTATTAACAGCTAGCAGGTGTCTAACTGGTTTATCAATGCTCGACGACGTGCCCCACAAAAGGAGCAGCGCGAGGCTCGTGAAGCGAATGACGAGTAATTTATTCCAACGCACGAAATATTGGCTTCCTTGTTGCCCCGATACCCTATCCTATATCTCACGGAGATCGATTACGGGAACACACCTTTCTCCACTGGCTACTGCCTTTTAATCAGGTAGCAGCTGGACTGTCTATGACGCCTGAAATTCTTTCGTGTCTCACAATTTCTTTTCCTTCTACGCTCAATTATTTGGCAGCCTCAGTGTCGAACTCTGAACAGAGAGCCCTGTCTCAGATTCTGCTCGCCTCATGAATGACTGATTATGGCTATGTTGCACAGGGAAGACGCCGTTGCCCATCGATCTAGCTGGTCCCAACGGTTTCCGGAACTTCTAGACGAGAGGTTGGCGGTCTGGATCTCCAAAAGTTTGATGGATGAGCACGTGCAGCGTTTGATATTGGCTCGTCGATAGGCCTCACATTCGCTAAGCGCTGTCAACTGTGGTTTCTGCGTTTGCACATGCATGTTTGGGCGTTCGCTTGGCTTTCTTCTGTTTGTTTCAAGATATATTTGGTGGACGGAACAAAAGCGGATGAACCGGTGTCTTTCATTTAGAACATGCATGATTGGGAATTTTGGGATACACACTTGGACGGACTTGGGATTTTTTTTGCACATTTTCAATACCCAATGATCAAAACATGATCAAGTGGAAAAGGGAGTCGGCGTCATTGAGATTATTTGGTTTTATTTCTGGCCTATAGACGTTCTCGTTATGTCATTAGTACTGTAATAGTATAATTATCATTCCACCGTGATGGGTGTTAAGTTCAGGTCCGCATGTACTTGCAGTGTTTGGGGTTCTGGATGGCTTTGAAGGCTAAGGCATTGCCACTGATGTTGTTCTCCACGCCTATTTGACATTGTATTGAGGGTCCATCCAGTCCACAGTTGGTGAAACGAATGGACACTGGTAGTTGTTGTCTGGCTCAAAAAGTATTGCCCCACCCTACGTCTCAGCATATAGAACGTTATTGTGGACGTCGACTAACCGCCGCGCCGCGCCGCTTCGCCAAAATGTTGGTCTTTCTAGGCAAGTCTGCCTAGGTCTGGGTTAGCCACCGTTTATGGGAAACAAGGTTGTCCATGAAGCACAATATGGAAGCAGGCACTATGGATGATCAGGGGTCTTGTCTGTGGGGATGATCCCGTTTTAGGACGCACAGGCAAACCTTCTACAAAGCTTCTGTGGACAGGCAAAGCGTTCCGGGTGATGAAGGCGTGATGAGGTCGCATGGGAATTTGGCATTGCCACTCTTGGAGCGAGACGCCGAGCGTGTTTCTGTTTGGTGACAAGGTTTCCTGATATTTTTGTTGAGGGGGGTTGGGATCTGGGGTTCGGGGGAAGAGAGGATAGGGAAGGGTACGGAGTAGAGGTCAGGGATTTGTTCTTTTAACGAGTGACGAGGCCCCTATCTAGCGTTTGAGGAAGCACTGAATACGACGAGTATAGAGTGTGTATTGGAGCTGTCAAAACCGGGGCCCTTGTCCGACACTTATGCCAGAATTTTCCGAATGTGAACAAGACAGGTGCCTCTCCTTCAGAATTCGGAAAGTCATGTTTGGAAGGGGACTGGGTTGGTATTGTGATTGTGGAGTCGGGGGTCGGAGTTGGGTGGGGTGGTGTGCTTGTGTGTGAAAGGGCCTGGGGTTGGCATTCGCTGCCTTGGACTTCTGACGTGCTTGAAACAAAAGGGCGAACAAGGCTTCTGCTTGCTTAGCACTGTGTCTGCTCTAGGCCCCCTCCGCTGACCTAAACGGAGCTGTCCCTTTCCTGTCGTTACGAGTGTCATGAATGACAATTCTCCTGACAGAAACCCATCTGGATGGGTAGTGTGTGTCGTTGCAAACACCAACAGCAACCCCAACCGCATCAACCAACGGAACTGGAATTGGCGAACAAAGGTGGAGACCGGACAAGTTTGTGAGAGTGTGGGCCAGACCCGAGAGCATGCTTAAGCAGTGCATGTGAGAGCAATCGCTTTACTAATTGCTCATTGCCCACTCATCTGTTTACAATTTGTGTGCCGGATAGCGAGGCACGGGCGGAGAGCCGTCTTTGAGATGTACGAGCAAGGTATGAGATCTGTCAGAGTCTCGCATTGAGTGTGTTCGACGTGAGGCGACGTGAGGTGACATCGGACCGTGTCGTTCCCACCTTTCATCCTGCTGTTGCGCGGACATGGTGTGGGTGACGAAAAAGGTGGCCTCGAGTTGGAGCCTTTGCGACACCCACACCCACACCCACATCACACACTTGCACATATGCATCCATAGAAACACATCCACTGAAAAATGACTACCGGAAAAAAAAAGAACGTCGATTCTGCTACGCAATGTTTTCTCTAGGCATCGAAACATCAAACTCTCAGCCATGGCGATCTTTTGTCGTCGTGGCTGCCTCTCATTCGGAGACTTTCCCCAACACTCAACTCACCAGGCTCTCTCACTGCGCTTCTGCCATGTATCATCTTCATTGCCCCATTGCCACTTTCCCCACTCATCCATTATCCCATGAAGCAAAGTCCTCAACATTCTACCTCGAGCGTCACACGACTTCGCAAGACCCAAGTTTGGAAATCGTGTATTGTCGTGCCAGTGTATCTATGCTGCTCTACCCACGCCCGCATTCCTTTCTTCTTCCCCTTCTCCCGGTCGCCCTGCTGATCACGCGACGGAGCGTGGTGTGGACGTTGTTGCTGCGAGCTAGCTATCCAAGAACCAGGGCTGCGTACACTGCGTCGCGTCGCGTTGCATTGCATTGCATTTTACGTGGGCCGTTCTCTGTTTGCTCTGCTGCTCCTGCATGTGAGGCACAGCACCGAGTTTCGCTGCAAGGAGTCTTTTGGTTCTGGTAGCTACGTAGCAGTGCGAAGTCGGCGGGTGGATTTTTGGTTTTTCTGGTAGACTAGGCTGTGGATGCTGGTGGTATGAAGCCGCCTTTACCGTTGAGCAACATATTTTGGAAACGGTGGGTTTGGTATTGGTGGTCAATCGTGTGTGGTTGGAATGGTGTACCAAATTCGGAAGCATTGAGAGTGATTGGTACAGGTTGCCTCGTTGCAAGTGGCGGTGTTGTACTACCATTTGGGAGAGGAAGCACCGTAAAATCGCCTGGGGTCGAAGAACATCGCTGTACGTCCCTTTGACACTGTCAGGCAGGGTTAATGAGAACTTAATTTGAGAAACACAGATCAGAAACTTGTAAGGGACTCATTCGCGTGGTCAACTGTGTGGCCAGGGTGTAGTATGTATTTTGGGAATACTATAACTGGGTAGCTTCTGATATGAAAGCCGATTAATGAGGACCCTGCAATATTAAGCAGATAAGTGTACATTCAAACAAAACCCAGCCTAAGGGTATCATTGTAAGCCCAAAACTTGAAACACCAGTTCCAACTACGCCAAGAGAAATGCTACACATGCAGGAAATGCAACGCTCGTAAAGAAAATGTTGTTCTCGACCCTATCTTCTACTGTCAGCTGTCAATTGCAACTGTACTGTCGGGGTCATTTCTTGATATCTTCTGGCCATATCAATGACAATGCCGCCCCATTCATACTCTCCCCGTCTATTTGTGTGGCGTGTACATGGACTCATCTTGTATGGCACAAACCAATCAATGACGTTGTTGCCCATGATGCTCTTCCAATTCCGCATGTTTCCCATGTCCCATGGATGATCCATGGGTTGTGTTTGCATAACTACGTATCTCGATGAAGAATCGCCGCGCTGTACAGTGCGAAGTACATTGGGCATGTCCCTTGATATGCTATTGTGGTTCGAAGGCGGATTGGAGTATCGGGCAGAGCTTGAAGGCGAGTTGGGACATATTTGAAAAGCAATGTTGTGAACACCTCCGCGCTGAATGGATTCCACGGATGTATAGTTGATGGTAACATTCCACGCAGTCATGAAGAACATAGTGCAAGTGAAAAGAAAGAATAAGGAGCACAGAACTAGAAGCGCTATCCAAGTTGCTGGGCGGGAATTGGTCTGATACCATGTTAGCTGTTCGCTCAGGCCTAACTTAAATTTACTGGATAGGCGCTTACTTGAGAGGCACGCTCAGCGAAGAATACTGCCATAACGACCAAAGTAAAACCAGTATAGATTGCACCATAAAAGACAAATTGAAGGAAGAATTTGTGGTTGGTTTCCCCGATGATTCCCCCAGCCCATGGACAATAATGATCCATTCGCCTCACACAGCGACCTAACTCTTTACAATGATGAGTCCTATCAGGCTTCCAGTTGTGACATTTATCACACCATTGCGGTCGGCCTTCATAATCTGAAATGTATGCAGCATATTGATCAATAGTCTTGGTGCTGGTGCTCATCTTTTCTGCGGATCGGTTGCCTTGAGGAACTAGCCCTGGATTTGTCCATATTATCTGCAATAGGCGGAGCCAGGTTATGAGAAGAATAAGTGTTACGACGGCGTAGACGACAATAAGCGCGATACCGGTGCCTCTTCGGGGGTTGATACCGTATCGTAGTCGCAGTTCTACGGATGGATCGAGGAGGTACTGAATGCATACTTGATAGACAAGGACATAGGTTGCAAAAGCCATGGCACCCAGCTCGATCAGAGGCATGATGATCGAGGCGGCCTGTCCAACCCGCGCGTCAAGCTTGCTATTGCGCCCACGACGCGTGGACGTCTCCGAGCCGGACACTGAGACAGTCATTGCGCTTCTGGGAAATTAAGAGGGTTGGGCGATCGTGGGGACCCTCTTGTCGGTCTCGCGGCCACAGGTTCGAGGTCGACGATGAGAAGAAAAGATCGACGACCTCAACACCTTTGGTTGTCGAGGTCGCGGGCTAATATTTGGCCGGCCCGTACCTACCAGCCGCTAGGGCCGAATTCGCTTCGCGTAACGTCATAACAGCTCACACCTCCATTTGTGTCGGTGAGACTTACTTCACTTATTCATCTCATCTCCATGAGCCTCTCGTCGAGACTTTAAGTCAATTGTGTTTCCTTTATATCTCCAATTCGGCCTATTAACTCCGTATCGCCTCACGTCAAAGCCTCTTCCAATCTCGAACCTCTCTTCTTTCAGCCTGATCTCTCTCTCATCTTACATCCTTTCCACGGCATCCACTCAACTGCCGTTCTCTTATATATTGACCCGACTTGAGGCCCGCCGCCATGTGCCGCTTCACTTTGCCTTCTGTCCTGCCACCGTCGATGGCTGACCCACGCGACCACATGGCCGCCCCAGAACGAGCTGGCATTCAAACCCCCAAACTGTGAGCTTCTCACAGGATGAGTTTTTGTTTTTGCTTCAGCCTGGTGCTATTTTTGTGGATTGACCCAATTTCTGGTATTCCATTCCAACCGCTTGACAGCTTATCTTACCAATTCCGGCGATGCCGGGACGTATTGTGAGATTGTGGCTTTCCGTTTGAGGAACACAAGACTTTGGAGAAGAATAAAGTCGGCGAAACAATGTCTCCGAGCCTGCTATATAGCTGCAATGCCCTTGCGGCGAGGATTTGGCCGCCAACGGAGTGTTCACCGCCGTCCATTTCACACCGGAACGGTAAGGCTGGCATCAGCCTTGTGGCACTGTAAAATCCATGACTTCTTGGTGAGTTTGCACGTAGTTCTCGAGATGATCTGTTTGTGAGTAAGGTTTCCCCTGATTTATCGAACAAGAGGTGACCAGCCATTAGATTCGGTCTTTGCGAGATGACGTTCTGACAGTGATTGGCATGAGTTGATGTGCTTCCGATCTGATAGAGACGCTATTCTGCGAATTACCTGACTGTTCGCATCTATGGTTTGGCCCCGATTGAGAAAATTGTCCGGTTCCCACATGGACCCATAGCTGTATCCGGCAGGTTCGACACGGACTTGAGCCTACCTTGCCCGACAATATCACAGAATTTCGAGCCCTGAGTTATGCTGACATCAACTGGACTTGACGTTGCTCAAGTTTTGTTGGCGGCACGAATAGTAGACTCTTGGAACCCCCATGCCCCTGAACGACCTCTCGCAATGCCTTCCGAATGGGAACTCTATTTTCAAGCAGAGGTATCCAACCCGGAGGTCCAGAATAGAATTTGGCATCACCCGGAAAGCTTGGGATCTCGAGTTTGGTACCAAATGACTCCGTCCCTCACCCAATCTCACCAACGGAACCCCAAGTTTCCGGCGCACTCTGGTCCTTCGCTCTTCTTTCCTATACTTGTCTGCTCTCTGATACGTTCCGATTCGCTGTTACTCGTCCATACTACTAGCAGGGTGCCTTCTCTTTTGGTTTCTCTCGTATATGTCTCGGCTTCCAGTGTCCAATGAGGCCGTATTTCTGAGGTTGTCAACTTTGTTTTATATGACCTGTGCGACCAATTTCGAGTTTGGAAACACGAGATCAAATTCGTACGGGAATGAGAACGCCCCCGGTGACTGGAACACGGGCAGTTTGTAAGAGTCAGACTACCGAACCCCACGCACCTGCTGTAGTCCAATTTTGAGTACGCCTAGGGCAGGAGCCCACCATTCTTTTACGCTCGCTACCACTTGAACTCTATTAACTAACGATGTGAAAAGTACTGCATTATGTTCTTGGATTTCCTTTTTCGCTTCCTTTTTGATTTTCATCACGACATAGTCTCGGTTGTCGAATATCTTGACCAGGCAAAGGCATACATACTGGTAAGGCAATCAGGCAAATGAGTGGGTCCAGCATCATGGCCGCTCCCCCAACCAACATTCGCTAGGATCTTTAGCGCAGCTGTAACCTACCCACGCCCGGCCCACCTGTCCACCCGTTCCTAGAATTGAAGCGTAACCGACTCAACCTATGATGTTCACAAAGTCGCCCCTCGTACAAAACAACCCCCCGTCCAAGGTTGGCCATGCTTTCACATAAGCAACGCAGACGTCGACTGGAGGCTTCAGCTTCGTCCTCTTGGGCATGCGGACCACATCACAGTAGTATACCCGGTCTCAACGGTCGGTGCCTATACAAGTTTCTCACATAGGGCGGGGCCACCATCGCGTATTGTTGCCCTCGTGCCCTTGATCCTGATAGCAGACTATGTGTACTTCGTCATCGAGTCGGATCTCACCGACACGCCTTAGCCCAATGGTCCCTCACATCGTTGGCCTCACCGGCAAGCTAGTCGTGCAAGCTGGCGCCTGGCTATGTTCTCATCACAGCCCCCGAAAGTTTTCGCCTTGGCCGTCAGCTCTGAGTGGTAACGTGCCAGAAAAATGAAAGCGCAAGAGGTGGTGGTTACGGTTACGAGCCCATGATACAGATATATAAAGCTGCCAGTGAAGTATTACTTTTTTCCTCACTCGCAGTTCAATCACCGCTCACTTCTTTGAACCACCTTTGAAACTACTCAAGATAGTTGTTCTTTGTTTCTCAGCACTTTTACCTACGTATAAATAGTGCAATGTCCGTCCTATCTACTCTACGCCTGAACCACCCCCGAGCGAATTGCCCAGCTCCAGTCTCTGCGGATGACTTCAAGAACGTCATTCCTTCAAGCCACGCCATGGACATCAATGAGCTCGGCAACCAGTTGGGTTCCTCCCCATCCCGGGAACATATCGTCATGGTTCCTGCAACTCCATTCACTACGTCCGAGACGCTTGGCATGCACAGTCATTGCGATACAACCCCAGACGTCCTGGCGCCATATGCCTATGGAGGTGTGCCCACTGATGGAGGATCAAGTTGGTATTGTGGTGAATGTGGTGACGGGCCTTACGGTGCGTGGCAGCCGGCTTGCCAGAAGTGCCAGCATACCAAATGTAACACTTGCCCCTCGGAAAGCTCCTAATATGCCATCCGACCTCAACACGGTAACCCAGTATCCCTCTGGATATAGTCGATTTTCCGCCATCGCAAATAAAGGCACATCATCCCGTTTGCTCCTTAATCGACTTTCGGACTCCTTGGGATGGCATCGAGCATTTCCAATCTCTCGCCAGCCCTTTCAGCCAACCTTTCAGTCTTATTGGTTCCTACGTCCTGTGCCTAGATATCATATTAGTCATTTGATTTTGTTATTGTTCCCACACGTGGGTTTGGTGAATCTTCTGATAGCATTTTAGCAAGCGTGCACTTTCCGACGCAGTTGCTTGCTCTTGGGGAAGGATCATCAAAGGCCTGCTTGCTTCCTAAAGCGGGTTGCCTCTGTACAGGGGATTTTCATCACCTTTTTTTGGATTTTGGCTTTTTTTTTGGGAGAACACATACGTAATGTAGCATCTGCCGTAGCAAATCTTGTTGGTCACTTAACACCCTCGTCTTGGCTCGGATATTTGTGATTTTGGTTTATCAGTCCGCGGCGTGAATGGCACGATTTGCCGATTCCTAGACGTAAGTATCTACGTAAGTATGAGCGGACAATTCTGGGGCCCGATTTGGGGCCATTGGGGGCCGCAATTCTCTGATCTCGCCCATCATCTCGATATGCGACTTCCCCAATAGTTCTAGTGTTCCCCAACTGCTCGTCCTCCCCCAGCCTTGCCCTAACCCTGCCCCAGCCCTGACGCCCACCGCCCCATGCAGGTACCGCAAAGACACCCTCCCCCATCGGAAAGAAAAGGCTGTTCTGCATTCATGAGGCGTATGCGTCTGACACGATTCCTTCGCGGACAATAAAGTAAAACAAGAAAAAAAACGGGCAAAACGGTTGCGCACCGCGGGCGGGCGGGCGCTGCGTTCCATCACTCTTTGTGACTCGGAACGCCACAACGCACCACTTTGGCACATTTGGATAGACCAGTTGCCTTTTTTCTGCGTCGCGGGTTCGGCGCTTTTTTGGGGGGACTTTCCAGTGAATAGCTGAGTTTGCCCACGTCATTGGACGCCACGACTTTTGAGTTAAATTTTGCGCACATGATCGGACCCTTCCTTTACATTTGCTTCCGGTGTTTGGTTCGGGTTGGCCTGATTTGAGGGACAGGAAGTGGCCTGGCGTGGTTGCCGTAGGTATCTACGCAAGCCAAGGCAAAGAGAACACCTGAGTATGCCTTAGGAACGCTGGAACACACGCCGGACGGCAAACCCTCAGGCTAGACTTGGTAACTTTTTTTTTCTTGTCTTGTCTCCCACCGGGAGGCCCGTTCATTCTCTTGACTCTTACTCATGCTCCCTCCGGTGTGCAGTGTTCTTGTTCACCAGAAAAGCAAAAGCCACTATCATCACATCCAATTATCCTATCCCATCCATCACATTCACTCTATCCGGTGCGCAGAGCTGCTAGTACGCCTTTTTCCCTCTTCCTTCCTTCCTTCCTTCCTTCCTTGTACGTCCGCTCCCCTTCCCTCCCCTTTCCATCCACCCATTCATTTCATCGAATCCTCCGGTCTAACCCTAACCTAACCTAACAACCTCACATTTCATTCACCGCTCTTCGTCCTCCATTTAGCCTTTTCCCTTTCACATTTGCCTTTCGGCCCTGACCGATCGAGCGTACCATCATCCATCCTACTATTCTCGTTTCGTTTGATGTGATGGACGTTTCGTTTTACGAACGGGGCACACGTGAGGGACCATGGACGAATGACATCGGTTTTCCGCAAACTACGCCTTGTTTCCTTTAAGGGATGTTGTTTCTTTTGCCCTTGTAGTCCAGGCTCCCGTCGCCTTGAGGGGGCCCAGGGCACACTTGCACAGTATCACATTATGTTCAATGTGTGGCTGTGGTGGCGATTCTCGAGGGTTTGGTTTGCCCCGTGAGTAGGTGTAAGGCGTTGCCGTATGTTCCCTAGGTTTTGCTACTCAAGTCCTGTGCTTGTATGGGCTTAGTGTGTGAAGTCCTCCGAGAGTCCTCCATTTTGAGCGCGAAGTTATATAAAGCTTCGAGTTATCCAATTCACCATTTACACGCCAGTTCATTACAGATAAAGTTACTTCTTGACTACGTTGCGACGACTATCGGTTACTCCAGAGCCCACCACTCATCGCCAAGTTCAGTTGCGCTCCCACTTTTTGACATCTTGTCTTTCAACAAATACCTCCACTACAACTACCCGTCATGTCCAAAGTTTGCACCAGCAACGAACACCACAAAAGTGGTGGACGTCCTACTGAGTCCAGCATTAGCGAAATGGCCCCTCGACGCGGAGACTTGGATGCCATTGCTACTCTCCCACAGCCCGCATCAGAATTTAAGTCATGCATTGGGGAGGATGTAGCTATGGTGGACGAGCTATCACTGTCTGACGACGACGAGCCTGCGTTACCGGCTTCGAACAGCCACAACCCATTTGGTGAAATCCTGCCAGATCCGAACTCTTCCCGCATCGTGTTCGGCCACAACTTCACCGGGGTTATACGCCATTATGGGCATGGACACCAGAGTGGAGGAAGCCATACTCACGGTTACGGCCACAACCAGTCCGGCGGCGGATATGGACAAGCGCCCGCACCTGCTGATGGGGGAAAGGAATATGTTTGGACTTGCTGCCGCTGCGGCGCGCAGAACGATTACAAACTTCATGCTTCCTGCTCATATTGCTTCAATCATTGGAGAGAGTCGTGTTGTGTGATTGCGGAGGTTACTAGAATTTAGACGGATGGAGGTTGAGAGAGACAGAGTTGTTGTGAATTGCTTTGGTAAGTTCCCCTTATAATTTGCCTGACTTCTTTTCGCTGACGATTTAGGGGGACGCTAGGTGTTACGATGGCGTTGGTTGCTAAATTGCTGTCCGCTTCCCCGGCGTTTCTGGCGTTTCTGGCGTTGTTGACGTTGTTGTTGCTGGCCGAATCAATTGTGGTGCTTTCTTTGCTTTTGACTTGGTTTGCGGTTACGTTTCCCCAATTTCACTCCATCGGTAATGATCAGCGCATCTAACGCGAGCACGTTTCTTTTTCTCACCTGCCACCAGTTTAGTGTTGTATTGTTAGCGTTAAAGCATCCTTTCTAGCATGGACACGGACAAGCATCGTATGGTGTTGGGTGCGTTCATTTACCTTCTCTACTGGCTGGTTGGACTGGGATTTACGCCGTTGTTTATTTTATCTAGCTCGAAATCACTTTTTTTTTCTTTTTCCGTCCCGAGAACTACTCTTCGTTTCACGTACCATGTTAGTTTGCCTGCAGTTCACGCTCCCGTCGCGCACATGGTACTGGGTGAGTACCTTCAACAAAGGCAAAGACTGAGATGACGCAGCTTACCTGCCAGACTTCTCTCAGTCGCCCCAGGCGATTAAGCCTAGAGGATAAGCTTAAGGCTCCTTCAAGCCCAGTCTCACAATATTTTTCTCCGGGCCGGACCACAAAGAGTCAGCAATCCCTTCGGCAAGATGAGCCGGTGGCGTACTGCGATGGCGGCTTATGGCGAAGGTTAAGAAAGCCCATGGCTGGCAACCCACAACTCTGGGACGAGTTGACCGGGTTGATAAAGTGTGGAGGCCTTGGGGTTGGTCGGGGTGGAGGGAAAAAACACAAACAGGAATTGAGGCCAAGGAAGTGGACTGGAGAGTTGTCGAGATGCGCAGAAGCAAGAGGAGGAGGACAGGAGGCACACACCGCCGGTGATGTTCGGTGAGGCCCATGAGACGAGGGCCCCTTCCTAGCTTGGGAGTAGGCAACAGCATAACAGAGCAGGACAGCTAGTACGGATGCACGCACACACACATACACACACACACGCACACATGCACGGCGAGTGCGCTATGGAGCGGTGAAGATGGAAGACGAATGCCCAACAGCAGTAGAATGGCTTGCTCTGGTGAAGATTTGATCCTTCCGCCTTCAATTGTGCGCCTGGAAGGGCGGCTTTGCCTGGCGGGATGGGGGAGTGCAGACACAGATGGATGTGGTTGGCATTGAGCCCTAGTATCTAGTATGGAGTGGGTCCGGCTGCTCCACTGTGCTTCAGGTGGACGGGCTTCCGGAGCCTGGTAGGGCTGACGGCGATGCAAGGAAGGGGGCAGGACGTGCCCGATGCCCGCGTGGATTAGATTGGTGTGCATATGTACAATACTTATTACATGGTGAACATGGGAATAGGGTTGGATTGGGTTGGGGGAGTAAGTGGATTCATGGGTGGACTGGGTTTGCAAGTGCCGCCGCCTGTCTCGGTAGCCCCGAATGCTGCAAAATCGCCTGTTGCTTCTGACTCAAATGACGAGCGCATCCCTGGAGCATATCATCATGACCTTGATGTGGTGTGGTGGAGCCCAAAGGAGAGCGTAGAGGGATGGGTGCGATCGATGCCTGGCGCTTAATTGCAGATGGTGCAGTAGCATCACTGGGATAAACTTCCGGTGATGGTGGTGATTGAGGGTTGAAGCTGGCGGGAAATGATGTTCACTAACACCTGGCGTATTGACGGTGGTTAGGCGACAGGCGACCAGCATCCCGACCCTGGCCTCACCCAGCGGCCTGCAAATGGGTTGGTTGCAATTCGCGTCATGTGCGATTGTTCTAGAAGGGCGTTCCTCGATTGCATCTGTGTGCTCCTCAGTTTCCAGGTTTGCCCTCTCTAACCCAAAACGATCAAAGTCTACCAAGGCGGTGCCCTCCGCCCTCTTGAGCTAGTCGCTTCACATTGGCCCTGCTTACCTCTGCTGATTCGTGCAAACATCAAAGTGACAGCACTACATATCTGCATATTGTGAGCGGCCTCCCACCACGGCTCAGCTCTCCTCTTTTCAGCCAGTGACACCATCCTTCAGGAACAGGCTCATAATACGAAATACGACGCGTCCCTCCCTTGACTGAATGCGCCAGGTACAGTTGCCCACCAGCTGCTGTAAGATCACATGTGAGCCTTTCTCAACATTCGCAACCCGGAAGCCCCCTGGCGTCATTCTAACTTCTGAAACGACCAGCCTTTTGTGTCACAGCGTCCAGAATCGAGCCTTGGGCCGTAATTTTGCTTTGCCGTGAGCTAGTTTGGGGCCTGGTGAATGCCTCAGAGCTTTGGTAAGGCTGCTAGTGAGGTTGAGCCTTAGCTCCTCAGGAAGGAAAAAAGGCAAGACAGCCTTGTGTACTTCACCGCTGTACTATAACATCGAGCGGGGCAGTGTTTTCCTAGAGCATGGCTGAGTAGTCGTCCTCTTATCCAGGGCCAGTGTGTGTACACGGAGTCAACAGGGTCCTTGAACATGGGTGCTTTGGGCGACCAAATATGTTGACATTGAAGACTTATGCCTGCGTCTCCGAGCTTTCGTGAGCGGGAGGAGGCGATGCTGTGAAAAGGCAAAAAATACTGGAAAGAGCCGTAGGAGGCCGCAATCGATAGTCCTGCTAAGAAGTAGCGCTGTGAGAACACAGATGCACGTATATTGCAGAGACATATTGTTGTACAAGCTGAGTACTGATACAGAGGGGAGTTACAACAAGTAAACCCAACGCCGATAAATGCTGATGAAATGCTGTGTTGCGTTCATTCGGGGGTCGTAGGCGCCATTAACACAAGTTCCGACTTGCAGTTTGACTTCCACGGATAGAAAACATCGCTTATGCTCCTCGTCCTCCGAATACCGACAGTTGCTCTTGTCTTCTCTGAATCGTGATTCCAATAATCAAATCTTGTGGCCGTTTCTCGCCTACTTCTGGCCCTCATTGCTCCCTTCTGGGTCTTCGTTTCCCCGTGTTTCCCGAACTCCTTTGAGTGGGCGTCCGGCATACAGCATGTATCCCTTCTCTTCAATAGTACCAGCCTTTTCATCCTCCACTGACCTGTCCCTTCCATGAGCGCCTGTTTGGATCTCTGTTACTGAGATGGGTCGGTTGCCGCGGAAGCGCTTGCGCATATCGATCATGCCCTTTTTGCACTCAGCCAGCCCCTTCTGGAGCTGCTGGCACTGGGTGGGGAGAGTGTATTTGAGCGGAGGGCGTAGACAATCACCGGGTGAGTTTCGCTCGACCATGATACAGTCGCTATTCTGCAGACAGAAAGCCAGCGCCTGACCTGTAAGCGGTTTGTTTGTTAGCAAATAATTTCTTTGCGGAGCTCCGGTGGTGCGACTGAGCGAGCCACGGGAACGACAGGACCGACGAGAGACTTACGAATGTCTTTACAGGACTCCGGCATGGTGAATCAAAGTATCTTGATCAACTGATTTCCGTTGCCTCGCTACCGGTACATCGACGAATGTTTGTTGAGGTTGGTGATGTGAGAATGTCTCGTGTCGCAAATCCGCAATGAGTAGTGGCGCCAAGACATGCCGGTACCGGTACGGCCTTCACATGCTGCATTTGTAGGATCGCCTGTGGTATGAAACGTCATTTCCCAACGCTTTGCCCATGTCCGCTCGTGATGGCTTCGTCTTGCCAGCCCCTCCGCTTCTTCTCTTTGTGTGCCTCGCAAAATTTTCAACAAAAGACATGAGCAATTTCAGAGCACACCTTGACCGTCACTGATCCATCAACGCCAATATTGCCCTCAACATGGCACTCCAAATACCTTTCCTCTCCCGCCTCCACCTCCGCGAATACTTCGCTCTCCTGGTCTCCATTTTCCTTATCGCCCTCGAATCGTTGATCTCCGTCATCACCATTGCACTTCCAACTCCCATCATCGACTTCTGCTATCGCATTACGCGCCGTCTGTTCAATCACCTCTCGTCACCCTCATCGCGTCAGTCACGGCAGAAGAAAAAGGGAGTTTGGAGCTCTATAGCTAATGCCTCAGACTTTGCGGAGCTGTGTGCGCTTTACGGATACTATACGGAGGAGCACATCGTGCAAACGGGTGATGGCTACTTACTGGGCCTACACCGCCTCGGGTGGCGAAGGGGAGAGGAAGACGATAGAGTCAATGCAGGACCAGGCAAAGGAGGTCTTAAAAAGAAGGTGGTGTACTTGCATCATGGGCTGCTCATGAATAGCGACGTATGGGTATGCCTGACGGAGAGTGAGAGATGTTTGCCGTTCCAGCTTGTTGAAAGAGGATACGATGTCTGGGTATGCTCCTTACACAACCTGTCAACCGATCTATTTTGTGTCGTACAAAATGCAGGGCCCCGCATAACTATTACCAGTCCGCTAACACTATGCAGCTCGGAAACAATCGTGGAAATAAATATTCGAAGAAATGTATTCGTACTGCACCAACAACCACTGCTTTTTGGGATTTTTCAATGGATCAATTTGCGTTTCATGACATCCCCGATTCCATTGCATACATCCTAGAAACCACACATCAGCCTTCGTTATCTTACATAGGCTTTTCTCAAGGCTCGGCTCAGGCTTTTGCAACCTTGTCCATCCATCCTACGCTAAATGACAAGGTCGACGTCTTTATTGCGCTTGGTCCAGCAATGTCCCCGAAAGGCCTCACCTCCGGTATTGTCGATTCGTTCGTGAAAGCATCTCCCAATGTGCTCTTCCTAGCATTCGGACGGCGGGCAATTCTTGGTTCTGCGACTATGTGGCAATCTATATTATATCCTCCAATCTTTGTTCGACTGATCGATGTCTCCTTGAAATTCCTCTTTGGGTGGACTGGGGTTAACATCTCTCCAACCCAGAAGCTCGCATCGTATCCGCACCTGTACTCGTACACATCCACTAAAACAGTGGTCCATTGGTTCCAGATCATTCGGAATGGTATCTTCCAGATGTACGACGATGATGAAGCCCCAGGTGCTATTAATTCGAATCGGTCCAAGTACTACAAAGTAGCCAAGTTCCCGACAAAGAATATCAAGTCGCCCATTGTCCTTGTATATGGTGGCTCAGATAGTCTTGTGGACATCGACGTCATGCTCCGAGAACTACCTCGCCATACGATAGCAAAGGAGATCCCGCATTACGAACATCTTGATTTCCTATGGGCATCTTCAGTCGACCAACTGGTCTTCCCGCATGTCTTTGAGGCATTGGATCAATTTGCCGGACGGGATGGTGCTCATTTCGATTCACGTAGGGAGAAGCGATTGCTCCGCAACGTCATCCCTGATTCTGGCGCCCTTCCCGGTCCCGAAGGTGATGACGCAGGCGACGAAAGTAGTTCTACCCCAACAGGTTTGCGAGCCAAGAAAATATCTCAGGACACACGGAAAGGCGCCTCTAACGCAATGGAAGAAGCAGCCACTGGGCCTAGGCCTCAATCGCAAGCCTCCCAACTGTCGAAAATACCCCACCCAGCATCGAGCTATGCCGCTGCTGTAGAGCGCCAACATTCCCTTGCTCAGCCCACGACTACGTTTCCGCCAGCTGCTGCCAAAGTGCCAATACACACTGTTGACTCTCCAGCGGCGTCGGTTAATGCATCTCAAATCACCGGGCAAACCTCCACAAGTCGACCAGAGGGCTGGTGGTCGTCGGACGAAGTCGGTGGGACCGAACGATCCGAGCCTGAGACCCCTGTCTTCACCAAGACTACCAGGCGGGCAAGTATTGACAGCCAACAGAGCGGAAACACGGGTAAATTGAGCGTATTTGGCGAGAAGGGGATCAGTCTAGGTGTAGGGAGAGCAGTGAGTGCTGTCAGCAGTGGTATTGGTCACGGTGAGGGAAGTGGCAGTGGCAAAGATGGAGAAAACTCTAGCGCTTCAAAGAGTCAAAAGAGCAAGAAGAAGGGAAAGAAGAAGTCTTCTGTTGGGACTGAGTGACAAGTAAATGAATTATGGCAACAAGTTGAATACACCAGGGTACCTACGCCTCGCTTAGAAGTTGGCAAGACGACGCATTAGAAATTGTGTGGGCTCATAGACAAATTTGAAATACGATAGATGAATAAAGAATTATTGCATTGAGAATTGTGTGTGTATACCGCTTTGGGGCAGGACCAACATGTCAGTGTTGATCGTGATAACCCAAATTGCATCCATATCTATGGTATCTTAGGATGCAGCAGCAAGTAATGAAGCTGTTATACAAGACGCCGAGATGAAGGCATATAGAGTTGGACTGTATAGAGCAAAGCCAATGTGTCCATCAAAGGACAAACCAAGAATCAACAACCTCAGGTAAGTTGTTTCCCATCAATTAGTCTGTCCACAGCGCACATCAAAGGACTCTGACCTAATCTCCCCATATTCGGCGCCTAAAGAAGTTTTTCGGCTCTTTCATAGGCAGGTCGATATGAAAATGGTCAGTCATAGGCCTCAAACAGGCTTTCCGCCAACCACTCCACCACACACTCTTCACCTCCCAACCAGCGAGCAGGCTTCATGAGATCTAGCTGTGCTCAACGAGAGCCCCACTGACCACGATTTCTGGATTGACCTTGGTCCTGAGATTCTCGTGCAGCTGAGCAACCAACGCGCTGAACAACTCAACCGGATCGCCATACTTGCAAAAGTACGCAACCGACTCAGAGCAGATACACTCGAGACGCAGAACACGCAAGTTCCTACACATTAGTAAGGCACCAAGATCATACTTCTGGACCACATCATTAACACGCAAGACGCGCAGCTCCTTGGAGCGCTCCAAATCCTCCTGCTCCATGAAGACGCGATCACGCTCGGTGAAGCGAGAGACGGTGAATCCGGCAGTGTGGAGCGTAAGCGTGATCTCCTCGAGGTGGGCGAGCATCGTGCAGAGCTTCAGAGAAGGGTTGTGCTGGCGGTTCTCTCGCACACCGGAGAACCAGAAGAAGTTGGGGAACTGGATCTTCTTGATTGCAATGTGGAGGTCTGGAAGCGTGGTGCTGGATAGCATGGTGCCCAGGTAGTGGACGTCGGTGGTGGACGACAAAGTGAAGGTCAAGGTTGAGATCCAAGGAAGCATGATGTTGTACCAAGGCTCAATGTTCTCTGGGTCGAAGGGTTGGTCGATGAAGGATGGATTGCCAGGGAGGGTTTCTGGGTTTTCGCGCTCCGTCTGGATGCACACGAAGGTGTACGGGTCTGAGTGAGGTGAGGTTAGAGAATGATGGTGTAAGGGATTTTGGTGAAGCTCACCGAAAACCGAGGCTGGGGCCGCTTCATTGGCTTCATTGTTGTCGGTGACGCTGCGAGCGGGGGTGATGGCGAGGCTGTTCTGAAGGCTGTCGCGCCAAGCAGGCGTCTCAGCGGGACTGTTGGTGAAGCCTGTGGTTCGGTATCAGTTTCTCTGTACTCAATTTCTTATGTGGTTTTTTTTAGGTTACTCACTATCATGGCCGGAGAAGGAACCACTGCGCCACGGAAGGCGAACGCTCTGAGCGCTGGCACTGGAGGCGGAGCTCATGAAGTGCTTGACGGCGGGCGTGACGGGAGCGGAGTGAGTCTGTTTGGCCTCCATTGTGTTAGTAAGTGTTCAACAGTAGACACAAAAAGAGCAACGGTGACGAAGCCGCTGCTCGGTTCTATGTATACGGATGAAGTGGGTGGAGGGGGAGACGACTGGAGACTTCAAATTTGGGGGGAAGGGGGTATATATAATTACCCACACGCGTGTGGGCGCGACCTAATCTCGCTAAGCGCAGCAAAAGGCAGTAGGAAAGCAAAGACAGAGTGAAAGGAAAACAGAGTGAAGGAAATTTTGGTGTCGGGTAGGATCGGGGGTTGACTTGCGGTGTAGTGTGGTGCAACGTGCCAAAGGTGAGTGAAATTTATGGCAATGAATACAGGGAATCTCAAGTTTAGTAAATGAGAAGACAATACTAGATAGATGCCTTTGTTAAGATAGATAAAGATGAATTCGTGGTGTATGAAGTGGTTGCAATTGATCACTCCCGTATTGCATTGATTCACGCTCGCAACGCACACTGGTACTGGCGGAAAGGGTTTTTGTTGAAACGCAAGACCTACATATCGTATGGAATGTACAGTAGTAGTCTGTAACAAGTCTGTAACATTTGATAGAACCATATGGGCTCAATTTGTTTTACAGATGTCGATAACTATCCAACTCTCCAGGTAATGTTTGCCCCAGTACATAGTGACAAAAAATATGTCCTCAGCAGTAGCTGTAGAGCTTAGAGTACCCAAGCAGCTTCACCGCTTTTCCAAAGTGACAGTATAGAGTGGGTCATACCATAGAGGACATGTGAGATTGGCTCCGTACTAGTTTTGCCATATCCATGAACAGCGATAGGAGATGAGCCAAAGTCATGCAAAGCGATTCTCGCGTCATCGTTGGACACATGTAATCTCCACTGTAAAGATTAGATGAACATAAGAAATTGGGAAAATGGATTGACTAAGAGGTACGTTTCTGATGAGAGCATCGGCCATTCACTACCCATTGGTAGTATTTCAATATGAAAATAGGGTAACTTGGAGATGACCGTTCAATCCAGATGTACAGATCATTGATTGAGTTTCAAGATCTGTTCATTTCAACCGCTACTAAAGACACAAACATCTAGAATAGAGAAGTGTTGTTGTTCATGTTTAAAAATTCATAGTCGTGATTGATCACAAGTTGCACGGATATACAAGGCCTCAAAGCCGGGACCTCTAACTAAGTCTTATTATGTCGTACGAATCAGCTCAGCTTTATATAAGAATTGAAGTATCAAATACGAAAGTCTTCTTAGTCAGGCTTCCTGTTCACGTAAGAAGCCTCCGTGAACAGCATATCCTGAATGCTCTGGGAGACTGAAGTCAGTACCATAGGTAGGTAATCGCAAAGAACCCAATCAAGCAGGCTGACACCACCTGAACTCCGGAAGCGCCTCAGGAGGTTACATAAGCGAGGCTAGGTCGAAAATGGGGCCAAAGTATCGCATCCCCGACGATCGGGTTGGATGCGACACCTTGGCGGGCGCAGCTCATCGTCGTCACTTCATTTAGCCATGCCTCAGTCGCTCCCTCATCCGCATCCTCAGCATGGCCAGTTCAGAACACTAGCTGTCCGTGGTCTCCAAATTCAGACCCAACTGACTGTGCCGCTCAATTCGCATCCGCCATTACCGCCCTGTTCATGATCTCTTTGTCTTTGTCTGCTGAAACCGCACATCCCACATCCTCTCCGCGGCCACGCGTTCTGTTCCGCACTCCGCTGCCACAATGGCAGCGCGGGTTTCCTCGCCGCGAGAGTCTATCGAAGAAGGAGCACACCTACTTTCGCCCATCGACCCAAATGCTCCACCATCAATTACAGAGCCGCCAAAAAGGAAGAAGCCATGGATCGTCCTCGTACTGCTTGCTTTCGCCCTGCTAGCTATCGTTGACGTAGGCGCGTTTCTGGCCGACCCTCCCAAAACCCGTGTTTTCGAAGCGAACATCTGCTTGCACTATTATCAGGAGCATGACCCTTCCGCTATTGACCAGGACGGCAGTGTCCCAGAAAAGCTGTGTAAGATAGACGAGGTGCAGCAGAAACTAGCTATGATTTTCGGCTGGCAGGATATGTTCGACGCAATTCCTGGCATCTTGTTAGCAGTACCATTTGGTATGTTGGCAGACAAGTGGGGCCGGAAGTGGATCTTCACGGCCAGTTTGATGGGCATACAATTTGCTTCGGCATGGATTTTGTTGATTTGTGAGTGAAGTCTAGAATGCCCGTGATATCAGGTTCCACGAATACGGCTGACCATATCCCCATAGGCTACTTCAGGAATTTACCTCTCCAGTTGACCTGGCTCTCTTCAGCATTCTACTTTATCGGAGGTGGACCCATTGTTGCATCCGCACTCATTGTTACTATGATCGCAGACATCTCTCCTCCAGAGCAACGAACCGCAATCTTTCTGTACCTTACCGCATCCGTTCTAATCGCTGAACTTGCAGCTCCTATAATGGCGTCCCGGTTAATGGAGAAAGGAGACTGGCTTCCACTGCTTCTAGCACTCGCCATTCAGCAAGTCGGTGTCATGGTGGCTTTAATCTTCCCTGAAACATTACATCTGCGGGATCTTCCGGAGCCTAAGGACAGCGACGACAGAAGCATCGAGCTTCAAACGAAGGGCAAGAAGTTCAAGTTTAGGTTCAAGTTCAAAGACCAGTTGCAACACTTCAAAGATGCTGTAGTGTTCTTACAGAGAGACTGGACATTAGCTCTAGTTGTATTCTCTTTTTTGGCAAATCGGCTAGGCCGTCAGACTCTGACTCTCCTTATCAGATATGCATCCAAACGGTATAATTGGGAGATAAAAAAGGTTAGTCACAATATGGGTTCCTTCTGTTCTCGGCTAATCAATTGTACAGGCTGCATACCTCCTTTCATTCCGCGCGGCCACCAACCTAGTTGCTATTACAGTCTTTGTCCCCATCATCAACATAATTTTGGTCAAGTACCTACACCTCCCTACACACTGGGCCGATCTATGGATCGCGAGAGGCTCTATCATTCTTACGACACTCTCCTTTTTTATCATGGCTGTCGCCGGGCACCCTGCCCTTCTCATTCTTGGCCTCCTTATCTTCAATCTCGGTACTGGCTACAACGCCGCTATGCGATCCACTGCCATTCATGTAGTAGGCGGCCAGACAAGCCCGGATATTGGAAAATTGATGAGCACGATTGCGATTGTCGAGAGTGTCGGTACGATGGTTGCAGGACCATTGCTCAACGAACTGTTCCAGTGGGGTATGGATATGGGACCAGTATGGTACGGACTACCTTTCTTGGGGTCAATGGCTGTCTTTGCTTTGATGACTATTGTAACATTCATCATCAATGTCAAGGACAAGACTGTTGAATATATAGTGGTGGACAGTGGAGAAGACACAGAAGAAGACGAGGAAGTGGAGGGCGCCGATACTTCGGCTTTGGAAAGGCAAGGACCTCCGAGGTACTCTCCTTGAAGAAATTGGCAGCTTCTCTTCAAGTTTCGAATCCAAAACACGAAGTGTGAGAATCAAAACGTCACCTGGGAAACAGTCACAGCAGGAATCAGCCTCCATCGAGACTTACTCAATTGATAGCATGACGTCCTTGGTACCACACCCGCCCCTTTGCCACGTCGTTGAGATGGCGCCAGAGAACCAGGATTCTCAAAGGGCACCGGATGAAGCCAGCAATCGCGAGAAGAACTACAGGTGATCAATGGACTCTATAGGAATAGCCGAACCGTTGGATGGACTAGACATCCAGATCGAAGTAGCGGTGATGGGCAATTCACTCTGAGAGAGAAGAGAATCTTCGACTTGTAACAATATCTGTTTGTGGGGACTGTAACCCTGAGTTTATGAATCGGTGCAATAAACAAGTGGTACGCATAGAGGGCCTTCCATCTATAGATTACCTTGGGACACAATATATATCCCAAGCTTTCGTCAAAAGCTACCTTGACCATACTTGGCGACTCACAATGTCATCATTTTAACCTCAGCCTCGCCTTCAAGACAACGCCCCAGATTCGCCAAAGTCATGTTCGTGGCATGAGTTTTTCAGCGGCTTCCCTCGCGACTTCCTTGTTCAGTACGACACCTGGCTTGCACTTTGCCAAACACGACAAGGGAGGAGCAATACGGTGACGACAGCGAATGGATTGACTTCCCCTCTTTCCTCGCATGCCCTGTTTGCCATGTTTCTTCTCTCTTACTGGGCGATGTGACATGAACATGTCTCACTTCAATACTTTTTGAGCCTTTCTTGTCCGCAACACTTCAGCTGACTTGTGAAGTCAAATCTCACGATCTCGCCCATTTACGCCAACGGTATCTAGTCTTAACACGTCAGCCCAATGCTCGCAAGAGCATCTAGTGATGCAGGCACCCGCCTTCGCCGCTCGAAGTCCACCTCAACGGTTCATCGGCCGGTACTGTCTGCTTCCCATACTCTCAATCCAGACCTCGTCCACAAGCATGCTTTGGCCGCCGCTACCGCTGCTTTCGCTCGCGCCCAACCCAGCGATACTGTGGAGCGTAACGCCAGGAATGCCAGAGGTAGCTCCGGGCTATCGAGGTCCAAGAGCAACGCCAGCCGCAAGTCGATCACATCCCAAGGTAGCCATTTCCCGCGAGAATTAGGATTCCGATCATTACATCCTCCCAGAGACAAACCAGCATCAAATGCGAAATTTCCATCGACAACCAGTTCTGACATTGAGGATCTTCGGTCCTGTCACATCACACCTTCGACTGAGAGACCACTTCTAACTAAGCCTTCGATAACACTCAGTGACAATCTCCGACCCAACTCCCAGCCAAAGCCATACCGACCAAGTGCTTCTTCTTCAATTACTTCCCAACAGCTTCGAAAGGCGCGCTCCATGTATTATGCAAGCAGTGTTCAGACGGGCTCGCCTATTGCTCGCCCTCCCGTCAAGTATTTAACCACTCCACCTCCAATCGACACCAGTCCTGCTTTGTTACAGTGCCCTGCGCATTTGCCAATTCCGAGTTCTGCTCCCTCACTGCTCGCATCGCCGCGATTGCCTGTCACCATTGAGCCAGGCACGACCGTGGATGAAGCCAGAGACAAATATCTTCGCAACTTCAATCAACGTTCAGTCAAACACAAACCCTCACTGTTTTTGGCTCCTTTCAGGAAGAGACAAGACAATTCGAAGGAAAAGAAAGACCATCACGCCTTTAGGCCCGCATCTTCCTCTGCGGATGGCCAGGAAACGTTGGCTGATACTACAATCGACTTAACCTTGAGTGATTTCATACCCCAGAAAGAGAAGAAGGAGAAAAGATCATTCTCCAACTCAATCAGGAACAGGATTAAAAAGGTTTTCAGACGAACGTCCAACACCCCAACCGATCTACCAATCCAGCAGGTTGAGGCTAGTCGCGATTACTTCAGTTCGGTGCCCATGGACAGGTCACCCTCAAATAGAAGCTTCGAAATACCTAGTCCTGACGACGACATATTGCAACGTATAAGAGGTCGTGTACCGGCATTCGACGGTGGAGGCCCAGCTCTTATCCGGCCTGCATCTCGGGGAAGCAACAGAAGCTCCCGGAGCAACCGTAGTCTGCACAGTGAAACAAATTTTGGTGTATCGTCAGCATCTAGGGTCACAAGCTGGGGCAGTTCCTCGGCAGGGGATACACTTACCCAACGTGCAATCAAACGCTTGACCGTGATTCATGAAGCGAAAGATAGCATTGGGAGCGAAGCTGATCGAAGCATCCTTTCGAAGCTATCGAAACGGAAATCAAACCTTGATCCAGGTCCTATGACACTGAATGAGACGGTACACATAGAAAGCCTTTTGGAAGAGCCTCCAATGCCGGTTGACCCGAAGCGGATGTTCTCCGCCCTGATGAAAGAAATTAATGGCTCAAAGACTGCTCCGCCTGAATCACAGCCATCGGATCAAACATTGGGCCCAGAAAGCGATGTCTTTCATGTAAGCAACATGCTCGAGCTACAATTGAACGTGGATCGAGAGCTGCAGTCTGATTCACGCAAAGACATTCGAAGTAGCATATCTAGCGACCATAGGCCATCCCCTCAACGAAAAGTCGACCGCGGCCAACTCCGGAGTAAGAGTAGTTCTATCAAGTCTTTAGGGAGGAGTATCAAATCTACTATTCGCGCTGTTACTCCCACAAAGCAGCCTTCCTCACCTACTTTTGATAGGACCGCAAGCGTACGAGGTGCGGTTCGCATTCCCAGATCTGAGACAAATGCGTCATCAACAATGTCTAACTCTGACTCCGGCGATGACAACAATAATTTGAATGTACCAAGATTGATCAACTTCAAGTTTGGACATAGAAGGTATGTCAGATTACACTGAACACACTTTCATCTTTCACATCTTAGAAACTTTTGAGTTTCATTGATTCTAACTAGTACCTAGGAGCCTAGCTGCTGCTCATAATTCGCCTCCACAACTCGCAATACCGACTGCAGGAGTTATCTCTCAACGTGTCCATAGATCGAAGAATCGCTGGCAAGCTCCACTTGAAGAGAACCACCGTTCCCAATCTCCACAGCGGAGACACCCTGTCACAGAGTTCGCTCAAAACGAGCAATTCCCTAAAGTATCAGTCGAGGATGCAATCATTCAGACCAACAACCATGAGCCGGGAGAAACGGTAGCTCTAAGGATTAGTGAGGGACACGATGCCGCCCTTGTTTGTGTAGCACCGGAATCCCCGAAGTCCCCAGAGCCACGCCACCTTCTCTCCCCTTTGTCACCTAGTGTCTATTCTCGCAACACAGATGGAGCTAGCATATTGCCAAACGACAGTGTTATATCTCTTGATGGCACAGATCTGCGTGCTGCCAATGAAGGAGGATCAGTGGTTAATATTACCTGTGAGACTGTGAGAAGCTATGTGATTGGAACCCCCTCACCGCGACGGAACACAAGTTCAACGCGCTCGAGCCGCGAATGGAATGCTTGGCTCTCCCATGAAGTTTCGGAGCTCAGTTGCCTTCCTCAGCAGAACATCATTATCCATGAACAATATAACACTCCATCTGGACAGCATCAACGGGAATGCAAGCGTGATAAGGGCGACAATACGACAGTGATACAGGAGTCAATTGAGACGCCCACACTGCGGAGGGAACTCTCCCAGCCAACCACCCCGCAGCAGGGAAACACGTTAAATGAAGAAGATATGGCTAGCAACATCTCTTTTCACGCTATTTCCACTCCAACTGAAGTGTGGGAAGAACGCAAAGTCTCTTTGCCTTTGAGTCCGGCGCCTGTTCCTCGAAGACAATGCCTTTCGTCAGCTCCCAGTCAAAGGTCTTCTCACTCTTCTCAATCTCAATCAAGGGCGGAGACACCAAAGTGGGAACGAATGAATGAGCGCTTTCCGTACATTGATACGGGCCGACGGTCAAGCAGCTATACTTCACGACACTCACGCCAAGCACATACGCCTACTAGCGGATCCTCATCACTCAAATCGAAGGCGACACCTAGCCTGAAAATATACTCTGATTTTACCCCATCGCCGACAAATAGAACCCCAAGTCATGTTCCAGTCGACAGACCGAAGAGAGCCGACATCAGTAATGATGGATCCCAGGATGACTTGCAGCCTCACACCGAAAAGGAGAACACCATTCCATCTTCAGGCCGTACGAAGAAGCCTAGTATTCCACTGCTGAGATCCAGTTCGTCTCTTTCTATAACGCGCACAAAGCTCCTACAACCACTATCGCTTTCAAAGTTAAACCGCAGTCCCTCGAGCCTAGTACAGTATACTACTACCCCCGAAGAAGATTCGAAGAGCACACAGTGGGACTTGAATGCGGAGAATTCACCACCACGCTCAAAGCTTTACGCACAGCTACGCCCAGGGAAACTTATCGTAAGGCCAAAGAGTGCTTTCAATTTGAGGGGCACATCTCCTCTCACGTCCATGGATCCTCCGAATACCCCAGCCCCGAAAACCAAATTGCCTAAAAGAATGGAAGATACCGCTAGCGAGAAAGTAAAGCCTGCTCAAAAGAGGTCCTTAAGCAGTCGTACGCTTGATAGAGAGACGCTTCGCAATCTGCTGAGACCACATTGGGCTGCATCCGAGTCACGGCGTCCAAGCACCTCGCCTGACACAACGTTGTCCCGTCGATCCGTTCTACACGTCAAGCAGTCTTCGAGTAGTCTCGCACTAAACAAGGAACCAAGTCCAGGTTCCGAAGAAAGATGTATCGACAGTGTAATTGGGGATGAAAAGACGGCAAACGGCATGAGAAGGACCAGGAGCGGGAGTATGACGCCAGGCCAGCGAATGGCGGAACGATTTCTGCGGAAACGAGGGGAAAGCAGTAAAGGCCTCCGCCCAACCAGCATGATCGGTGGGTCAGGGAGGGAGTTTACTCCTGCTTTCTTGTAACTGCGGAGTGGCCCGAACCGAGATTTAAACTAAGGCATGCTCACATCGATACTGTTTTGGGAATCACTTATGTTTTGGAAAAGTAATTGGTAACGGAGTAGGCGCGTATTGAAGGGAGGGTTTGGATTCAGCGGCCAATAGGGTTCCTTGGGCACCTGAATGTGCGGGTCGAGTGTGCTTTTGTGAGATTCTTTGTGGGTATTAAGACTAAAGCTTTGGCGACGTTGGATATGGAGCATTAGTAGACGTCATATCACAGTATCAGTTTGAAATCAAGATGTGTATCGTTAGGGCTTCTGTTCCTTCATACCTCAAGATGCTTCTGTTTCTGATTTAATGAAAATGTGGAAGAACGGAAGGACAGTCTTGCAACAAGCAGACTAGCAGTCGCCAGTGACCAATTAGTTGTACAGTATCGCTTTTCAGGCACATATCACTCCTTATAAACAGACTAGATACCAAGGCTCTTAGCCAGTGGATGGATAAATTACAAAGCAAAGATGTTTACACCTAGCCAGGTCTTTGTTCTACGTATCACGTGGGTGATTGGCAATACCGAACACGCTTCCTTCCCGATTCCGTATTCCATTCCGATCACAGACGTCATTCTTCTCCACTCTCTTCGACAAAGCCTATCAACAACCATTCCAAAAATTTAGGAGGCCTTCCATATGTCACCCCGCCGCATTTATATGGCCTACTTTGGTCATGAAAGGGACAGATGGCCCGATTTCTCTCCCCCGCCTACCGGCAGGAGGGCGCTTCCGAGCTTCCATTTCCCCTTTTGCGGGGTACTCCATTCGGAACCGCTGCATGAGCAAATTGTGACTAACTTCAATCTTCAGACCTGAGAGGCAGACGATTGACCTTATTCTTCTCATACCTACCTCGCTTCACCTTTATTCGACATCAAGCCCGAGTAGACTCGTGCAATTGACCTTACCTAACCCCACCATCGTATCAATGTCCTTCTCCGCCCAAGCCCTCCGCGAGAAACAAGCCCCGATCAAAGAAGAATATCGGAAAGACCCATCCTCTGCACTCGTTACTCTCAAATCCACAGGCTCCCTCGATGCTTCCTCAATAACTTGCAAACTCTCGACTGGAGCTGCCGTAAAAGAAGCCTCGCGAACCGCGGGCCTGCACCCCAAAGCCGGCGGCGATGACCCGGACATCTCAGGCGAACTCTGCTCCGGCGACATGCTACTTGACGCACTAGTAGCCTGCTCTGGTGTAACCCTCAAAGCCGTCGCTACAGCGCTCAACATCCCTATCGTGTCTGGTACCGTGAGCGCAGAAGGTGATCTTGATTTCCGGGGTACACTCGGTGTGGACAAAACGGCGCCAGTTGGAATCACAGGAATACGACTGCAGTTTCAGATTGAGTTCGGGGAGAGAGAAGGTGGGAAGGAGATTAGCGAGGAGGACGTGGAGAGGTTAGGCAAGTTGACAGAGAGGTATTGTGTTGTGTTGCAGACGTTGGTTAAGAAGCCTGAGATTGGGGTCAGTATTGTGGGGAGGGGTGGCGGGAAGGAGGAGAAGGGGGTTAAGAGGGAGGTTACTTGGAAGCATGCGGCTTAGGAGTTGGTGAGTTTCTCTGGCTAGGGAAAATAAGGGTTGTATTTGTCATGGAGGAGTCGCGAAGGCAATGAAGAAAGGTGAGATGCCTGAAAATAGTATTCAACAAGCCTTCTTATGATTTGAAGACGGAAGTCAAAATATTTATGCAGCATGCTCTTCGTTTGTAAATGGCCATTATTTCCATATACTCCCCATCCTCAAGACAAATCGTTGCATATTATTTTCTCAAGGGTCCTTCGAGATTTAATTCTTTCGAAGACCAATTTCATCTGGTCCTCTGCATCAAGGCCAGAGAACAATGGCTCGATGCTCCAACTGATCCAAATAAGTTTCATGAGCCTTCTGCGATTAATTACCTTCGGTATAACTGAATACCCTAGTAGTGAAGCGTCTCGTCTATCCTCATTCGGGTTAGTGCATGGCCAGTGGGTGAATCAACATAGTAAGCAGGCAAATATAGATGCCGTGTCTAGCTGCTGACCAATTATTTTTCGTAGGTCAGACTAAGTCGTTTTCACGTAAATCTCATCTGGCTAACCGCATGTGGGAGTACCTCAACGACAGAGTACATTAGAATCCGAGTGTCAGCGAGCGCTATGGGCTCAGCATTTTCAGCTTCCCCAGCCCCCTGGGGACCTGCTAGTATATGATTTGCGAATTTAATTGCTAAGCTCTGACAATAAGACACTCAATCTCGCCAAGTATACAAAACAATTATATGAATGAGAACAATGAAAAGCAAAGCCACGAGGTGGCGGCATGAAGCCACGCTGCTGATGATAGTTGAACTCGAATCACTCCGCGGGCCAAAAGATCCCGCTCTTGAGGCCTACATTGGGAACAGCTCAGACGAAAGTTCTTATGCCCAGTATTCTGCTAAGCCCCAGCAACAGCAGATTGGGGAATGTATAAAGAGAGACTGGTGCCCAAGTATATGATCATCGTGTACATCACAACTTCCAAGTCCAAGCCTACTTCATCCTGGTCTTTTATAATCTCACTCTTAATAATTTTCTTGAATTTAGCCTCATCTTTTCCAGCCAGCAAGCCACCAAAAACAATTCTCAAGATGAAGACCTCATTTGCCCTTACTGCATTCACCTTCCTTACCAGTGCTCTCGCTGCACCTTCGAACGTCGATACTCGCCAAACCGGACTCGCACACGTTACTTTCAGCGTCATCAACGACCTTTCCGGTGCCAATATCCAGCGTACCGTCCCCGCTGACGGCACTATTAGCACTCTCGGCAAGCTTTTCGCAGGCTCATCCCTTGTGAACGAACACGGCCGTGTGATCGCAACCAGCGCTCAATTATCTACTGTTATTCGAGGAGTTCTTTGCATTTTCAGAGATGATGCCGGCGTTCCTGCTGGGCTGCTCAATGAGAGGATAACCTTTACTGGGCTTGATGGTGTTGAGGGCAAATCGGTTGAGACGGATGTTACGCATTTTACGTTTGTTTGTGAACAGTAAATGATATTAGGTATGCGGGGATTACAGAGGGTGGATAGTGGATGGAGACGTGGTAGATCTTGTGTTCTTTTTCTCGCATTGCATAGCGATCTGGCGCATTGCGTTGTTACATGGACATGTTCCTGCACAGCTATCTGCTGCTCCAATGTTTAATCTTATTCTACAAATATAATGAATTATATACTTTTAGCTCTAGATTCGCAATATTTTGGATGCTGATGCGCTAACCGTATGCTGAATGAAGGCAATGCCCAATTCGGTCTACATGACCCCTTTTCAGCCCACCAATTCAACGGTCACTATAGCTGAAGCCTATTCGCATATCATTACTTATTCTAGCTACCAAAGCCATTCGTTCATCTTTTACTTTATTTTTATTTTTATTTTTATTTTATTTGCTTTTAGGACCAAACGTCAAACTTACTTCTTTTGCGACATGACGATGACGTCTGCGATATTCCGACATCACAAGCGAGCCAGAATTCCATAGAATGGTTGATTTACCTTGAATCTCCAATTGTCACAAACTCTGAACGCCCGTACAACAAAATGTCTTTAACGAGTGCATACAATTCGGTCAAGCGTGCCTTGTCAACTGCTCCACCAAATGATGCTTACCTTCCTTGGAACGCCGAAGGAGTCGAGGTTGTCAGACCCAATGAAGAAGAAAAAGCCAAAAGAATCGGAGAACCTATGAATAAGATGCAACAGCGCAATTTAGACCAGCACCGCCATTAATTCCGCGCAATTCATGTAAAGACACAGGGTATCGTGAAAGGCACACACACCGTCCTACCTGACTTGCCACAACATTTGAGATAGGGATTATTCAAGGATCCAGGGAAAACGTATGATATAGCAGCTCGATATACGAGTGAGCCTGCATTTCCGCAAAGCGATCAAGATCCTGGGTCACGCCGCCTTGGTGTGAAGGTCTTTGGAGTCAGAGGGGAAAGACTAGAGAGCGCGGAACCAGACTCAACAACACAAGACTTCTTTTTCAATAGTGCGCCCATGATCGAGTTGACGGATATAGACACGTATCTGGAGATTATGCAATTAAGGGAGCAGAACTTTGATAACCCCACTATGTTGGCTGCAAAAATAAAGCTACGGACAGACGCAGTGAAACAAAACGCTCCGGGTAAGCTATATTTGGATACGGCTGCTCGAGCAATGCTAAGTTTCCTCAGGTATACTTCCTAATACAAATATGATCAGTCATTCCTTCTTCACACAAAGTGCCTTCAGGTTTGGAGAAGGGTATGGACATATGGCTCTGTTTCCGGTCTTCGATCAAATGACAAGTCACGACGAGACAGTAAAGAGCAATCACTCCCGCGCAGTGTTGAGTGATTGAATAGCCAATCGCTTTGGTGAAAGCGGTGCAAAGTATGAATTCAAACTATGCATAATTCCTATTCCAAAGTTTCTGACACAGTTTACCAATATTTCTCCAGATATAGCTTGGTACCTCACCTGAACACCATCCCACTGAAGATGGTTCTGTGGTATGGGATGAAGCTACAGCACCTTACCAAACCATTGCAATTGTGGAGTTTCCGCCTCAGAATGCGCTGTCTCCAGAGCGTAGAGTCTTCTGGGCAGATAGACTGAGGCTCAGTCCTTGGGATGGGCTGGCGGAACATCGACCATTATGCAGTATCAACTCGTTGAGGAAGTATGCGCATGATATGAGTAAGAATAAACGAGAGGCTCTCAATACGGTGAAGACACAGGCAGTTACGAGCGTAGATGAGATCCCATGACGCCTATTCTAAGATATGGGTTGCTGGCTAGATGCACGATCAAAAACTTATAGGGACTGATTAAAGGTATTAGATGCCATCGGATCCAACATATGAGAAATCGCACAACTCGTATTTTACGAGAACATTCACATGCTGTCTCAACCCTAATTGGTGGATTATCTTACTCTTAGCGTCGCTTGGTAAGTATCCACTTCCACCAGTCCTACATAAACCGACGGCTACGTAGTCAGACCTGTAAAGTAAACCCAAGAAATCTACATTCCAGTGAGCTGGTAAAATGGTCGAATCGCAATCAGAAGAAGCGCCACTCTTCCAGAACCCCATCATCAGGGGCTTCAACCCAGACCCAACCATTTGCGTAGTCCAACCGGCTAATGCGGCGGATCCAACTCTGTACTATCTCAGTACTTCTACATTCGAATACTTTCCTGGCTGTGCTATCTATAAATCTACTGACCTGCTGAACTGGACTCTGATTAACCATGCTCTGACCCGGCCCTCTCAGCTGAATATACGTACTGTTGAGCCCGGAGCAGGTTCTTGGGCAAGTACTCTCCGCTACCGCAAGCACGAGAAGCGGTGGTATCTTTTCAATGGGCTATTTCATCGGTACAGGCCCCAAGATGATGAGCGAATATTTCCTCGGGGCTTTTACGTGTGGACGGATGACATCGAAACTTACGGGAGTTGGAGCGACCCTGTGTATTTCGATAACCCCGGCTTTGACCAAGATATGTTCTGGGATGACGACAACGAAGGGAGAACCTATCTGAGCACTACCGTTAGGATAGGAGATCGGGATCCGAATTCCAAACTTAAGGACTTTGCAATTCATCTTTCTGAAATCGATTTGGCGACGGGCCGCACTTTGACTCCTCCTGTGGTGTTGCGTCAGTCGCCTCATGGAGTTGCAGAAGGTTCGCACATTATGAAAAAGGGCAAGTTCTACTATATGTTTGTAGCAGAAGGAGGGACGGAAGCAGGACATCAAGAGTGGGTTTTCCGGAGTGACAAAGGCGTGTATGGACCGTGGGAAAGCCAGGGCAAACCACTGTGGTACAATGGACCAGATGAGGAAGTACAGCGGACAGGTCACGCAGACATCTTTGAAGACAAAGAAGGGTTATGGTGGGGAGTATTCTTAGGCGTGAGGCCGGTGAAGGGTAAAAATGGAAAATTCCTGGAGCCGCAAATGGGTACGTATAAGTGTCCCAATGACTTTGCACAGACTTTGACATTGATCAGGAAGAGAAACATTCTTAGTAAAGGTTGCTTGGGTTGATGGCTGGCCGGTGTTTAATTCTGGGAAGAACATCACCTTGCAAACCGAAGGCCATTCTTCCATCAATTCTGTCACGCAACTAGTAAACCAGCCGAATCCCTCTGGTATCCGGTGGCGCGCAAATCTTCCAAAAGTCATACCCACAAGTTCTGACCCGACCACACTTGAGTTAGGCTGGTACCAAAAGAACACCCCATTAAAACCATGCTGGTCTATGACCGACCGTCCCGGCTATCTTCGTCTTTTTGGCTCTTGCTACAGTCTTTCTTCTCCAGAAGCCCCATCACTTCTCCTGAGAAAGCAGGAAAATTATCGTGAAAGCTTTCACACAGAACTCGAGTTCGATCCGAAGAGAAAGGGATATGAGGCCGGAATTACTGTTTGGTGGAGCATGTACTCTTATGCTTCGATTGGGATTGCGGCTGTCGAGTCCGACGGCAAATTGATCAAGACGATTGTGGGGCGTCGGCCAACGGGAGTGGCAGGCAAGATGGAGGTAGGATTTTTCTGAATTCTTTGGAGGAGATTGTTACTAACTGACAGCTAGCTATTTTATCCCTCATTCTCTGGTGACAGCGTTGGTCAAAATCCGCATATCCTTAGCGAAGAGGAACCGGTCTCAATGCTCGCTGAAGCACGCCCTACCGAATATGTCTTGTCTATAAAGCAAGGCTCTTCGGTTGCAAAATTTTCGTTCAATGTTGAGGATCTGTGCATTGCGCCCTCTGTTGGTATGTCTTTCACAGGTACCATGTTCGGCATCTATTCGTTTGGAAATTGGGAGCCAGTGCTTGATCCAGCGGACTTTACAAACATCTCCATCCAAGAAAATGATGCCTAGTTAAATGACTTGTATGATCAATGAGTTTGGATAGCTTCAGCGGCTGCATAAACGATGATCTTCATAATGGGGAAATTTAGTCTACCTCTAAGAGAATAAGATGTATTGTTGGACTACAAAAACCAACAAAACCGGTCGTTGAACGGACAGATAATTTGATCGCGATACCTTTGGCTCTAAGAAATACATAAAGTAGAAAATCACAAGTAAAAGCAGAAAACATTGCCGAAGTCGTCGCTAAGGAAGTCGTACTAGCTGCTAAGATGCGCCTCGGGAACCCCGATGTTTGAGGGCAACCCCTCTGGCCTTTTACGCCGATTGATGAGCCTCCGTTGTCCCCTCCCAAGCCAGTTTCCCTCATGTAAGGTATCGACCGATTGGCTTGGGTCATTGTGCTTTCCCTGCGATTGTGTGTTTGGATCGTTGTCAAATCCTAGTATAGGTCCTGACTTCAATATTTCACCTCTTTGGTTGTTGCAAGGCTGAGTATTTTTGCCAGTACCCTCAGTGACTGGAACCAGGAGGAAGGCGGGAATCGAATGGCTTTTACCCTCTAGACGCTCTAAATACTTGAATCTTGCCAGACAAGGGGCACAGAGTGCGGAGAATTGAGAAGAATGGATGGATGTTGAGCAGGTTTGGCATTTTATTTGTGGATCGATAACAGCGCAAACTGAACAAGCCAGAGATCCTGGCATCGGCTTGGTGCTTGGTTTGAAAGTCTGCATTGTTTTGAATTCGATTGGGAATACTGAAAGTTTCGAGGGTTGTGAGCTAAGTTGGTGCAAGTCTATTCAGATGTCGAAGGGAAGATTTCCAGTATAAGGTGGACAAACCATAAAACTATACGAAGAAAAATGTCAAAAAATCTCACGCTCTGAAGATCAAGGAACACTTACAGTTGTAGAATGGTTCTCGAATGGTTCGGTGCAGACGAAAAAATGTGATGCAGATTGCCCCAGATAGCGGGCTGAAATAATACCTTCTGCGCAAGTTGCTATGTACACATTCGATAGCGGGAATGTATGACGCAAAGTAATGTGGGAAAATGGTATTGAAGCTGTCCAAAGAGAGGGACTCTACTCCTTGGAATCTCTTGCCTAAATTTGATTGTTGCAGGACTGGAATTTATATTTACATCCTCTCTGGTGGGCACTTTTATGCGTACGTTGTTCGCGAAAATGGCATTATACTCTATACTCCTCACTCGCCTGTAGTGAGCTGTGAGATATGTTTGGAGTCGACGGTGCGAAAGCGCTGGTTGTGGGTGCCTCAGCAGTCCACAGAGCACCACATGGCCATAAGTGGGCTAGCCTCGCAGCTCGATCCGGTACCGTGACTAAGCACCGAACACCCACATGCACCGAGCGCCCACTTTTTTGAAAATTTACAAATTACCCCTCCCAACGCCACCATTTATATCTCCACCAATATGGGTGATATTGACGCTGCGATTGCGGCTATCGAGTCGCTGGATATAGGCGAAAAAGTTAATTATTCAAAAATCGCTACCAAGTTTGACGTTGATCGATGTACTTTATCGCGCAGACATCGCGGTATTCAGGGCGATCGGACGACCCAAACACCAAATGGACGACTTCTCAACGACACACAAGAACAAGACCTTATAAAATATATAAATAAGCTTTGCGTACAAGGACTACCACCTTCCAGGGAAATGATACGTAGTTTTGCCTCGTCGATTAGCAAAAAGTACGTTGGAAATAGCTGGGTTAATCGCTTTGTCAAACGTTATCCCGACGAACTGATTTCTCGCTGGACAACTGGAATTGATAACTCTCGACACAAAGCTGATTCAGGGCCTAAATATAAGCTGTATTTTGAGCTCCTACGTCAAAAGATTGAGCAATATAACATAGATCCATCGAATATGTACAATATGGACGAAAAAGGGTTTCTTATTGGAGTCGTAGACAAAATCAAAAGGATCTTCTCAAAACAACAGTGGCTCAATAAAACCTCACGGCAGCATATACAGGATAGTAATAGAGATTGGATTACGACGATAGCTTGTATTTGTGCCGACGGCAGCTCACTTAGTCCGGCACTGATTTATCAAGCTCTCTCTGGCAATATACAAGACACCTGGTTACAGGATTTTAACCCATCTGAACACAAGTCCTTTTTCGCAGTATCTCCGACAGGATGGACAAACAACAAAATAGGCCTATCTTGGCTGAGAGATATATTTGATCGCGAAACAAAGAAGAAGGCCCGTCGTGCTTATAGGTTATTGATACTTGATGGACATGGATCCCATATTTCTATGGAGTTTATCGACTACTGCGACAAGAATAGGATTCTGCTTGTAACCTATCCCCCGCATTCGACTCATACGCTTCAGCCACTTGATTGTATGTTTAAGCCATTGGCATCAGCTTACAGCAAAGAGCTTATAGAATACATGAATAGATGCGACGGCATCTCCTCAGTTACAAAGAGGGACTTCTTCATCATGTTTCAAAGAGCCTGGGATAGTTCATTCAAAAAGGCGACGATTATTGAAGCTTTTAGAGCAACTGGCCTTCATCCATTTGATCCCAACCAAAACGTCGAACGATTTGAAAATAATGACGATCAGCCATCAAGTGGAGGTTTAAATAGTTCAGTACTCAGCGCTTCTGATTGGCGTAAAATTGAGAGGCTTCTAAAACAAGCTGTCGACGATATACACTTAAAGGAGACGAAGAAGTTGAGCAGAACGATTCAGGTGATCTCAGCAGACAATAATTTGCTTCGCGATAAAGTTGAGCGCCTCACAAATGCCCTTATAAATGAGAAGAAGAAGCGCATTCGGGGGAAACCCCTATTACTCGACCCGCCCGAGGATTATCACGGTGGTGCTCAATTTTATTCGCCAAACAAAGTCCATCAGGCACGACTCAAAGCAGCAGAAAAAGAAGCTGCTGCAGCTACTCAGCAGCTTCAAATTGAACATAAACAATCTCGTAAGGCCAAACGAACAGCTTCATCAAGAAGTAAGCCAAAAGCTACTCAGATAGATGAGCAATTATTCAGTGTTGAGGGGGAGTCGGTTTCGGCCAGGTCATCGCGCGGGCGGCAAATCAAACCGCCCCAACGCTATCGCACGTGATTTATCGTTCGTAAATAGCTTATTTACACCTGTTTATTGCTACTCCAAAAAATCTCGCGATTTTATATATTGTGTGTGGCTCTACAGCTTCAAATAGTTGTGGGTGATGATCACTGAAAGTGGGCGCTCGGTGCATGTGGGCGTTCGGTGCATGTGGGCGTTCGGTGCTTAGTCACGGTAAGGCTTCGAGCCAAGCTGTGAGTTGTAGCCGCATCGCGCAGAGTAATTGTCCGCGCCTTAATTTTTAGCGGTGCGGGCTTTCGCTGCGTCTTGCGGAGTGTGAACTGAAAAAGGCGCGCTCCACAACGCTCCTACAGCCACCGGCCTGGTGCGCATCCCTTGTTCATGCAGTATCGTGCTTGAACATGCGCCTGCCTCTGCTGCACAGTTCGCCAATAACACGAATTCAGCGGGGTTGCAGCACCCAAATGACCTGCGATTACTCTCCAGATCTGAATACCGGGGCCCTGCCAGCCTGCAGCATTTGGTCTCTTGTAACAAGCCACGCCCACCGTCTTACTGTCTTAGGCGCTGTCGGACAGGCTGCCATAGCACATCTATCTCCACGTTTGGGGATGATGCTTCCTTGGCATTCCAGTTCTCTGCAGCCAAGGCGCATCGCGGACGCTCCTTCGAAACCATTCCCCTCAACTCTAAGCTCTTTAAAAGGTTGCCTCTAGTCATCTTGACACTTAACATAGGCGATAAAACTCTCTCTAATGTCGCATCCCTCCAGGCTTTCTTGCTGCAATCTTTGTCAATCTAACAAAACACGGCAACTCCAAACACATGCGATACATATCTTCCGGTCAGCACACCTACCTCGACTCTCTTCTGGATATGAGGCTCCGAAACACATCTCATCAAGATAGTCTTTCGTGATCCTTCTTTAGTAAGTTTTTTATCAAAATGCACTTCCGGATCCCGCTCACAATCTTATCTACACAGAGGCATACACCCGCGTGAACAATGCACCATATTTGGAAGAGCTCTTTGCGCAGCCACGCAACCCTGCTGCAAGCAACCATACTCGATAAACCCGTCTATTCAAATATAACCGACAAGTTGCAGAGGTCTAGTCGATTCACCTCTCAGCCTTGTAGTTTCTGTTCACTGCACTCTGAACTCCTCTCGCATCGTACAACAATTCTAGAGCCTCACTTCATTTCATTTTGTACGCTCTGCTTGATTAAGTTCAGACATATGGAAATTTTCGCACCGCAGTTTCAAAATGCTGTGCACACTACTCCAGAAATCCGCAGGAAACACTTCAATAAGTCTGACCAAGAGACATCCAAAAAGGAAGAATCACAGGAAAGAGCGAAGCACAATATTGAGACCCGAATGGAACAACACAGAACAATTCAGACATCAAGCTGTTGCACGAAATAGGCAGTTCTGGGGAGGGGACAAAGGAGAATTGCCTGTCGAGTTAGAGAAGGAAGGGAATTTTAAAGGCTATTGATAAAAAAAAGACGCTAGCGCAATGATTTCTTTTTGTGAGCAAAAGGCTGGATTCAAGTAGCAATGTAACAATTCTGGGTGGCGTTGATCCTGGTGAAATTGTGACAAGTATTATACGAAATTTGGTCCTTACAGTGGCTTCCTAGTTAGGCAGCAGCGAAGCCAATCAAGCTTAGCTGCGTGCACCTGTGAACTCCAACCCATCTGTAAGAGAAACTACCGGCGAGTACAGCTTATAACTGATATACATTCGTGTACGCAAGAAGAGGGATTAATAAAATTCAAGACATAGAAGAAAAAAAATGAGAAAAGAGAAATATTAAAAGCAAAGTAACAACCAAGCAGATATTCCAGTAATCCAACATATTCATAAGAAACAATTTCCTTCTCCCGACATATCTAAAACGCCTATTCCTAGCCACTCCAACCCAGACCATTCATACTCAGTGGCCTCCCAAGAAACACCAACAATGTCTTTCGCGTCCTCCTTCTCCGTACTCTTCATGTCAAGCAAGGACGTGAAACTAGTAATATGACACCTCCCGCGCTCCATTTGCTCGAGCTGCTTGAACTTCTTTAAACACGATGTACACAAGGCAGGGAAATGAATGTGTTCAAGTGATGAGGTCGACGAGGCTAAAGGGGGTGCGGTGCTTGGTACTGAAAGTCAATAGCAACAGACAGAATGTTGTCGAGTTGAAGATTCGGAGGCTCTGGGGCCGGGCTGATCTGGAGGTGTCCATGGTGTTGGGGGTTTGGGACCACTAGGCTCTTGGTTGGGCAGTGGGGGCAATTTGTAGCTATAGCGACTCGGTGAGTTGGGGGGAGGTGTAGGCGGCGGCGATGGACTTTCAGGCCTAGAAGGGTTCGAGGGCTTGTCGGCGTGGTTGCGGTTGCTTGGTGAGTTGGGAGGAGGCGAGGGTGGCGGAGATGGTGATGGGCTAGGGGGGTCATGGTCGGAGGCAGGCTGTACGGTATCAACCTTGTTGGAGGCCTTGACATCCACCCGCGAGGGATGTAGTGGAGTTGGGGTTGAAGGCGGCTTCGGTTGAAGGTTCTTAACCCCACTGTCGGAAGGAGGAAGAGGTATCCCAAGTCGCAAGGCCATTGTGATAGAGTATCTTGTAAGTAGTGATTGATTAGGCTTAATGTATAGTGCCTGGTTTAAGCATCCGTTGTCAAAAAGGTCTTGAATTCACGGTTTTGTATATCTTGATCGAGGAAGATTGTCGCCGTTGATGCACCTCATAGCTCAACGCCGGGGAGGAGATACTTATACATCATACTCAAGTGAAGCAATTCACATACGTAACAGGCACACTTGAATTATAGGACGTGTCTATCTCCATGCATATGTTCTTTTATACATTAGCAGTGGAGATCCTTCGAGGAATTCAGAAAGTGACAGTACACTAATTTAAATAGTATGGTGATACACGTAGAAGGAAACTAGTGGTGAACAAAAGGGGGCTGGTGCTCCACAACGAAGAACTCGAACAAACGAATGAGACAAGCCACCGCAAAACAACGCACGGAACGTCTTGATTCCGTGAATAATCTACAGGTATGCATTAAATGGCTAGGACTCGTCACTTGGCGTGGGAATACCTATGATAGCGTACAGCATCTCAACAACGCCCTTTGCACGATTCGTGGGTATCATTTATACACATCTGTTGACAAAAATTCACAGTCACAACGCGGCAAAATCCAGCATGCATGATTCATATGTTCACATTAAGAGGAAGAACCATATAGTGTGTAAGTCCCTTGATTCAACTAGGAAATGAGCTACAGAGGATGTCTAAAGTTGGTGCTTGTTTAGAAAGGGGGAAGTACGACGCTAAAGTGACAGGGGGCAATAAGACGCACTGCGTCTTATTGCCCCCTGTCAACAAAAGGTACCACATATCATACATTGCTTATCGAAGAGGGGAAAAGGAGTACTGTGCTGTTTCGCGGAGAACCTCTTCAGTACAGACTAACAGGAGTTTCAATGCTCAATAGCAGTAGATAAAATGCTACTGGATCGAGAACTCAAAGTTCGGACTTAGTCTTTTTGAACCCAGTTTTCTTGAAACCCGCCTTTTTGGAACCCGTTTTCTTGGAAGCATGCTCTGGCTGAAGGGATAATGGACGTGAACGAGACAAGCGAGGAATCTGCTCCATGACCTCGGACGGCGTGAGGCCAGGACAAGGGGAAGTTACGCCAGAGATCGGATCAAAGATTTCGGTCGGGTGATTGCTTGAAGATTTCCCCTTTCCTCCATCTTCCTCTCGGCCCTGTTCAGGTGACTCTTTCGATGCCTCGAGCGATCTGGGATCAGGGCGAGGAGATGGCGGAGTCGAAGGTGAATGAGGAGCGTCAGATAGCTCGGCCTCATCTTCGGAGGGCTTAGTCTTAGGAAGAAGATGAGGGGGAGGGGAGGGGGTAGGAGGTGGCAGAGGAAGAGAAGGAGACTTAGGGGGAGGGGGAACGCGATAGAGAATAGGGGGACGAGGACGCGGCCGCGGTTGCTGCTGCTGCTGCGGAGCCCCAAATACCTGAGCCTTCATCGTGTTATAGACGAACATCTTTGCTCTATCTTCTTGAAAGCTCTGGAAGTCTTTGATCTAAAAAAAAAAGAGGAAGGAAAGGGTGGTTGGTTGTTAGAAGAAGAAAATGATCAGACTGGGGTTTTTATATCTTAGGGGGGAAGGGCAAGGAAGCGGTCTACAGGGGGTATTGTAGAGATATAATGAGGGGATTGTGAAAGGGCGGGGCATTGTTGAAGCACATAAGTGAATCGATATTCAACTATCTGCAAATGGGATTGGCGAATGTGTGTGTGCAGTGCAATTCATTGTGCAGTTTCCTCTTCTCTCCGTAAACGGTGTACATCAGCGTGCTTATGACCTTAGCATGCGCTACTGCACACGTATACTTGTGGGGAAAGGCCTAGATAGTGAAAATAGGCTCCACATTGGAAGGTGCTGATAATGATTCGCTTTTCGAATAAGTACCCGAAAAAGCCATTCGCATGGAATAGCCATAACGAAGCCGAATATCTCAGGGCTAAATAGAGAATAGCCATTGTGAATAAACATAACCCTTTATCTTCATACATCGTTCAGTGAGAATCACCAGCAAGTCCCTCTCTACCACACCCACCAAACAATTCAGAAAAAGGAAAATACTCAAAAAGGAAATCTATCAAAAGCATAGTATTGATCCGCATCACTAATTTCCCCGTAGAGCATCTGGGGGAAGCAATCGGGCCTACACGACAAGCCAGGCCATCCTTGACGTCGATCGTGGGTAACATACCGGCATACCTACCATGATACCAATAGGTGTACTACCGTCTTTCTGGTTTTCTTTTGCCTTATTTAGCGAATGACCTCATACATCGCGGAATCAGCCGTGAAAAGATGCCAGACCCCGGAGAATTTTTGGAAGAATACTGATGAGAGACATAGTTAATCGAGAGATTACCGCGTCCGGGTTGGGCATCAGATAAGTGGGAGAATGAGACAGCGGGGAGACTGGATTGCTTAGTTTGATAGGAAGACATACCAAAGATTTGGAACAATGAAGCGAGATGGAGCGAGTTGAGGATGGAAGAAACATGGCGATTGATAGAGTAGTTCGGTAGAGGGCAACATCGGATTAGGATGTCTAGGGAAGGAAGGCGGGTGGTCCAAGCTCCAGCCCAACCGCATGAAGGGCAAGAGGAACCGAGCTACGGGATCGATATTGCTCTCATTTCCACTGGAAAACTCCCACGGTAATTCCTTATGGGAGTCGTGACCCCTACACGTTACTCTGTCCCTAGTACATAAGTGAGGCGTTTTCTTTGGCTGGCTAGTGAACTTTACGCGCCTGGCTTGGACTTGTTTGCGCGGGCGAGGTATCAAGTTTTTTGGTCTAGGTGCTGCTGGTGGCATGCATAAGTGCGTGGCAAGTGCGCTGCAAGAGGGAAGGGAAGACCCAAGGAAGGTAAACGGCGAGGCGTCGCTTGCCAATGGGCGAGTGAGAGGACTGGGATAGGGGGCCAAATCACAGACACGCGATACAATGAATTAGAAGAAAGCAATATTTAAACCGTTTGTTGCTTAGAGACGTGCGAGAGTCAAGGCCGCAAGCAGGTAATTATAAGTGGTGTGTGAGTGAGAGTGAGGGTGTGAGAGAAACACCAACCCACCAGCGGTCGTGAGACAGTGTGTTTGTCGCTGCGACAGTGCACAGCTTACGCGTGCAGACAGCTGGGCAGGTGGCAATGGGCAGCGAGGGGAGAGAGAGAATTGGCTGGGAGAGGCCGAAGCATGAATCCCATGGGGTAGGACAGGCGTGGAGGGAGTGGTGGAGTGGTGGAGTGGCCAAAAACCTGAGCAATTCACGTATCTACCGCACACAAGGGCCCGAGAACGCTTGGAATATGGTGCATCTGCTACCCTGTATTTGCCGGTAAAGGGCAGACCAGGCCAGAGCAGGACAAGGCAAGGCAAGGCAAGGCAGGGCTCCAAGCACTAAGCACTCCGTTCAAGGGCACACGGATAACATGAAATAGCATGGGCATGCCAGACTGCAATCGACGCGGCCTCGCGATCTCAGCGACAGACATCAGCTTTTCATTTTATTAGGGGACGCTCCCTTTTCTTTTGTTCACAAGTGTTGTTCTTCTTTGCCATATCTTCCCTTTCTAGCTTTCTGTGTTGCGTCGACCTTGATCGGAATCCACTCCTTTCCCATCTGTTTTGCCGTCCTCTTTTGGCTCGCTGCCGAGCATCTCGATTTGTTGTCCCGCATCAGGATTGTGATCGTGATCGCGGACAGACGCTTCCTACCGAGCTCCCGTCCAAGCTTGGCTACTGGCTCCTCGCGCCACCACCCCAACGCCTGCTTCTGGCTCTTCAAATACTTCTTGCACCAGCGTCACGGCCTCTCGCACGCTCTTTGCTCCTCTGCTGGCTGGCCGCCGCCGCCTGGTCGCTGGAATGAGCAGCATCAAGACCCGGCTCAGCAATGTTCGGGCAAAGCTGTCACGGCGAGGCAGCGGCAGCGTGACCACCCGGTCTGTCGCGTCCTCGGCGGGCAGCGACCGAGCCCCCAAGACGACGAGCAGCCTGCGCAAGAGTGCTTCGCTCTCCAAACTGCCCGAGCAGGACCAGGACAATCATAGCAAGGACAAGGACAACGGAACCGACCATCAGCGACTGTCGCAGTCGGAGGTGCTGGGTTTGAAGACGGCAGCGATGCCGACGACGACTGCTGCTTCGGCGGCTGAACGTAGGACCGACAACGCCAATGCCAGCGCCAGCGCCAGCGCCAACAGTTGCTTGTCCTTGACGTTGAGCGATCGACACCGGCCTAAAACTACCAGATCCAGCACCTCAACCACCGTGAGGACCAGCACTTCGACCAACTCGAGCGCCCATCCTGCCGCCTCAACCTCGTCCTCGCTGCCCGCTGTGCGTCCCGCCGTCACCCTCGAGCAGCCCACGCCCGTCCATCCACCAGTCCAGCAGCCCGTCGTCGAGCTCGTCGCCGCCGGCCATCCCGACCCGGAACACCAGCAGCGGCCTCACCACCTCAGTCAATCCGCCGCCGTACTCGACCCGGAGCACCCGTCTGAGCTGCCCTCGAAGCAACCACCACCTGTTCATCCGGGCGTCTTCCGCCGCCAGTCCCTCGTCAACACCACCGATGCCCGCATAATCAAGACGCTGCTCGGCCCTGACATCTCTGCCTCCACCTCCACCTCCGCTGCTGCCTCGACCGCGCCCCCAGCCCCTGACTACTTCGGCGCAGCTGTCAATATCACTGCCAGCATGCTGCATCGCAAGATCTGGGTCAAGCGGCCCAATGCCTCGGCCACCTTGGTTCAGATCCGCGAGGACGACTTGGTCGACGATGTACGCGACATGATTTTGAAAAAATACGCCAATTCACTAGGTCGCAGTTTTGACTCGCCGGATGTGACGCTGCGCATCGTTCCCCGCGACACGAATGGAAAAGCTCAAGACCGCCTGTTGGGCCCCGAGGAGGAAATGTGTCGCACTCTCGACGCCTACTACCCTGGCGGCCAAACTGTCAATGACGCGCTCCTCATCGAGGTGCCCCAGCGGCGCACACCCAAACCATCACCGCGAGTGCCCGTCTACTACGCCCATCACGATGATTCGCTCAATCCGCAGACCGAGTATTTCCCACCCATGCCAATTGTCAATCCCTCGCCCGCCGCCATGACTGCCATGGCTGCCAGCTCCCACGACCCCCGGGGCTCCATCGCGCATGCCCATGGCCATACCACGCATTCCATTGCGGTGCTCTCAACTGGCCAGCTGCCTCCGCTGCCTTCTCCCGGCGGCACCAGAAGAGGTCACCATATTCGTCCCAAGTATGCACGTCACAACACTGCATCTCCCACCACACTGACCGGTGGTGTCCCTTCAGTCGTCCCCCCCGCTCGCCCTTCGAACCGGCCCCGCCATGATTCTTCCGCTTCAGAAACAAAGCACTCGGCCACGTCCAATCCCCCCATTCCGACACCCCCAGCGCCCGCAGACCCCACCCGCCAGACTTCCACTCCGCCCACACCTCGCGTCGCGTCGCCTCGTCCGGACAAGAAGCGAAAGAAGCAAAAGGCTATTGAGCCGCCCAGTCTCCCGGCTGGCTTGCTTGACGGTTCTGTGCCGCCCATTAATGTGTTGATTGTTGAAGACAACATTATCAACTTGCGGGTTCTGGGTGCTTTCATGCAGCGTTTGAAAGTTCGCTGGCAGAGAGCCATGAACGGAAAGGAGGCAGTTACAAAGTGGCGAGCAGGCGGTTTTCATTTAGTGCTCATGGACATTCAGTTGCCTATAATGAACGGTTTAGAAGCTACGAAAGAGATTAGACGACTAGAGCGAGCGAACAGCATCGGCGTTTTCAGCAGTGGTAGCAAGGAAGCACCAAACAACAAGCTTAGCCTAGATGGAAATTACGAAAGAGAAATCGCAGAAGACGACAAACTCGGTGACTTGAGTCTCTTCAAAAGTCCCGTCATCATTGTGGCACTCACAGCGTCTTCGCTGCAGAGTGACAGACACGAGGCTTTGGCAGCCGGCTGTAATGATTTCCTGACCAAGGTGAGAGACGACTGTGTTGGATGTATTATTTAAACTAACAGTTATGTTCAGCCTGTCAATTTCGTTTGGCTCGAACGCAAAGTCAAAGAATGGGGCTGCATGCAAGCCCTTATCGACTTTGACGGCTGGCGTAAGTGGAAAGACTTTGCCGCTGCATCCGACACCACAGACGGCACATCCAAGCTCTCTACCAGCTATTCTACCATAGCCCCGAGAAACAAATCTTCTACGAATCTCAGCGCGTCCATAACCGGGAACTCTCCGACTACAAAGTCAGGACATGCTTCAACCAACGGCACTAGCCCCTCGTCTAAGACCAAGGACGAAGAAAAGAAGAACAAGAGAAAGAGCGGCATTATTCCTCAACCCGTATTGCCCGAGGAAGAGAGCGCAGGTACTGCCACTCCAGACCTGGACAGCTCTGGGAGTTGAGTGGTATCTATCAGCTTGACCCCAATCGCACTTAGCCTCTTGCTTTTCCGGTCCTGTCATCGCAGGTATCCCTCCCCCCATCTCAACTACCACATGATTTCATCAAAAGTCCCCTTGGCTGTAAATTGTTGTCACATTTTCTGGAATGCATTTACGGAGGTTTTGCATCATTTTGGGTCCATGGATATCTTTTCCTCCTTTTGATTTACCGCTTGGTTATATTTGCTAGCGTTTTTGAGCGGGTTTTCTTTTTCCTTCTTGGATTTCCGGGACACATTCGCTCGGAGCGGGCTCTGTGAGCGTCACGCGCGATACTCTTCATGGCGGAATAGGATAGGAGTTGGGACATATACCCAGCTTCATTACACACGTACACACTTTAGTCATTATGTTGTACTTGTTGGGGGAACGAGGAATGTTGTGAAGGAATGTATTGAGTGAACGCCGAAGTAAACAAGCAAGCAAGGCGATACACTCGACGTAATAGTTAATCGAGAAGATGGAAAACTGCGACTGAGCAGACCCCTCTTACACGTGACTTTTTTTGACCTCACTGCACCAACACAATTGCAGTTGTGCATCTGACCGTTGTATTCGCAACTTTCCTGTCTATCGAGGGAGCATGTGATGGACTACTGGCACTTGACCTTACCCCGCGGGCTTACTACTTCCGACTTCGCAGGTAAACTGTTTCCCAACTGGTATGGTGCTCAAGTGCTCGGATAAAGATTCCCTTAGATGGCCATGGAGCGCCCGGTAGCTGCACGCTTGTGTGAAGTATATATGGGATGGCTTGTGGGCCGTCGGTTGGAAGTTGATGGGTTTACTGTTCTAATCGCCGTGTGATAGAAAGACTATTTGATTCATCTTACACTTTCGCTGATCCAATATCGTTTGTACAAGAGATATTAGGATTGGATTTTGGGTTGACTTTGACCAAAAGAATAAAAGCTGGGAATACTACGACAACGGGATCCGTCTCGGATTGAGCTGAAAGACATACTTTTGCGGACTATATAACACATTCATATATGGTTCCACCCACATTCCACCAACCGGCCTAAAGAAATCAAATCAAACCAAACTACACTACCAAAATGACCAAAGGCATCCTCTGGGTCTCCTCCCGCATAACCCCCACCGCCACCACCCTGACCCCCCCAAAATTCCGACACTGGTACGAAACCACGCATATCCCCGAAGTAACCGCCCTCTCTGGCATCCCCTCGGCCACCCGCTGGGAAGCCATCGAACCCCAACCCTCACCCACAACATGGAGCAGCTCAGCCCCCTGGCTAACCGTGTATGAGATGCCTTCGCTAGAATTCCGCGAGAGCAACGAATTTAAGAGTTTAGATGGACAAAAAGAGCCTGCGAGGGAATTATTGGAAGACGTGTTCAAGCAGGCGAGGTTTGATACTAGGTTTTATGAGGAGGTGCAGGATGTTAGTAGGAAGAGGGAGGGGGGTGATGAAGAAGAAAAAGAAGAAAAACCTTCTTTCCTGCTCTCTGCTGCGATGCAACCTTCCTCTCCCGCTGAACACGCCGACTTCGACGCTTGGTACCGGAATGAGCACATTGATGTATTGTCTCGGGCGCCCGGTTGGTTGCGTACGCGTAGGTTCGTGCTGGTGAGTGGGACGAGTTTGGATGGCTTTGTTCGGACGACGCCGGAGATTCCGAAGTTTTTGGCTTTGCATGAGTTTGGTGGGACGCAGTTGCCGTGGAAAGAGTTGAAAGAGTCGGCGGAGACGGAATGGGCGAAGAAGGTCCTGGGTAGGTTGGGCATGGAGGAGGTGGGGTGGTATGGGTTTAGGAGGGGGTATGATGGGTAGGGGGCTAGGAAATCGAGCTCATTATTTTTTTTGGAGGTTTCTTGGACAGCTTACATGCCGTGGTTTAGAATATAGCTATATTTTGCTCGTCTTGGGTTTCGTGGGCCTTGTAGAATTGCAGGCCTTGGTTGCTCATAATGAGTACTCCTACGCGTTCGTATGTCGGAGGTTGTGTATCCCGCTGACGGAGAATGAGTGCTCCCAGCGTGTTTTGTGGTGTTGTGCTTTCTTCTTGCTCGTTAGAGTTAGAAACAGTGCAGTTGCACTCGTTGATAGCAAGGCTGAGCAACGCCTCGTGGTATGGAAACACAGTCTGTCTTCTCTGTGATACTGAGTTCCACATGCAGGACTTTGGCCAGAAGAATTAAAGATGCGCTCTTGAGTTGTCCAGATGGATATGTATCGACATCTACCTTTTCAACCACAGCGAGAATCCACCTATCCTTGCAAATCCAGTGCTTGAACACATCATTTGTGCGTACTGAGAAATTAGTACTTGCCCAGCTCCAGCTCGGTGCTCTCCATTTCTTTGGGGGCTTGATATTAGTTATTGTAGTCAACAAGGCACGACGCCACAGTAGCTCCTGGACAAAATAACGCTGCCACAGGCCGGCGACGAATTTGTCGCCCGTGAGCATAGCGATATTCTGCGCAATGCCGTTGATGGCGACCAGTTTGTCCGGTTCGTGGGTTAATTGGCAGCGAGTGTAATCTTCGAGGAGACTGAGCCACGAAATATAAAAATCTTCTTTTCATGACGAGGGAAGAAATTCTTTCTCTGTTCGCAGGACCTCATGCAAACGTTGTTTAAGACTAGTATTGATTGGTATTACGGTTATCCAGCTAGGAAAAGATGACGGAAATACATCGCTGGATTTGCTTGTGATGCATTCATAGTACACGCCTGTGGTTGCGGAGTGCATGATCCGTCTAGATAGAAACCTTTCTTGTAATACCCAGGCTCTTTTATTGCGTGGCCCCTGTTCTAGACTTAGCTGATACCAATCTGGGGGGCAGAGTAGGTAGCTAGGCCCATTGGGTTTCTCATCTTGGTCTTTGACTATAAATGGAAGATGCACTTTAGGGTCATTTTCAAATGATAGTCCCATGGCGCTGTTGGTAGCGCTCGTTGCTGCGATGTTGCATTGCACAAAGGAGTACACTTCTCGCATGACAGCGGCTTCGATGTGCCAGTCGTCTAAGCGGTCCTGGAAAATGCACGTAGAATCGATCCATATATATGGAACATTCATGTATCGACAGACCTGTACTGCTTGCTGGAAGGTCTTTGGCAGATTGCCCAGGTCGATACCGGCTCTTAGGTATGGTTCAAATGCGGTAGTGAGCTCGACAGGTTTGATGTCACCCCAGCAATGAGATAAAGTGAGGTACGAACCAGTGGTATGTTAGTCACTATTGATGAGAAAATCTTTTGAAATATTGTATCCTTGAACGCTGAGGAGGCGGTTCGGGTACCAAGGTGGGTTAGGCCCAGTATCCTGCTTGTTGGTACAACTTGTGTGGCTGGCGAGACGCTCGTTGAATTTTGTTCGAAGGAAGTGAGTCCACGCCTCGGAAAGCGTAGATTGTGATGAGTTTTCGGTCCATACTAAATCCTTTGTCACTACATGCAGAAAAGATTAGCAGACAAAACCCCAACTTAGCTACCGTACTCCTACCATAGTCGAATGGCGAATCGTACCCCATCAACTCAAACGCATTCCACTTGCCCGCAGCACGCCACCCAATCTCTAGAACAAACCCAGATGATTTCTCGTGAAGCCGATATGTCAATTTTGATGGGAACGCTGCAGCACCTTGTACTTGGTACAACCCTGCTACGATGACTGCGCAAAGACAGCATGTTTGTGGGGTGGGTCGGCTGGATTTGTTTCGTCCCCATAGTCCGCCTGATGCAGCTTGTACGTTTTGGAAGATTAGAGAGAAGTTGGGACAGAGGTTTGCTATTTCGAGGGACATGCCTGTGAGTGCAGAAGTATGCAGTATAAGCTAAAGAGACAGATTTGGTTAGGTAGTCTCCAATGCCCCACCATTGTCTTGAGAACAACAGCAAAATTCAACACTGTTCACCATGGATATCTAGAGTTTTGTGACTCTTCGCGTACTTTCATTCAAAATTGCATTCAAGATACTCAAATGAAGCGAAAAAGATATTTATAGCAAAGTAGCTTGACTCTTCCTGCTTTGTCAAAGTGCATTGGCCAAGAATATCGTCAACTCAAAATACTAACACCCTAGAGAGGTCAATATCAGAATCAAATCGGAGGCGGTAAATGTATCACAATTGAGGAGATTGATACTTATATTTCAACAGCAATGATACTCGAGTCATGCTCATCATCAACTAGTAACCAGTATGGTCCTTCATTGGCAGGAGGTGACGCCATACCTTGGCAGTCAAAGAACTTTTAGAGTGCATTATCGCCGGAATTTTTACCCTTCCAGATCAACTTCCCTCTAACATAATCAATTATAGTCTCTTAGTCCCATTGATTCAGAATAGCTATGTCTCTGACGGCCACAGTGGTCGACATCCGTCGAGCGCTCAAATCGCTCCGAGCTCAGATTCGCCGCAAAAGAAGCGAGCTCGATTCAGCAGAGTTGAACAAATCGCTGCCGAAGAGGCTGCTAGAAGTCTTTTTCCATACATGGGATCTTGGATTTACGGCTTTCGGTGGGCCACCCGTGCACTTCCAGATCCTCTACAGCCGATTTGTCGAAGGCAAAGGCGGAAGCAAATGGATTGATGAGCAGACCGTGAGCATCACTATTCCAAACTCACTTGCAAAAACAAACTGAAATCTGTAGTATCAAGAACTCTTTGCAGTCTGCCAGGGTCTTCCCGGCCCAGCAAGCACCAAAATGCTATTCTGTATTACGATGATGCATGCTGGGTTCCTTCCCGCAGTCATGGTCTTTTTCCTCTGGAGGTAATTATGAACTTGTAGCCCATTCAAGTCGCAATTACAAAAAATCGCTGCTGATTTGTTCGTTAAAGTCTACCGGGTGCACTTGTAATGTATGGGTTATCCCTTGGAGTACAGCAAATAAACGAAGTCCTTCCGCCCCCTGTATACGCTCTGCTTACTGGACTCAATGCATCTACTGTTGGCATTATCGCGTTGGCAGCCGTTCAGCTATCAGAGAAGGCTGTCAAAGATAATATAACAAGGGTACTCGTCATTTTTGGTGCTTGCGCAGGCATTTGTTACAATGCTTTATGGTACTTTCCGGTCCTCATGACTATCGGTGGTCTCGCTACATTCCTCTGGGACGGTCATCTCAAGCCGCGCCTTACGAGATTCAGATTGCGTCGTCGCCAGAGAAGGTCAACTAATGGATTTGTTGAAGACACAGCGCAAGACAGTCCGACCCAAGTAATCGAAACCCCGGCGCACCCAGATCAAGTCAGTCGGAGGACCGTAGCTTCTTCTTCAGAGGTTCTAGTAGAGCAGGCGTCAGCCAGCCGAGGAGAAGGATCAGCTCGTGCTTTATCAGAGGCTTCATCTCCTAAAGCTCATACTGTCCGCATTCGGATAGGAGTTCCTATCGTATTAGGATTTTTTGGTCAGTATATTCTGCTTCACCCGCCAGCCAGCTGCTAACTTCCCTCTCAGCTTCCTTCATCGCAGTCATTCTTATCCGCGCTTTACTACGACCGTTACCGCTACCGTTTTCCCTCTTTTCTAACATGTACCTTGCAGGTACTATCATCTTTGGAGGAGGGCCAGTCGTCATTCCACTGCTCCGTTCTTATGTTGTCGATCCAGGATGGGTGTCAAGTCGTGACTTTCTGCTAGGTCTGGCAATTATCCAAGCACTTCCTGGACCAAACTTCAATTTTGCAGTCTACCTAGGAGCTCTAGCTTTGCAAAAAACCGGAACTCCAACAATCTTCGGCTCCCTCCTTGCCTTCTTCGGCATATTTTCTCCTGGGCTTATACTTGCCGTAGCATTTCAAGGTTTTTGGCGCATAATGCGCACCAAGCAATGGGTACAGAATGTGCTACGGGGAGTTAATGCTGCGGCCGTCGGTCTGGTCTTCACCGCTGTATACAGATTGTGGGAGATTGGATATTTGACACCTAAATTGAGTGGTGGTCAAAGTCTTGGTTTGAACCCGTGGTGGGTCGTTATTACTGCGGTTACGTATGCTGAAAGTGCGTGGTTCAAGGTCCCACCACCGCTTGCAATCATACTCGGTGCCGTACTCGGACTATGTTGGTACGGCACGGTGGGAAGATGAACTTCCATAGTCATTGCGAGACTGAAGATACCGGATTCACATAGAGGAATGCAAAACAATTTATGGGGACCCAAAATGGAATACATAAACGCTTTACTACTGTCCCTGGTGACCAGGATATAGACAACTAGGATACTCATTTCTTCCAGAGATTCATGGGCCTCGTAATTTTCAACTTCAGATTCAAGCAGTCGAAGATAACCAATGCGCTCATATTGCTCCGGATTCGACTCATGTTTTCGAAGCATCAGGGCTTATAGAGAATGCGGTATCTTGAGTTTATATGAGCTACAATTGCGGCATTTGAATAAATACACAAGGATTACTTCGTCTTCCTTGTATTTAAATTCCAGTTGATAATCGTCCAAGGAGCATTGGTTGAAAGTAAATGGTCCAGAATGCTCGACCTGGGTCGGCGCCTGCTTCTTATATGATATCTGGCCGACGTCTTGCCGCGCTTTTGAGAGAGGCTCTACAAATAAGCTCCCATAAACAAATCTCCCTCTCAATACGAGCGAAGCATGCGTAAGCTGACCAGATGGAAATGTATCAGCCACCGCGCTCTCTACGGGCAGTATCATGCGCCTCATGGCATCCAGTATGATTCAAATGGCCACTGGGCCATGTTTCGTAGTCCACACTTGCCCAGCTCCAGGATGGGGCTCTCCATGTTTTGAGACGAGGTGGATTTAACTTCGCCTTATGTGGAAATGGATATCTGCGCCACAAGAGGCCTCTGAGGAGGTATTGTCCCCATATTCCACCAAAGAATCTATCCCCCGTGATTCGACTGATTTCCTGGACAATTCCACGAACTGCCACTAAATTATCGCTTTCCACTGTAAGGCTACATTTTGAGTATGCCGAAACAAAAATTCCCAAAGACTGATACAATTTTGGGTCCCAGACTGATGCTCGAATACACAATGAGCCGACTGCCTCGTATAGCTGCTTCTTGAAATCCTTGACTATAAACCTATCTTCATTCAAGGCCTGAGGTGGCAGCTCCAGTGGAAATGCCTCGCTAGAATAAGTCTCTTGGCTTTCCCAGTGCACCCCTATAACTGTGAAGTGCATGATCCTCTTTGATAAGATCCGTTCCTGCATGACCCACCCTCTCCGGTTTAGGTAGCTATTATCGAGATATAGGTCTAACTAGGTGGGGGGGGATATATTAAGTATCGAGCTCCGGGCGACTCTGTCGGGTTATTGATATTGAATGTTGACTGGGTCAGGATTTTTCTATCGAACGATACACCGACTGAGGAGTTCGGTGCCCCTGTCGCTGCGATACTACACTGAGCGTTTAGGTAAACATCGCGCACTATAGCAGCTTGCAAAGCCCAGTCATCCAAGTCGTCCTGAAAAATACACATAGATTCAATCTACAAGTATGAAATGTTGAGCTTTCGACATAGAAAAAAAGCTTCGCGAAACGACTTTGGCAGCTGGTTGTCAACTTCTATGACTTTTCTTAGGCGTGGTTCAGACTCTGAAGTAAGTTTTATAGGCTGTACCCCACCCCAACAATGTGATAAACTGAATTAAGACCCCTTAGTACTTTCATTGCTGTCCACAAGATAAACTTTCAAGCCATCATCGACTTCTTGTATGTGGATTAAACGACTCGGGTACCACAGAGTCGTATATTCATTTCCATAATTACACGTATTATGACCTTCGAGGCAAGCATTTAATTTCGATTGAAGGAAGTCGGTTGAGGGATCGGACATTGTGTTGATATCTGTCTTTGTACTCCAGTGTGCGTCTTCCCCGTCTACATTTATTCAAAGGATTAATAACAAGATTAATATTTCGCACGGCTTTGGACATACCCGGTAATTTCCTCTCAAACGAGTATTGCACCTTCCAAAGTGGTGTAGATGGGCCATGAATCGCGACGTGACCGGCCGATACAATCGCGCAAAGACGACAGGACTCGGGCACAGGACTCGGGCTTCAACATATCAATGCATTCCGGACTGAGGAGATCATATTTGCGGGCACTCGGATATCCTGAAAAATATGACTACAGTTGGAGCATATCTGGGCGGATCTGGTAGTCATAGCTGTGAATCGATTGTCAGAGTCGCAAAGTCGCCAAAACTGTATCTTAATATTGAATTGCATGACATGCTTGGGGCGGGAGCTGAGAGTGTAAGGCAACAGCATACAAGGCTGAGGCTTCCTGAGCGTATTGGATATGACATGGATTATGGAGAGGTATCTGCCTATTGGATGAGGCATATTTCAAGAGGTCCTCAGATCATACAACGGAATGTAGAACTGCAACCCAGAGGAACAACCTAGATCTAATGGTCACCAACCACAAAAACTACTTTTCCTCCTGAAATCTGCAACTGTAACATTCAGCTTCAGAAGCGAGGCTTTACGAATGGAATGGTCATTCTATGTAGCGCTTTACCCTATGTCGCTCACAATTCATTTCTAGTGAAAACACCTCTGAGTGCGAATGCTACGATATATTATGTTGTTATTGGACAAGTAGAATTTCAGTCGCAAATCCAATACTGTAAGACAGCCTACACAATAACAATAGTGGCCTCTTCCTCGGCCTCATGGTCTTCAAAGACCTCAAAATTGGAACCCATGAGAAAAACTATACCAATTCGCTCCCAAATCTCGCGTTTATCCTTACACTTCCGCAAGATCAGAGCCTGCAAGGAATGTGTCGGCTCGGGCTCTCCTCGTACTTTGCAGCAGCATTTATAGATGGCTAGAAGCGCCACTTCTTCGTTGTATGGGTATTTTTGGTGGTAGCTGTCAAGAGCTACGTCCCTGTCCAAGTAAAATGTAGCATCATCTCTACTCGACTCTTGCTTTGCGTAACATATGTCAGCTGTATGCCTTCGCGCCCATTCTTCTGTCTCAAGAGATAAAGTCGCCTGCACTAGCCTTCCCTTCAGCGTAAGGTCAGCGTGCTTGAGTTTTCCAGATGGATGAGCATCAACGTCGAGCTCTTCAACACTGGCCGTCCAGTGCCACTTATCGCATTCATCATGGTGCCAGTGGTCTGTTGTGAGAATTTCGCAATTCGATCCCGCCCAGCTCCATGATGGCGCTCTCCACGCAGAAAGGGGCGGAGGATCGACATTTTGGCGAGGAAATTCGAATCGTTCCCATAGTAGCCCTGTGAGCAGGCGCCCCTTCCATAGACCTGCCACAAATTGATCCCCTGTAACTTTCGAAACTTCTTGTACGATACCATTGAGTGCAACGAACACATCACTCTCCACAGTCATCTGACACTGTGTGTAAGCCATCAGAAAACACTCCCAATCTTTGTATAGCCCTTGATTCCACCCTGGAGTCTGATCAAGGGACAGTAAGCCAATCGTCTCGTATATTCGCCGCTTTAAATAAACAGAGCCTACGATGTCGGTACTGCGAACTTGACTTGGTAGCCACTGCGGAAAAACATCGCTGGATTGGTCACTGGGGCACTCCCAGAACACTCCAGTGGAGCTGAAATGCACGATTCGCTTGGACAAAAGACGCTCCTGCATTACCCATGCTCTTCGATTCAGAGGACCCATGTCAACACTCAATGCCATCCATTCCGGAGGAAATACAATGCAGCTGGGGAGTTTCTTTCCTCCTCGATCAACTCTGTCGAGAAAGAACGGTTGTTGCGCTAGAACATCACGCTCAAATGACAACCCAGCTGAGCAATTACGGGCTCCACTTGCTGCAATATTACACGCTGCATTCGCGTACACATCGCACATATTAGCAGCCTGCATAGCCCAGTCGTCTAGATTGTCCTGGAATATACACATAGAATCAATCCATAGATAAGGTACTTCAAATTCTTGGCAAAAGAGAAGAGCATCCTGGAATGTCTTTGGCAGTTCTTTGATATATTTGCCATCTCTTAACGACAGTTCTGTCTCTGAGGTAAGCTTGATCGGCTGTAGGTCACCCCAGCAATGGGACAAAGTGAAATATGGGCCTGTCGTGTCTGTGTTAGACTCCTCAAGGTAGACCTTTGCCCGGTCCCGCCCCTGCACATTGAGTAATCGAGCTGGGTACCATTGAGCTTGCCTCCCACGCTTGCACAAGGGATGATCTTCAAGGCATGTTTTGAATTTCGATTTGACGAAGCGAATCGATGCATCAGAAAGCGTTTGCGAAGGTAAATGCTGCGCCCAAGCTAGATTTTCGACAACTAAACCTACGGCTGTTAATGTCGAGACCATCATCTGTGGGGCCGGTAAACATACTGTCTTCTGGTTCGATAACTACTCTGAACATATCACCTTTCTGCAATAATCTATAATCTATTTTATCTGTATACAGAGTAAAGACCAAGTCAATATAGGGGCGCTTGGGATGAGAATATGCCGAAAATCTGACTCCCTGAAGAGACGCAGAATTGCCAAACTTAATAACATGACAAGCTCGAATGCAGGTGCAAAGACGACAAGTTTCCGGTTTCAAGTTTTGGATAGATTCGGAAGAAAATAGTTCCACGTAAGAGCATTCCTTGAGATCGCGGAATATGCTGTTGCAAACGGTGCAAAGTCGTGACGACTGAACAAACACACCTGCGAGCTGTCGGTCCTCAGACGAAGCGGACGTTTCCATGGCCAGATTAAGCGGTTTATTGCAAAGGTCCCAGGTGAGAATCCAAGGTCCGGTTGGTACCAGAATTTGAATATTGCTGAAGTTTACACAAAAGATGTTACAGTGCACGAAGAAACTCTTGGCAACAGGAGGCATCACGGCGGGGTTTGGGGGCCAGATTTGAGAAGATAGACACTGATGCACAGCGACACTATACCACCTAAGAGCAAAGGGCCTCACTTTCTAAGGAAGGGCCGAAGTTCCACGTTTTACTCTGATTAACCGCTTGTTCGACCGTTGACTGTAATGTCAAGACACTCTGGGTACACTCCCCCACTCGACCCACTTTGTAATTAATCCAACCGTCCAATTCGTGCCATGCTGCCCGTCGAGATTCATAGAAGCAAGATTACCATTCAAATTTCGAGTCAAAATGTCCCTAATTATGACATCCAAGACTGCCACTGTCGATGATGATGATGATGACAAATGCAAACGCTTGTGATTATCACTGAATTGCGACGATTACAGCCTCACAAGGACCACGTCATGCCGGTTCAGTGTCGTACCGGTTTAAGATACGAGTTGTGGAGGCTGAATAGCTGACCAGGCGGCAACGTTGATTGACACGATGCGGCTCTCACCATTCCAGGGTCAGACTGTCAGCCCACATTCCCTTCTTCTCAACTTTGAGAGCCGCATGTACATTCCCAATTCCCAGGTCTCCCCCGTAGAAATGGGCGAAACAGCCTCGGCCTACCTCTTCCCACTTGATCTCTGCCTTGTTCTTTGTGTTGACTTTGCCATCCCCATCTGTGCCCGCAGCAAGCACTTCGTACTTGATTTTCAGCAGCCATAACTCCGTATAGGTGCCGAAGAACTTGTCTGCAGTACTCGGCACTTGCTCTGAGGTCGACAGGTGAATGTAACCATCATTCCGGTCGAGGTCGGAAAGCGGCAGACGCTCGGGAAGCGGTGTGGGCGGCGCGGACGGGAGGATCTTGTAGAGATAGGTTGGGAGGGGCGAGGGCGCAGGCATGCTGAGCAGTCCGCCTTGGGAGCAGAAGTCCGTGGTGAGCAGAGCCTCAGACGTGGGAGGGAGTAAGTGGGTGAAGTGATTCAGTGGCAACCTGGTCCGCAAGGTGTATTCGTCGAGTCAAATTATCGAAAATTCGGCGTTTACAGCACGCGATTGGTCTGAGCAACACGCTGACTCAGGCACGTGACGGTGCCCTGCTGAGGCGCGAAATCATGGCGCGACACCGGGGATGAGTTAAAAGGGCCACCATGTCAGAAACCATGAGACTCATAGATTGCCATATTCACACCGAACGAGCACCGCGTGCATTGCCTAGGACGGGGAAGAAGGAACGAAAAAGGTCGCCGTTTCGCCTCGGGCTTCGCCTGCCTCATTCCAAGCCTCAGCCCTTACTTACCTTTCGCCATTCAGCTCTGTTCTGCACGAGGCAGGATAAGGAACCAAAAGCCAAGGAGAAAGATCCAATCTATCTTATAAGTCGTCGAATAACTCAGTAATTGGATGTCAACTACCCCCAGCTTACCATCCTTTCCTGTACCACACAAGCCAGTCATATCCGCCGTCGTGTCACCTTTTCGAGGCCTCTTGTTTGTCACAATATCCTTATTGGAAGTCTCACGCCGCAATTCGATCAAGCCTTACCTTTTCTCGTGTTTGTATGCCAAATTGGAAGTTGTTCTGCCTGCCAGGTGCCCAACGACTCCTTCCTGTGGCCTGCTTCAAATAGCGACTTCCGCAAACCATGGCAAATCGTTAGCAAAGAATCAAGATGGATCAATCTCAAGAAGACACTCATCTTCTAGCGACTCTCGCCCAATATGCCGATATGACCGCTCGAGCCCCTCTCCTCAAATACAAGGCCCTATGTTGCATACCCAAGTCAGAGTGCAAAGGTGCTTCGTCGTCTGTTACGTTCAAATACCTAGCCGAAGGAGCTGCCAACGTGGTGTTCAGCATTCATCCATGGACGCCCTCTGATGGCAATCCGTTTCTTTTTGTCGACCTTGATGCCAGAAGCGATCCATCTCGACCCAAGCACGCCGTGCTTCCTCGAAATCCATTTCTAAACAAAGTTATTCGCATCAGTAAGGGCGTGCCCAAATCCTTGAATTCCCAGACCATTATCGAAGGATTCGCGAAGGATGTTAAACCGCTTTTTCAATCGGCCAGGGCAAGAATACATGATGAGTATGAGGAAGATCGAAAATCGAGGCCGCCCCCACGCTGGAATATGTGGGATCACGACAGAAGAGCTAGAACTCTTAACCCATTCGCTAATCCATACTACCGAGACAGCTACGTAGAGGCACAATTGCCCAAGCCGTCATTACCAGACGTCCCTCTGCCGGGTGATGAATCATTCGAGGAACACCTAATGGACCACGAAGGTCTCCTCCTTTCCGCTCCAGCATTGCAAGAGCTCCTGAGCTTGGTCCCGCGAGCTGAGCGCCAAAGAATTTCAGTGAGCCCGACACAAACTCCACAATGGGGCATACTACTTCCAAATATGTCTTCAGTCCCAGAAAAGTCGGTTACTCTCGAAATCAAGCCTAAGTGGCTCGTCCAATCGCCAAATGCGCCTCGGGATGCCTATCGATGCCGAAATTGCGCGTTGCGAGCCTCGAGGGTTGCTCAGAACAAAGAATTATCCGAGGAGAAAGGAGGTTATCTATGTCCTCTGAAGCTCCTAAGGGGTGAAAGGAAGGTAATTCAGGCATGGGTGCGTTCGAAAGTCGAAAAAGCATTCGAAGAACATACACCAGACAATCAACTCGTTGAATCAATTACCGAGCGTACAACTGATTACCTCATCGCGGGCAAGGGTCACCAGCTGCTCGCTCATATCGGACACCTGCAGACTCACCTTGATCGACGAGGCGTTCTGTGCAATCCTGACGGTCCAGATCACCGCGAGATCGAACATCGCCTTCGTCTGGCAATGACTCTTCGAGATTGCTCTCTTTATATCAAAATTCCATACGGCCGTTACAGCGACGTCGAAATAACATCGAAACTCGGAGATCTCGACTTCAAATCGCCAGAAAAGGTCAGCGACTGGGCACAAAAGGAAGAATCGCTCAGGAACGGGGGTTGGTACACTAGCTTGACGCAGCTAGAAGGACTAAATTGTTTGATTTCGCAAGCTTGGAAAAGAGAAGTGCCATACTAGTGGTAGGCGGAGCAGTGTCTCTTAAGTATTGATTTTCGGGAGTATTGATTTTCGGGCGTATTGGCAAGGGGCGTATTCTGGTGGTAGAGCGTGTTGTGTCTTTTCGGATATACCCATTGTTCGGCGTACAAGGGAAGGTATTCCAAATCACAGGCCAGTAAGGCTGACTAGACCTGCTGTATTTCTAGTGTAATGTTTAAACTCGGTGAATCTTCATCAGGCCTCAGAGGTAGTTTTAGCAATCCAGTCATCATGCAACCCCTCCGGTCAAGCCGGGTTCAGTACATGCAAGCACTTCACGTGGGCGCATTTGAAGCATTTGAAGGTCTCTGTATTTGAAATGACCTCAATAATGGCGAGCGTTTTGCCTAACACAGAAACGTTTCTCGACACTGATTCGGCATCCCGGAATCCTGCTTTGAAGATCTTTTCCTCGAGGGTGCATGGCGCAGTACTAGGTGGTACTTGAGACTGGTAGCACAGCCATGTCTGGGCATTGTCTTGCTGTGGTTTCCAACCAAACCCACCAGGAGGATTGAAACCAAAAACGCTTTAACTACATCAACATGCCCAGCTTCCAGCGTTCCTTTAGCTCCAGCACGCACAGAAGCCTTCACCACCATGTCTTCCATGCTCACCCAATTTGAAGACGGCACAGCGCCAAAAACAAATTCGAATTCGAATTCTCAACCCCGCCAGGACCCTGCGAGTTACAGCATGCACGAAACCATTCCGTCATACAGCGAAGCAATCGAAGAAGCACAATTACAAGATGCCAACAACGCAAATGCAAACACAAATGCAATCCCCGCACCAACACCATCCATAGAAGAACCTCCCTCATACACCCTCCTCGACTCCACGCAAACCACCTTCACCATCTTCGGCACCTTCATCCACACACCCGCAGGCCCCGCCTACCAACTATCCTCGCCCCTCGACCAACGCGGGCCCTACTTCCGCATCCGCCGCCTCCGCCCCAAAGAAGTCGCACAAGTAGGCGTCTCCCCCCTCGCCTTCGACAGAAGCAATCTTCTCTACGAAGTCAATGATCCGCCGCTACTCGAAAATGAATACCACATGCAAGGCAAGCGCCGCACATGTCTGCCGGGAGTCATCGTCATGAAGTTCCGCATACAAAGATGGCACATCAAGCACGTGCCCCGGCCCGGCGCAGAGAAGAAAGAGATTCTTACTTGCAAGAAAGTCGGGGCGTTTGGGCGCACCAAGTTGAATAAGAGCCGTGAGATGGAGGCGTCGGAGTGGAAAGATGCGCAGGGGCAGGTACTTGCGACCGAAGTGTTTAAGATTATGGAGAATGGGGATGTGGTGCCGACGGTGGAGTTGAGGGAGGGTTTGGATCAGACGTGGCGGGAGCTTTTGTTGAGTCTTTGGGCGACGAGGCTGTGGGTTGCGTATGGGAATCAGAAGACAGCGGTACAGGGGGGGAGGTATGGACAGGTGAGGTTTGCTAAGTATGCAGGGAGTGGGATTGTTGCGGGAGGGTCGGCTGGTGTTGGGTTGACGGTTATTGGGTTGAGTGGCGCGGGAGGGATATAATGATGCTTTGAAGGCTGAGGCCCCTCTATGACTTATGAGAATTGATCCAACTTGATATAGCTAGCATGTTCGAAATATGCTTCTTGCGACTCACTGCCCTTAATACCCTTTGTTGTTTAAACCATATATCTAGTACCAGTAAATTTGTAGTAAACAATTATGCTTCAGTTCACTCTTTAGTATTGCGTCTTACTCCTAGATTGTAAGCAAGTTGTCTATACTGATTCTTCTATATACCAAAAATGTTCAACCTCGTTGTGAGCCCTGTATTTGCCTACAATAGAGGACATAACACTCTAGCCATAAAGAAAATAAGTAAATGGCTCTACCACGTGAGTGTCTCAACTACCTTTATTGCGCCAATTGACGTTCAGAAGCCAATGGCATTACAAGTCAAATATTTTCAGTCAATCTAAATACTGATGGGTTGGATATTAGGTATGTAGGGCCATATACATGAAAACGGGAGAGAGCTATATGTCCAGAGCAAATCCTCCCACGAATACACATGATATGCTCCAATCTCACATCTACTTCTCTCCACCAGCGCCACCGCCCCTCATACTAACCCCCTCCGTGCCACCACTCTCCTCCCATCCATCAACCTTCCTCCTTCCCAACGCCCTCCTGAGAATCCACTCCTTAGCCGTAACTTCTTCCTCTTCTTCCTCCCCGTCCCCACTCGATTCCCTATCCCCACGCACAACCAACCCTCTCAACCTAACCTGATCCTCCGGCCGACAAAAGTACACAAGACTAAACCTAGTAACATCCCCCTGCTCTCCCGGTGGCGCAACAACCCGATGAATATTACTTCTCAACCTCCCAGCTGAAAATTTCACGAGCGCGTCGCCTAGATTGACGATGCAGTGGTGAGGTAAGGGACGCACATAAGTCCAGTTGTTTTCGCAGAGTTGGGGTTCGATTTCTGAGGGCGGAGGCGTGTCGGATGTGGGTTGAATAGAGTGAATGTAGTCTGGGAGGCGTACTTGCAAGCCGCCTAACCGATTGAATAGTACCGTGACACTGCCGAAATCCGTGTGCTCGCCGAGTGCTACACCTTTGAGGGGTTGGGATTGCGGGGGCGCTTTCACGAAGCGAATTTGGTCGCCGGATATGGAGTGCAGTTTGTGGAGGGTGGGTAGTCCGCCCGAGGAGCGTGCTTCCTGGGTTAGTGGGAGGCGGCTGGAGAGGAGCGAGGTTATGAGGGCGCAGATGCCGTGGCTAGATTTGATGTATGATTTGTACAAGTCGCGGTGCGGGTTGAGGATCTCGGGGGAGGGTAGTCGTGGGTTAAGGCCCAGGATGTCGTCTTTAGATATCTGTTGTATCAAATAGATTAACATAGAAGTCTTCCCATCTCAAGCTAATTCAATTGGAAGAAGGGAAAGATGATAAGCATACATTATAGAATTCATTCCTATCCCTTGTGCCCACCTTATCCACATACCCTTGCCCGTAACCCTTATATCCAAAGTAACTTCCCTGATCCTTGAAATCATACTTGACCTTTTCTTCTACATCTAGATCGAAAAACCCAGGCATCACCTCAAACAGACGGTCAGCATCGTGAAGGAGCGATTGCCCGTCAATGGTTGCTGTCGGGTCAGAAGTGCGCAGGTCGAGATAGAAGAAACCTAGGTCACAACATGCTTTCCAGCACCGTTCTTCTTCTTCTTGGTCGCGCTGGAGAAGCTTCTCAAGGGAGATTCGGAGTAATGGTGCTGTAGGGACGTTGTCTGGGAAGGGTGGTAGGTCCCTAAAGGTATGTGGTGGAGAACAGGCATGGTCTGAGTGAGGCATTGTTAGATTCTGGAGTTAAGGGCAACAAAATTCAAGGTTGGAAGGAGCGGAACTTACGACAAATAAGTACACAGGTTAATGACAAACTCTCCGCACTCCATCGCGGTATTAAAACCGCCTTTACGAGGGCCGGGCCGCTGATATCCAGAAGCTACTGCGACTTAGAAGTGGAGAAACGCGGGGTAACTTGGGGTTGGCGGAACAGAAACATAGGAAGTAGACGCTAGACAAACGAGTCGAAGGGGGAAGATCGAGTACAAAAAGATCACAAGACACACATGCACACAAACACAAATACAAAGTAGTGACACAAGACAATTGTAAGGCAAAGACCCATTGATTAAACTATCCACAGATGTAGCTTTGCGTTTCCTTCACATGAACCAGTGAGATGCCCTGCGCCGAATGCTATTCGTGACGAGACCGGAACAGCGCTTGCCGTTCGACATAGCAAGCGATAAACGCCAACCCTATCCAAGGCAAGACGACATTGGAGTCGGTCAAGTGACGAAAGCAAAGAAAAGATATGAACACAATTTGAGATGACAGGGTCGTCTGGAAACAAACTCCATGAGATGTTTTCATTATACACGTATGAAAGTTTGAATGCGACCTGGACAAGTTAGTGAGGAGCTCAATTGGTGTCAATGGCTAGGGATCATTGACTTACCATTACAATGGGTGAATATATCTACAACCTGGAGCCATGGACGACCTTGTAGTCGACAGCCATCTCCATACCGTCATCATTGATGACGAGAATGCGGACGCTGCCTCGGCCGTTGTCGAAAGACTCGGTCAGACGCTGGAGGAGACCGCTCTGGTCAATAACAGGGAGACCCTGCTTGACGTCGCCAGTCTCGGTCATGGCGACAACGCGGCCGTCCTCACGAATGTCAAGAACACGGTACTGCTTGAAGACAGGACCAAGCATGTTCTGGACAACGACGGACGGGGCCGGGTTGGAGATGAAGGAAGACTCCTCATGGAGCTGCTTGGTGAAGAGGTCAACACCGAGGTAGCGGTGCTGGCCCGTCTGAGAGGAGGTGGTGATACGGATGACCTGGCAAGGACGGCCCTGAAGGATCAGGAGATCGCCAATGCGGATGTGGTGGCAGGGGATGGTGATGGTGTTGGGGGGAGTCATCTTGGGTGGCTTGGCAGTGATCTGGACGGATCGATGAACACGTTCAACAGGGACACCGGAGCTGTAGCGGACGGTGGGAGCTGGGGCAGGAGCAGGAGCAGTGGTGATGTACTTTTCCTTGACTACGACTTCCTCGCGGCGGTCGTCGTACTTGGAGCCGGTGTGAGAGTGCTCGTGAGAGTGGTGGTGGCGGTGACCGTGGATGGGGTGGGCAATGTGCTCAGCGACCTTGTGGGCAGCCTTAGAGATACCGTGGCGGAAAGAGTGGTAGTGACCGTCTTCGTCGTAATATCCCATATCACGCTTGTACTTCTTGGGTGCGTCAACAGTTGTTCGAGTAGACTCTACTCGAACTTCTCCCTGACGTGGGTAGCGGCTGTCAACGACGTCAACCTCCCGCCTAGAGTAGGGGTAGGTGTCGTGCTTGGCGGTGTAGGTCTCCTTGGTGTAGCCGGAGGCCTGTTTGTAGTTGGGCTTGGTGCTGAGGTTGGAGTAACCGTCAGCGACGATGGGCCTGGTGCGTTCACGGAACTGCTGCTCAGATACGTCGATCTGAGTAGGAGCGTAGTCGGTGGCAGGGCCGTGGACAGTGTTGAAGTGCCTGTCGTAAGTCCTGTCAGATACCTCGATGCGGCTCTGAGATGGGCGAGGGTAACTGTGATGAAGAAGGAGGAAGGTCAGCTTGGGCAAGGAAGAGGAGGTGAAGGGAAAAGTGGGACCCGCGTGTCGCTCGGACAACAAACAGGACAAATAGGTTAGGCCGCGCTGTGGCTTCGGCCCGCCAAGCTCAGGGGGTGCTATTGGAGCTGATTCGTGTACAGCACAGAGCATGCAAACAAAGAAAAGAGGAGCGGAGAAGGTTGGTCACTTACCGGTCGCGGGACTCGAACTCGTACTCTACGCGCTCTCGTCGCTGTTCGGGTTGCTTGTAGCGGGCTTCCTCGTGGATATGGACTTCCTCGCGGTGCTGTGGTCGACGGACGCGGTCCTCCTCGTAGATTCGGACCTCTTCTTTGACGTGGGTGTCGCGCCGTTCGGCAGGGTGGACGGTGGCTGAGAAGGATGTGTGGGTTTCTTCGTGACCTTCCCGTCCGACGTTTGAAGCCTTTGTAGGTAGCTTTGTTTTCTCTTCTACCTTGAGCTCGGTGGATTCCTTAGTGACCGCGTTCCGATACGCAGACGGGAAGACACTGAATGGGATCGGAACCTGGGGGAAAGGCGGTTAGGCAACGAATTCGCGATTGTTGTGAGGTGTGTGCGAGAGGCTTACTCTTGCGTCAAAATCCAGCTTGCTGGAGTCGGATCGCTCTTCCTCGAATACCCTTCGAACCGTTCGAAAACAATTCGAAAGGAATCAAGAAAGAACTTCTTGGCTCCTTAGAAGGGTGTCACTGGGACTGGTGTTGAGGGGGAAGAAGGCTCTTTAAAGTGCGCCAGCTTCGAGGTGAGGGTGGTGACGTGCAGGAAAACGTGAAGATGGGCAATTGGATGCAGTAGCGGGGTGGTGAGTGGAGGAGGGATGGAGCGTGAGACGAGGCGAGAGGGGATGAAGTAGATTGGCGGCAGGACCGGGGCAGATGGGCAACACTGGGCCAACGCTGGATGGGTGCTGGGGGCATTGTTGTGGGCAGCCGGCTGGTGAGGTTGGGTCAAGCTGTCCCGAAGCGGCCTAGTCGTGTTTACCCTCAGCGCTAGCGCGTCGCAGCTTCCCCTTTTCGCCGCAGCCAGGCGAGCGAACCGGCCCCAGCACGCCCTGAGAGCATCAAGAGAATCAACAACAGCCGCCCCCTCCGAGCACACCGAGGCATCTTCTGACAAGGACAAGAGCAATTTGAAGCTGGACCCGCGCGTTGGCTAGGCAATTGCGCTATCCACTGTCTGTTGGGCGCTCGGGAATCGGCTGCGTCAGTACGTAGTAAGTAACGTGCCAGCAAATTGCCTTGCTGATGCGTGCTGTTGGGAGCTTCCCCGACACGCGCCTGCAGCTTGCGAACCTTCACCACCACCTGGTGGAGCCCACCCTTTACCCTCCTCCTTCGTGGAGCAACTCAATTGGAGCACCTGTTCGCTCTTATGCACCTCTGCACGCATTTGCGACTGTGCATCGCGCCGTGAGATGGGACGAGGCATTTCTCTCAGCTGAGAGCTTGCGCATCCCAGCCATCGAAATTTCTCCTGCAGCCAGCCATTGGCGAGAGCTATCCCGCCCCCTACCAATCACCGCTCGCCATTAATCCAGGTGGCTGGCGGGGGGCTGGGAGCTCCCAAACAATTTCAATGCAGAGCTGTTGCTTGGCCCCGCTGATCGCTACAGACAAACCTCGGGACGCTGAGAGCTCCTCGAGAGCTCTGATAGGCGGTCACGTGCTCGATGCATTCACTGAGCCTCACGTCTGGATACCTGTCGCCCTTCGTCCCCGCTGGCGTGATCCTTATCGTGGTGCCGGGCCTCCCATTGTCCATCTCCATCCATCAATCCAATCTCGATGGCCGCGATCCATGGTTCCACAGTTGCGGTCCACGGCAGCCCGCGTCATTGACTGCCACACCCACAGCGACGCTTGCAGCTGACATGCATGGCCATCCTGTAATGGCGCCTTTCTTTGACCACGCAATGGCAAAGAAAAATCTTAAACCCTGGGTTGCTACAACATATCCAAGGGTAGCACCCAATTGATGGCCAAAAAATAAAAGTGCCAATCCCAGTTGCAGTCAAAATATCTTCAATTGTCTTTCTTCTCTTTCTTTACCATGCTATCTTCGAAATGTACCCTCTTCTCCCCTCCGCAAAATGCTTCCCAGTCCTATACTCCACTGTCGCGACCCGCATGTCCACATAGTCGATGACGAGATCCAGCACTTTGTTGCATTGCGGAATGTAGTCAACAGGCTGATCCGGCCGGCTCTGGTTCCTGTACACTCCCAACTCCCCGTCTTGAGCAGTCTCTTCAAGTACCAATATCTCCCATGCAATCCGTCCTGCTAGGACACTATCCCACACGCCCTCCCGTCGGGGATAATCTAAAAGAAGGGCGCAAGCTTTTCGACGAAGCGCGGACGCTTTGGCTCGAGAGGCGACGAGCCATAGACCGGAGAGCAGGCTGGAGCCGGAGCTAAAGGTCGGCTTCGAATGGGAGGGTATCTCTACCCCTGACACATATTCTCGGTCTGCGGGCGATGGGTAATACTCTTCTGGTCTCGCTCCTGCGGGTATGGTGAGGTCTGGTGGTGCTTTTAACAGCTGGCAAGCAAGATCGAGTATGGTAACCATGTCATGTTCCTCGATATGCCATGTCATGTCCCGCACATGTGTCTGCCCATCAAAACCTGGAAAGGCTCGTAGATACACTCTTGTTTGATCATGTATGAGTCGAATGCTGATCAACGAATCATGGTCTTCATCACTTGTCGCCATGTACTTGACCTGCTCAAGGAAATTATCAAGACGGTGGCTTCCTTCATTGAAATGCTCCTCAATCAGCTTGTATTCCAAAACAGCTGCTTGCCCTTCCTCTGGGCCCGTAGGTGGGTGTAGATCCAGGTCCTGCATAAACCTCATGATCTGATGAAACGTGGCCTCGAAAAAGTAACGTGCCTGAGCGAATGTCTTAAATGTTGTTGGGATTCGATGTGCGTCTCGTTTCGGCGTCGGTCCCCAAGTCGCCAACATCTCCTCACACATGATGCCTCTTGATCGAACGTCCATTGTGACGAACATGGCTCGAAGCGTGCTTAACGAGATCGGGTGGTCACTGATCTCATGGATGCCCAAAGCTATGTCGTCGTCCACTTCTTTCAGTATCTTGAGGCCACTCCGTAGGTGTTCCAGCGCCAGCCTCTGATGACCTTGAATGCAAGCTAGACAGTAGAAAAGAATGCAGGACGTCATCATATTGATCCTGTTTGTTAAGGTTGTCCTTACTGGTGAGTTGACAATCTCCTTAATGGCACAGTTAGACTGTTGGAGGGCGAAACGAAGTTCCTTGTCGGAAGAGTCATCGGGGACCACTGGCATGCGACCGACAATGAGCTTGCGGTGCATGGCTGCCAGAGCTATAAGAGCATGTCGGATAGCGGGCAGGGTATGAGACGCCTGCAATATCTCAATCTGCCAGAAATCTGAGTCGAAGAAGCCGGAGAGCTCAGTTGCGCTACGCTGTTTGTAGAAGTGGAACGCCTCATGTTCTTCTGTGGAATCCAGGTTCAGTCGAGGTACTAAGGACTTGGGCAAAGCTTTAGTAGTGCGTACAACTTGGCGATTCTGCGATGGTGGTGCTGGATTTGCGTAGCCATCGCACTTGCGCCCGGTAGATGTGCAGCGATGGCAGAAAGGTTTGCCTTCATCGCACTTCACCCGTCGAATTCTGCATGGCAGTTAGTCTCGGTTATGTAATATTGATACGGCTGCAAAAGGAGATCATTGCAAGGCCAAGGCAGCTTTGCCTCAGTGACATGCGAGGCCGAAAGGGGAGCTTGTCGCCATGGATGAGAAAGCACGTAGGGGCAGGGACTATAGATCCACTTGTGGGCCACCTGTCTTCCGAAAGAAGCAACCAACCGATGGTATGAGAGAACTTCAACCGTTCACAAAGGCCATGATGATTGGCCCCCTCGCTCGTTCATGCTCTTGAAGGTAGGATTCTCAAGCTCAACCAAGGCGTACATACGAGCGGATCTACCCGCCATCCAATCACTCTGTCCTACACGAATGGTTTCATGCTTCTGTAGATCCGCTTGCAACTATAAAGACCCTACTTACCTGCAGGTAATACAGCCTGTTTTTGTCTTTGGCTTCCACACCTTCTTCCTTGGAGTCTCCTTCTTCTCATCGGTGCCGTTTCCAGTGGGACTGGCGCTGCTTTTACTGCCCCGGACCATTTTGCTTCTTTGAGGATGATGATTGAAGATGTTGAACGCTTGCGTCTATGACTTGAACGTGAACGATCGGGCCATTGGGAGAGTCGTCGTTTTTACGTTACTGACAGATTTTAGGGAGTTGTGGTCGGGCGGTCTCAGAATCAATGCCATGAACGTGAGCTTGTGGCGCCAGAATTCGCGGCCCCTGATTGGCTCGCTCGTTCATTCCCTTGGCGTGAAGGATCACGCTTGCTTCAAATAGGCCTAAGCATTGACAGATTCACTGGCCGTAAAGCTTACTTCCACTCTTCCCGGGCGTGAATCTACACCGGAGGTCCGACGTCGCTTCTAGAAAATATTGCTGGATGGTAGGTCAGCTGCATTAACGTGCAGAGAATTGTGATCACGGGTTGTAAGCCATTCGCAATGTTCTAGAGTGAAAGGTCCCTTTTTAGTAACTAGCACCCATCTGGCGACAAGAACGAACCCTTCAAAACTTTAGGTCATATTGTCGGTCACACTACTTCTTCAGATATGCGAACGATGTCTCGTATATTAAGAAACCCTTATGTCGAACTCGAGCATGTAGCTGATACATCAGTCGCACTAGTTCTCGTCCGTCGATTTGTATTGTTCTCGTGCACATGAAATATTATTCTAGCTTCCCAAAATGACACCTGACTAGCCAAATTATGTTACGCCTTAAGCAAACCTTACAACCAACATGAAACTCCGTCTCTCGTGAGAGGTGTAAGATTCAAGGATACCTCATCCTTTCTGTATCCTATCCATCTCTCGATTAACCCAAATAAGGTTAGCTCATATTTTACCTTCCATACATACTTAGGCATCTGTTCATGACCAAGGTGTATGGATTAAGTCCGCCCACATGAAATCTTCTCTGGTGGGCAACCTCTAGGTAAGAATATGCTTTCTTAGTCTGTATTTTTTGAACTGATTTTTTTCACCATTTTTTTCCAGTTTCTGTATTTCTTTCGTTATAAGTGCGTACACCGATGGTATTCTCCATAGGTTTTAATACTACACTAACAATATCATTTAAATAATGCCCCCTTACCAAAAGGTTCAGAGCTTGTTGTTCAATCTCATTTTCTTCACGTCTTCCGCATGTCGATTGTTGAGACGAGATAGAACAGGGGATATCCGATGAGCTTTCCCCCAGCGCAAATTCCCAAACCGAGAAAGCTCTGCCCCTACTACAAACGTTGACCTTCCAGATGACTTCTTCTTATTGACAAGGTATGTATGCACCTGATCCAAAGGGTAAAATGCCTACTCTGTCCTATGGTGCTCTGTTCCCTCAACCAGGTCAAGTTTTGAGTATGTTGCTCAGTGTTCAGGTACAAACTCATTCGGCTTAATCCGAATCCGGCATCCTCCCACAATTGTAGTCCCTCTTCGCCAATGTTTTACATTTGCGTAGTAGGACGGTGCCCGTTTTGGCTAGTCACCCGCGTTACTTGCTGGGTTAGATTTACAGCACCGTCAGACGATTGTCGATCCATTCCCAAGACAGGGTGTGGCAGGTTGCCGAGTACAGTGGGAAGGACTTGTTGACGTTCGACAAGAGTTACACAGAACCGTCGATAATTTCGGCAGGCGAGCCGAAGGAAAGATGGCCTCCTGCAGGCTGTAGTAATACCCCGAATTGGAATTACTTCTCTAACTCTACAGAACCGAGATTTTGTGAGATTCCAGGCCGAGCCGAATTGATTTCTAGTTGATTGTTCTGCCTCTGAATTGAAGAAATCATGTTGTAGGGCGTGTACTCACTAAATTGGGACCGCAATGCGCAATGATGTTTTTCTGCATGGTTACATTCCATCCAGCCTCAGCTAAAACTAAGCCACGTAGACCTCTAGCAATCGCCGGAGAGGCTGGTATGTGGCAAGAAGAATATTTAATAGGCACGTGAATGACAGCTGTCACGAACAAGTATCCCATTAGCTCCAATGTCATACGTCAAACCAAAAAAACTATCTCAACGGGCATCAAGGTAATGATTTCATTAGCCATAGTACAGAAGGGAAGATAGGGGATCCAATTGATACACATGTGTGCCATCAGTCTTCCGTATTGCAAATGGTGAGCTTAGCGACAGGGATCTGGTACTCTCGGTACTCTCTCCAGCTTCATTCCGGCCTTACTGATGGCTGGATCTGTTGTATCATGCAGGGTTCATATTTCCCCCGAAGAACGGATGCAAGGCAGCTACTTCCAAAGCCATAGCCGGGTCAGAGACACTCCAGACAGGAGTGGATCGTTGCTTGAATGGTGGAATCACCTAACCCTTACGGAAAACTCACCTGGACAACACGCGGGCATCCAAGTTATGTATAAGAACCCCCCATTTCCATGACCCATGCGTCAGTCTTAGCTCAACCAGTTCTTCGGATGAAGGTATCCTGCCATACGTGTTGTGTTCCATTGTTTTTTGGAATGCTCGAGTATTCTTCAGATCAACGCTTACATATTCCGAACTTGAGACAACACGCAAGCATAGTTCTCTAAAACTTTTCATCTTCAACAATACTCTTCCAAACTTCGAATTTTCCGACAACTTCTTCGAAAACCACTTCTGTCGTTTCTGCTACTTCTTTTCGACAGCAAAATGCATTTACTGTCATCGGCGCTTCTTGCGCCCAGCCTGCTGGCGGCGGCTGGCAGCGCACGTTTTGTTATGTATGCCGACGAGTAAGTATTGTCATCACCTGAAATATATGCAAGCGTTGACTAAACACTAATCAGATGGCATCCAACTCGTCCAACAAACGCACAAGATCGAGCTGGTGTCGATCATGTCATACTTGCTTTTGCCATGGCTAACAACACTGCTGGATTCCAACCAAAGGTTCCAATAACTACTATCCGTCAAGAATTCCCCGACGCCAAGATTATGATTGCTGTTGGTGGATGGGGTGACACCGTTGGTTTCACAGAAGCTACCAAGACGGATGCGGGAATCCAGAAACTTGCAGATGATATAGCTACTATGATTGAGACTAATGCTGTAGATGGCGTTGGTGAGTCTCAGCATGTATCACTTTCACCTCCCCTTCATCTTACTTACTCTGCTTAGACATCGACTGGGAGTACCCGGGAGGCAACGGCGCGGACTATAAGAAGGTGCCAAATTCTGAAAAAACACATGAGATACCAGCATATCCAAATCTTCTTGAAAAGATTCGCCAGTCTATTGGGAATAACAAGCTTCTCTCCATTGCAGTTCCAGCAAAATCCGTCGACATGATTGCATATACGGAGGAGAATGGCCCCAAAATATGGGCTCCGGTAGACTATATCAACGTAAGAAATACTTGAACCTCCTGGCAATTATTTTTTGAGCACGATTCTAACAAATTCTAGATTATGGCTTACGACATCATGAACCGCCGTGATAATGTCACAGGCCACCACACCTCGGTACAGGGTGCTACTGAAGCCGTTGAAAATTATCTAGCCATCGGCGCCCCAGCTGAGAAAATAAATCTTGGCTTTGCTTACTACGCAAAATACTTTACAACTCAAGGAGACTGCGGCCAAGAGGCGCTGGGCTGCGAGATTGTCCTAGCAGAAGACCCTGTCACTGGCGATGACACGCTGACATCAGGAGCGTGGACTTTTGAGAAATACCATATGCTTCCTGTTGATGCATCTGCTTTGACTGCTAGCATGGATGGCACTTGCGGAGCCGACAAGGGAACCAAGTGTGCATCCAGCTGCTGTTCGCAGTACGGAAACTGTGGTACTTCGGAAGCACACTGCAAAGGTGCTTGCCAGCATGCGTTTGGCATTGGCTGTCACGATCCTGATGTAGCAGGTTCATGGCAAAACGCTCTGCAGAATGGAGTCACAGATGAAGAAGCTGGTGGGCAGTACTACTTCGATGCTGACCAGAACCTCTTCTGGACCTGGGATACTCCAGAGCTTATCAGCCGGAAGTTCAATGAGATTGTCAAGAAGTACGAGCTTGGCGGAGTCATGGCTTGGAGCTTAGGAGAAGACAGCTTTGATTGGAGCCATATTCAACAGATGGGCTCAGAACTCGCACAACTGGGTGAAGCCACTCAGGAACCCGAGAGTGCCGATGACGCTCCTGCTAAGATCGGGAGGCCAAATATCGATATACCTGTCCAAGGTCTGAATATCTCACTAGAAGATGAACTCCCAAGCGGGCCTGTCCGACCCATTCAATCCAATTTTCGAGACCCTCGACCTGGGTTTGGACCATCGCAACTCTTATCTATTCCCTCTCGTATAGCTAAGATTGAACAGCTACAAGATCCTTCGGATTTTTCCTCTGAACCTCCAATATTTTCAATCCCTTCTGATTCTCCTGATTCGTCGTCAGTTTCTTCAATTGTTGACCCCGTGGCTGCTTCATCATCATCAGCCGAAATTCTTGATCCTTCAGACTTTCCCTTAACCAATCCGCCCCTTCCTTCAGAGACGGAATCAGCAGATCCATTTGAACAAACTGATGCACCTTCACTGAATTTTTCGGAGGAACCTTTCAATCCTTTCAATATACCTTCTTCATTGGAGGCTCCCATTTCGTCCTCGACTGATTCATTTAACCCCTTTTCTCAGCCCTCAGACTCTCCTGAGGCTTCATTTGTAGACTCCGCTCCTTTGTTCCCACCACCAGGCGCCCCCTTATTTTCTTCTTTATCTGAAAGCTCAGCAGAGCTGTCAGCACCTTCATTCAACCCTTTTGATATCTTCAATGCTCCTTCTTCTCTCGAAACCTCATTTTTGGCCTCCACATCATCTTCATTCGATATTTTTGGCGTTTCATCAGCCCCTTTCCCGCTTGAGACTGTTGCACCCTCTTCGGAACCTACCCTAGATGTTCAACCTGATATTCCCATGGAAATTCTAACTCAACTTCCCGCAGAGATTGTCGCAAAGCTCCCTGCAGCTCTTCAAGCTAAGCTCCGTGGAGCTGTAACTGAAGCTTTGGTTTCGTCAACTTCGGTTCATTTTTCATTTGCTATTCCCACTACTGAATCCTCCGATTCTTCCGCATCATCTGCCATATCTGAGGCGTCTTCGGTGTCTAAGCCTCCATTTCCCTTCGGCCTACCGAGTGCTCTTTCTGCGCCATCAGCACAATCAGTGCCATCAGGGCCCGCGTTTTCCTTTAGCTTCCCCAGTCCGCTAAAACCATCCGCGCCTTCATTCCCCTTTGGACTTCCCATCGGCCCTTCATCTTCTGCGTCTTCGCTACCCTTCAGCTTACCCAATGCTCCCGCACCATCAGTACCATCAGCGCCCGTACTCCCCCCCGGAATTCCCAGCGGCGCTTCAATGGTACGAATCCAATCCGGCCAGAACCTAGCACCATCCAACTTCCCCATCAACATTCCTGGTCAAGGAGGACCCCTAGGAGCTCCACAATTCCCCGGTCCCGGGGCACCTAGACCGCTTAGGGCAGCATCTAGCTACAGCGTTGTTGATGTCCAGGGCATCCGTTCTGGTCCAAACTTCAACGCACCATTGCCTACTGCCGGTAGCACAGTCGCAAAGCTGGTCAACTTCGGACTCCCAACTGCACGACCGAATTTGCCTTTGGCTCCCCCGGCTCCTCCAGCGGGTGTGGGACAAGCTAAGCATGCGAAGGGGACGGGTCAACAGCCTGCTAATAGGGCGGGAGCGCAGGACATGGATGGTATGAAACATATGGATATGCAGTCGTCTGATCATATGATGATGGGTGATGCCCCATCTAATGAGAATGTCATGGCTTAGGGCCAGGGTCAAGATAATAACGAAAAGGTGGAAACGCATTGGGTGGCAATGTAGGTGGAGTAAGGTAGATGTGGCATATTATGTATGAGCACAGTTTACTTCGTGGCACTTTGAGTGTAAGTGGGATGTCACTGCGAGCAACTGATAAAGAAGAAGGACAGAAAATGAAGACGGGAAGGTCAAGAACACAATGAGCGATGCTTACGTAGTACACATGTATGGTGGTTATATTACTTGTCTAGGTAGCTCTTCTGCTCTGAAAGATCCCGACTTGGGGTCTACGACTAAATCTGCATGAAGTAATGACTATGGTTAGTTTAGATTAGCTTTGAATTGAATCGTTTGCGTGCATTTGATAATGACCATGCCTTTCTGCTCTACATACTTCTTCCTGCGAACCAGACATTAGTATAATACAGTGTCAACCGTATAGAGGCGGTAGGGAGGTGATGCCAAAGTTTATGCATCGTAGGGTTAAAATAACGCTGCTTATGTGTTGAACGGCTCCGCTTCATGGACACCTCCCGATTGCAGTTAAGAGGAAAGAATTTCAAAAATTAACTTCTCATTTTCGACTCTGCCTTTACGTACAAGGCATGTTGAATCAAGTAAATGTACAACTTTGGAAAACCAAAAGTTTGTCACGCACAAACTAGTATGGTGTCGACATTTCATCTCTCACAGCTTTTAGCCGAACCTCCCTGCGTCCCTATCCATAACCAACACGTCTCTGCAAGCTCACTGAAACACCTACCATCCCAATTCGACAAGTAGAAATATTGGGCAATAAATTTGCGTGGAAGACACTTAGGCCTTGACGGTCTGCTTCTTTTGCTTCTTCTTGCTGTCCCTTTCACGTTCTTTGTCAAGATACTTCTTCTGCTCGTTGGCGCTCATGCGACTAAGCTTCGCGTCGCGCTGGTCCTTCTTGAGCTTGTCAGCCTGGAGCTTGCGCTCTTCAGCCTTCTCTTCATCGTCGACACGCTTGATCTTAGCGATCTGTTCCTCACGGGTTTGGCGGATACGACGCATTGCCTCGGGACGGAAGCGGCCGATAGAGACAAGATGATCAGGCATGCGTAGGAAGTATTGGAAGAGTGGGAGAGTGTCATCATAGGAGCTGCCTGTGGACTTGAGCTTAAAGGAGAGGCTGAGGCGCTTGCGAGGCTTGGTCTCGTCAAGGCTTGAAGAAAGTCAGTCGTGGTGGTTTGGACAAAGATAAGATGTCAACTCACGTCTTTGGTTGATCGATGGGCTGATCGGAAACAATCAAAGCCTCGAAGCTGTCGCCAGCGCTCTGGATGGCGTTGATCAACTCGGGGGTAAGAAGGGACTCAGTAATCTCTGCATTTTCGCTCATGACCGTGGTCCACACCGGAAGTTTAGCATGATCTTTGGTCGTAGTAAGAGACAGATCATAGCGATCCTCACGAAGCCGTTTCATTAGGTCCTTGTGGACGATACCCCAAACAAAGCCGTCGTACGTGCTGTTGGAAACCTTCTTGCCCTCAACCTTTCCATAGGCAGGGGCGACCTTCTCCTCCTGGCCGTCGAAGGCGTATGCGGTGGCTTCCATACGCTCGGTTGGTGCTGGGAGGCTCTCAAAGACAAGACCAATCAGGCTTTCACCAAGGCGCATCATCGGGTTGTATCTTTTGGCAAGAGTCAACCTGAAGTCAATAAACGCAACATTCTGGCGTCCAGTCGCGTAGGTCTGGTACTCGTCGGCCTTCTTGTATTTCATCATCTTATCAATATCCGCGGCCTCATCAATCGCCTTTTGAGTAGCTTGAACTAGTCCAACGGCGCTCACATCGTCTGCTGAAGGTCGTGGGCGGATGTATCCAACCTGGGCGAACTCCTGCTGGAGGACAGGTGCGTGCGCTTTGGCCCAATGCTTTGCCCTGCCGCGGTTTTTGCGAGTGCCCCAAAGATGGAAAAAGACGACCACGAGGATGAAGGGTAGGATGTAAAGCTCTAGCTTGAAGTCGTTGATGGTCGTACGTTCCCATACGCGGTACCACTTCGTGTAGGGTACCTTACCAGGAGCGGAAGCCGTAGGGAATGCAGGCGGGCTAGAGGCAGTCTTGAACTCTGGGACTGCTGGCTTAGGCTCAGGTGCGCCGGCATAGTCTGCGAAGTCTGCGAAGTGTGGATGTTAGCAATGTGGCGGGACTAAAGAGTGGGCAGCGTGGCTCAAAATAGCGCAGAGGCGCATAGCTCTTGGGAACAAGTAGTCCTGAACTGCTACCAGTAATGGAGGTTTATGAGCTGCGGTGACAATGGATGGTGAATGCACACCCTCTCCATGCTTTCTCCGCAATCCCAACTGTTTGGGTCGCAGAGCCTCAATGGCGGCGCAAGAAGAAGAGAAGCGGAACAGAAACAGCAGACATACCATCATCACCGCCAGATGAAGCCTGGACGGGCTTCTGGCCACCGAAGAAACCCTTGACGAAGTCGGCCATGGTGTCTTGTGCGCACAATGGGGAGGAGGTGGTGCCGTAAAAGGAGCCCACAGCCTGGAGGTTAGAGAAGGATCTCGGCTCGGCACGACTGACGTTTTGGAGGGCGCTAGTACCAATGGGGGCGGGGCACAGCAGCTATCGAGAGCTCGACGGGCGGCCTGGGAGCTCAACCATCATATCATTGCTGATGGTCCTCATGTTCTGCGTTTCTGCCATTGCTCTGCTTGGGTGGTAGCCGCACACACAAGTGTTACCGGGCCAAGTAGTAGGTAGACATTCTCGGACTCCGCATGCAGAATTGGTCACTAAAATGTGGGTTCGCATCGTATGATCCGGGCGTGATGTGAAGCTTTGAACTCTTTTGCCAATTGCAAAGGAAAACGATGCACGATACCTCGCGGCGCAGGAGAGAGAATGGAGGCAAGCTGAAATAGACACTACGCGGATCAGGGTTCGCACTTTTCGCCTCGTCTTCATTGTCGGGTGCGGACGAGCTCGCGGCAGCATTGCGTAGAGATCATAAAACAAAAGGGATGCAAGATGCATTGACATGTACATTTGATGACTGTGATCTACGAGACGTGAACAAAGGGAATCCTGTCATGGATAGCAGGCTGCATTGACTGTTGATACACGGAGGCTGCCGAAATACCCTCCCATGTTGCCATCTAATTTGGAGATTCCGACGATTGTCTACCATGCCTTCTGATTTCCGAACCAAGACTTGTAGCCCTAAAAAAAGCCGCATTAGCATACCATCTCAATACAAAATCGCCTTGTTTCCACTTACGAAGACCATGCGGCCCATCATGTACAAGCTGGCGCCGAAGCTCCCGAAGAGCATGACCTTGTAGGCGGGGATCATGTAGCGGCCACGAGCCTGTAGATACAGCGGGTTAGCATTGTCTCTATATTCTTTCACATCTCCTGCCCCCAGGGCCCCAAAGTCGCGAGATACGGGCGGTCACCGGGTCCAGCGAAACCTCTATGTATCTGCGCCTTTCTACCCAAGCTCTTTCAGGATATGGCCACGAACCTTCTCCCATAGCCTAAGGCCATCGTGCTTCTGGAATTCTCGCTGATATTGAGGGACGCGGTTCTCGCGGTAGACCCAGCTAGAGTGCGTCAGTACCAGACTATGAGTTGTAGCGGCGGAAAGGATAGGGAGCCGCATCAGGGCCTTTGGAGATATGTCGTAGGCGCAGCAACTGCGGTTAGGACGTACCCTGCCATTGTGAAGAGTGGAGAGGTTTCTGGATGGTGGTGCGGGTGCAATGGGTGGATCGGTGGTGCTGTTCGTGGGTGTGAAGTGCGGTCGAACGATCTGAAGGAAGTCATTGGGCTTGGCGTTTTCTTAGTCAGCTCTGATTCTGAGCTGCACTACTGGTCCTTGAGTCCAAACTTTTGGAGATGCTCCAAGCTCCATGATCAACTGCAGCCAATTCCATTCTTTTCGCTTCCAATGGACCCAGCATTTGCTTATTCTTGATTCATTTCATGCCACCGGCATTGGACAGGCTTCTTGCCAGCCCGTCTGCGTTAAGGCTCCTACGATCCCTCGTCGACGCCCCCGAACTGTCGCCAGCATGCATAGCTGCACTGAATTGCTGCAACTCGAAGCTCACCCGTCGCAAGTACTCGAACGCCTCAAGGAACCCCCAACAACCGAAGTGGGCACGATGGCACGAGAAGCCGACGCAGAAGATACAGCCGCCCGGAAATGCGCCGCGATTGCACGACTCGGAAACGCAAAACTCTGTTATCCGGTATAGATCGAATATCGAAGAGATTATAGTTGGAGGCAAAGAGAATAATGGCGACGATGCAAAATCATGGGCTGAGGAGTTAGCTCAACAGGACAGACTCTATGGAGTAATGGGTATCGAGGCTGTGTGGGAAAACCGTTGCCAGCGAGGATTCAAGTTGCCTACCGATGACACCCCTGATGCAGCAATTCTATGGGGGACATTCCTTACGCATGGAAAGCTGGTCATGCCTCTTATAGAGCATGCAAGTGCCCTACTGAAAGAGACCGGAAAATTCTATCCTCATCTCTACGAGTTAGTGATTGGATATTGGCTTCCCCGCAACACAAGAATGGCCATGAAGTACCACCACAAACTGCTCGTAAAACTTCGCCTTAGGAAGCTGCCTTTGCGCCATCTTGCACGTCTAGGTGCATCACAATTTCACTCTCAGGCATATGACTGTTTCATGCAGATATATCGCATCAGTAATGAGAGGGATCTTTATGATGAGATTGTCCCTCCGCTCATTAGGAAGGGCCACATCGACATGGCCCGTCACTGGCATATGCTGTGTTTCATCCGGGGTGATTTACCCTCAAAGCCTGTTGCATCGCATCATGTTGTCCAACTTTTCACCGCAGAAACATCAGACAAGTCTCAACCAAAGGGACATCGCTTTCGTGGCTTTGGGCCATCCAAGGAGTCTGAGCACCGGAGCCTGAAATACAACCAAGAACTCATGCGTCGGCTACTCGGGAGAGATACTGCACCAGTACGGTTTGAAGATGCATTCTGTGCGCGAATGTTTGCAACAAAAGCGTTCCCACCCGAAAGTATCATCAAAGGACTTGTGTTGGTTGGCGTCAATGAAATTGGGCCTCAGGCGCTGCTCACAATGGCTTCACGCGTTGTGCCCATTTCAGAATTGTCAAATCGATTTGAGGATCTCAAAGCAGCTGGTATCTCCCTTCAAGGCTGCGTCTTCTCGCTGGCGCTAGAGAAGTTCACTATGGAGAAGAAGTGGGACTTGGTGCGCAGCATCATTAACACCGACCAGCATCCGGATGTCTTTGATGATGCCGCCCTTCAGCGCAAATTACTGGATTATTATCTCGCCCAGAAGGATTGGATGCAAGTACATCGCACTCTTGCAATCCTCACACTCTTTCACAATGACCCAAGTACTGCGTCTTGGAATCTCCTTTTGCAGACACATATCAGAATTTCAGGGCCGCAGTATGTCATGCAGACCCTCCAAGATATGAAAGTCAACGGTGTCATGGTCTCTTCAGAATCTGTGGCGTCCGTGTGTCGTATACTTCGAAGCCGACAGAAAGGACACAAGCCGGGCGTTTCTACTCACGAAAATTTTGACGATTTGCGTTTTGTCTCACGCGTTTTCATGACCATCCTCGAGGCTGGAATAGGAAAGATACCTCTTCATAGATGGTCAGAAATCATCCGACGATACGGAATGCTTGGACGCGTTAGAGAGCTCAGACGACTTATCATCTGGCTCGTCTGCTGGTATACTCCGCGGGGCGACGCACAGGTTACAAGTCCTCCAAAACCCCCTTTCCTGGACGCTGCAACTGAGAAATTACGGACTGCCTATCCTGGGCCGCGCGGCTACTTCCACTTTCCAGCAAAAATCCCTCAACACATATCTCCAGGACACCCCATCCGAAAATTGATCCCTCCTTCCCTGCAGCAAGGTCTGATCATTTGGGGATTCAGAGCTGGGATTCTCCCGAATGCCACACTGGAGCAATCGATGCTATCAGGTCCTGCGGCAAAGAAACACTTTCGCCACAATCTTTTGCGAAAGCAACTTATCAAGCGTCTGGACTGGACCATTGGCCTGAAAATGCTGGTCGAGCTTCGCGATCTTGGTCTCAACGTACATCGTCACACTGTCATCAAGGCTCTACAGATGCAATTCATCAACCTGTTCGGTCGGGGCCGGTCACGCAAGAAAGAGAACAGAGTCATGGAACAAGTGAATCAGAGGCCCTACGTCCACTATGTACGACAAGCGAATAAGATTTGGGGTGAAGAGCTATTCGCCGAGCCGGAGCGCCTCGGAAAATCAGGATTGTACTCGCGGATGTGGCATCCACGGCTGATTCGCCGGATGCACAAGCGGGAGTATCTCAGTATACATGAGATTTTGGGACCGGATTGGCAGAAGCGGAATCGAATAGAAGGTATCGTAAGTGACAATGGCTCAGGCACAGGAGCTATCGCTACCACGAGCGAGTCCTAGCAGGTGCCTGTGGCGCAGGACAAGACAAAAGATGTGGAGTCTGAGTCATTGGATACCATAGGAATCGATGATGGATCAGAGACGGTCAGGACTCAGGAGAGTGAGAACACGCATTCTGGAAGGCGTGGATAGGCTGTTGTATAATATGTTGTATGTTGTATATCATAAATCAAGCCCTTGAATGGCACATGCAATAAATAACCCCCAAATTTCACCCTCAGTACTCCAGACATTCGATTATGAAATAGAATCGAAAAGCTAAAGATATAGGAATAGTTGCGTTGATGACCTTCATCTGCCTTGCATCGAATTGAAGGGCAAGTCACACAAACTATCCTCCCAAAAACACAACACCGACACCCCGGTACTCGCTTGTGTTATATGGTGTGGTGAGTTACCTGAGAAATAGTGATCGATCTACATCAGATCGTATCGGATGGAAAGTCAAGTCTTGAGATCAAGATCAATATTTATGGCTACACAGCGCTCAAGAGGCAATGCCTTTTTTTTTTTTGTTTTTTTGCAGAAAACCGATACTCAGTCTCTGGCATTGGGGCCGATTACAAAAAGGAGGGGGGAAAGGACTTGACCTGGATTAATCGTGACCAAAGGACTTGGTTTCATCATGCGGCTCAACAAGAAGCAGGGTATGCACTGTATTCAGCTTGTTGAATGCCATACCTTGGATGTAGATGAAATGAACGGCTTGCAAGTAGATTTCGGTGGTTTTGAATACTTGTACCCATTTTTGGCCTTGGGGGTTGTTGTTGTTTGGGGGGTGGGGGGGTGGTTTCTTTTCTTGTGATATGAGAGTCATTGTTTGTCTGTGTATGAGACCTTGCATATGGCGAATTGCGAGGTTGTTGCGTAGCGGGGCTATGGAAATCGGGGGTTCTTTGTCTAGCTTGGGATTGCTGTTCCTAGTTGATTGGTAGCTGGTGGAGAGGAGTTCAGTGAAGTGGTCGAGTGTAGGTAATAAAGCAAAGAATGATAGTGAAGGTTGAAAAATGAGGCAGAAGTGGGGAGGCCTGAATGCCGGTGGTGTTGCGCATGTGATAGAACAAAAATTTTATTGATTTTGTTTCTTTTCGATATATCAGATCGTCGTTGAAGGGAAAATGGTCATGTGGTTTAGGTGGGTTTGAAATAACCGATTCCCGATCTCTGTGTTCACGATGTCTCATACTAGTGCCTCACGTCTCGGGCAGGTGCCTGAAAATCTCTGCACGAGTACGTTTGAAACATAGACTATGGCGAGCAAGGACAAGAATAATTATTGTTCGAAGAAACAAGATGACATGAAGTACTTTTGACTACGAGTTTCGCGGTGGTGATTCTGAGAAGACATTTGCAGCTAGATTTGGGTGGCTGTGCTCGCCGTAGAGTGCTTACAGACACCACGACACCAACGATTTCGGATGACGTAGAGAGAAGCGCCCGAAAATAGTTTAGGCTATGTGTAGAGAACTTGTGGCCCAATTTGCGTTGTAGGCCATGGGAATGTTGTCACTACTCGTAGGCCATAGCCGTGAGCCACTCCCGTGATGCCCAAGTGTCAGCTAAAAGGGGAGGTTGGAAGCTGCCCAACTTGGGCATACTAAAGAACAAAGACGTCATACCTCTAGATAACATAATCAAAGACAAAGAAAGACAGAGGTCAAGCGGTGAAGAGAAAACTTTTGCTTCAGGACAGCTCACTGTAAGGAGTTGAAGGGGCGATACGAAGGGGTTACAAAATGTGGGTATGGTAGTTGCGAAGATCGATTCGAACGTAGTTCCGATGCTTCAAGATTACTATTTTGGCTACCCGAACAAAAAGCAAAAAGCCGGAAACGGTTGTTCTGGGATTAGTCCTTGCGATGTCGGTGTGTATTACAAGGTGAGGCTGGTAGCATTTGGATGCGGGCACTAAGGAGCGCTAACCGAGCATGGCTGGGGAGGCATGGAATGGAACTGAATGGAGTAATTCATACACGGCCTGTGTAATCCTTTTTGGGCTACTCGAGATTGAAGCGTCGTGGAGTCGGTGAGAGCCTCGTCGTGCGATTGGAAAGGGCAGTTCTCGGTCTTGTGGAGAGAAAACGAGAGGGGATGGATGATCGGCAGGAGGACGCTGGAGAACGCTCGGACGGTCGGATCGTGATCTACAGAGGAAGATGTACCACTTACAAGTAGAGGTGTATACCCCGCAGGAGGATTGCTATGTTTGACTAGCGAGGTGGAGTTTGCTAGTTTACAAAAGAATGACAGGAGCCTCAACGGGAAATGACGTCTTACAACAGCTGTCTAAGGGGTTGTTTAGTCGGTGAAAGCCCTGAAGGAACGATGCGGACCAATGAGACCCAAAGGCGAGCAGTTTGCGACCACGGGACTGGTTATGCCCAAACGGTTTGAGGCTGCATCGAATGCAACCGAAGTCGTTCCGGATCATTCTCGAGAGATTTTACCAGCCTCTGGAGTTCTGGAGACCCACACGTATGGCATTCCGTAATCAAGTCGTGTAGATCAAGGCCCTTCCTCGCATCGCAATCCTGCTTGGCACGCTAGCTTCGACTAGACATGGAAGCAACGGTGCAGTATACCAGTTCTTTTAAAAGAGCGGTGTATGGCGGTGAAAACCTCGAAACTCGGAGCGTCAAACACGTATCTCCAAACGGGTGTTTCCTCGGACGGACATAACACTATTTTGTTCCTTGTGAGTGATGATCGCGACAACCGTTAGAAGAGCACGGAGAAGGTGGTGTTGGTGACTAAGGAACTAAAAGTACACGCGAGATGGAAGAAACTTGAGTTGTATATGAAACCTTGCTTACATTTCCACCCTTGGCTAACACTTGGAAACATAGTCATCATTCAAAATTTCCAGGAAGGGAACGCCTTTGGCAGTGTGGTACCAGATAACCGTCCCCCGCCCTCATACACAGCCGTATCACCTGAGCATTGGCATGTGAATATGTTGGGTTTCTCTGTATGAATATAGTTGGGAGTACTATAAGAGCAGTTCTATGGCGCTTCAACTTCACATTTCGGCTTCGCCGGCAATGCTGCAATTAGGGCTTTTTGCCATCGGCGACTCCAGAAGGTGGAGAGGAGGGGGGGTGGGGGGTGGGGGGTCTTGGGAAGGAAGTATGTGCACTTGACTAGAGGTGAGCTGAGCAGGTCCGAGATTTATTGGTTTGCGGCTGGTATTCGCCAGCCAGGCTGAGGGCTTTTCGTTGATCAACCTGTCATGATCGCAATAAATGGGCTGGTGTCCTCCTAACGACGCTTGGCTCGCGCCGACTCTAAAGGGCGTTCGAAGATCACCAGATGGAGGGCTTTCTGGAAGAAATAGGATCATGCTTCATAAATCGCTATTGAACAAACAAGGCTGGTGTTTGCTTGCGCCATCGTGCCGGGCGCATGATGAGGAGTGTGAGAGAGGGTCCGAGTGACACAGTGCGGCGGTATTAAAGTTCTTACTCAGAACACCCAAAAAGGATATCGGATATGGATTGTATACAATCGAAAAGGGCAAACCTAGATGGTACGCGACGACAGGGCGCCCGATTTCGTAAGCTGTTGGTGGAAGTGGTGGTGTCAGCCACACCGGTAACGTATACCGGATTGTCACCTGTACGGAAATCTTGGCCTTAAATTCATAGAGTGGGCCCATTTTGCAAGTAATGGTGTGAAGAGAAAGGACCGTCCGAGGACGTAAGTGGTCAAAAACAAGTATTTCCTGCGGTAACTTTGGAGCGCTGGCTGGCTGGCTAGTGTGAGGCTAGCTGGAGATTAGCGAGGGAACGCGACCAGATCATACGCATTTCAGCCATGGCAGACGCCTCTTTCCGCGGAATCGCTTCCTCCATCTGATAGAGGCGGACATGGAGAGGCATGGCGGAGATTGTCAGAGATTGATTGCGAGGTGTATTGGAGGAGAGGGATCAAGTGAGACAAGACTAAGGAAACAATAAAGAAAATAGGCTAGGAGAGGCGCTGGGAAGCTGGTGATAAGGGCCAAGAAAGGAGGGAGTATGACCAGTGCTCGCCGCATGCACCGAACCATTGTTCGCGCAGTGCAGTAGGTAACGCGCCCAGAAAGATGTGTGAGGAGGGGGGTGGGAGGGGGAGGGGCAGAGGGCAGCGCAGTCTACACTCACCATCAGTCAGCCCTCTGGAGTATTGGCAAGCGAGAAAACGAGGTGTGGGCGAGTGCATAGCGAGGGCTTGACTCAATGCGGCCAAGGCAACGAGCCAGAGTGAGGCTGGGGTAGATAGATGGCAGGTAGGAGATCAGAGACGATGTGATGATGATGAAAGGAAGCAGAGGGCCCACTGTTAAAAAAAAAGACACCGATGTAGTGCCGACTCACAAACCCCCACCCTCTGATCACTTTCACGACAATTTCCTGGCCGCACTTTGCGCGACGGCCTGTCTATCCCCACCGTCCCCATCTCTAGCTCTACTATCCCCTAATATGCGTCGATCGGCAGTGTCCTGCATTAACGGCTGTCTGTATCACTTTGGTGCTCGCTGCTGGCCCATGCGACCAGGCCACCATGCATGGGACGGCCTGCAGATGACCCTTTCGCCGCCTCCTCAGCACACCATCTTCGGCTCATGTGTCCAACCCGCGCCCTCAAGCCCTGTCATGTACTCTTTTGCGCCTTGGAATTTGCTCTTCCTGATGGCGCTCAACTAAGCTTTCCGTCCTCATCCGCTAATGTACGCAGCCTGCACCTGCAGGGCGATGGAAGGCATGCAGGAGATGCAGGAGCCTCTGTCCTTCTTCTCTCTCCCGTCTATATAAGTCCTGCCAGAATCCTTCCAGAAATGCTTTTTGATACTCGGTGACCTCGAGGAGGATATCTGAGCAACAAGGGCTTTTTTGTTCATTCCCATTCCCATTCCATTCTATTGCCGTCTTCCTCCCCCCGAAACAGGCAAACACTTCCTCAAGGCACCGTCCTCCTTGTCTCAGTGTATGATTCACACGCCTGCGTGGACCATTCCTGCTGCTGCGCCTCCGTGACTTTCGACACGCGGCCGTTTGAGAGGCCGTATGCTGCAGTCACGTATATAAATCCACCTTGCCAGTGTCCATCTCACCCTGCTGGCGAAGCTACAAAAAGACCTACCCGTCCTTACTGTGCTTCTCTTCGCTCGCACTAGATTCAAAACACTGCCACTACCAGTATCGGCCGGCCAAGAGCCGGGAACAAACAAAGGTCTTCAGGCCAGTGTCACTGTTGTCAAGGTCGAGTCCAGTGCCAGACCATCTCTCCCTATCCGACGCTCCTCCAACCTTCGGACCATTAGGGATCTCTTATCAGCTATGCCGACCTACCTACGGAACCCATCTAGGTCTTACTCTTACCCACCATGTATCGACAGCATTGACTTTGCCTCCTCCAACTTCAATGATCTCCCGGATATCGACGAGGACCCATTTGCTCACTTCTTGACTCCAGTTGTGGAAGAGGATGACCCATATGATCCCTTGTCCTTGAGCGCAGGCATCGTCCATGACGGCCCTCGCACTTCCAAGGCATCCAAGTTCAGGTCCAACGTCGCTAATAAGTGGGCCCGCTATGTCAAGCACAACCAGCCTCAACTACATAGTCACTATCATAACCAGAGCTATGATGAGGACGAGGAAACATTCATGGGCCTTGATGATGCACGTTTGAATGATACTCCACACATTGTCACCCAGGTTACCACCCCCAGGATCACGATCAGTGAACCAACTCGAGGCCGCGCCCAGGAGCTCGTGTCCCGCAAGGCGCGCACCCGCCGTCGTACCTCAAGGACGCTTTCAGGGCATCGTCACTCGTGGAGGGAACCTAGCCCGGAATTGTTCACTGTCGACGAATCGGAGGAAGAGGAGGGCCCAATGATGAGACGAACGAAGACGAAGAAGACCAAGGATGGCGTCGAGCGTGAGCGCCGGAGGTCTTCGAGGTCACGGTCCAAGATGCGAACAGAAGCTATGGAGAGGTCAAGGCTATGAAAAACAGACGCAAGAGCATGGACAAAAGGATTGAAACTGGGACATTCGGGGATATTTTGAAGGTCGGGGGAGCACACTAAAGGCATTGCATAGGAAGGCGTTGTGGCGTCTTTGCTTCAAGAACTCGTTGCATTTATTGGCGTTGTGGTTGGTTTGATTGCATTTACATTTCATCACAGCATATATTCGGCGTTTTACTTTAATTTTCTTATCTGGATCGTTCGCTACAAGCATTGGAAGGGTGGGTGCATTGGGCGGCGTTAGGGTGTGAGCATTTACACAAGCATGACTTCTGCATTAAGAGACTGGGCACATATACGGAGACTGCGTTGATGGAGCGATATCGCTACGGAGGTTCCTAATCCGGATTGAAATAGTAGAGGAAACTCATACATATTTGGTACCAAACTTTTGGAATCCTCGATGCCAGTCTGCGAAATTTTCTTGTGATTATTCCATACCTATGGTAGCACTCAATTACTTCAAAATACATAGCCGCCGCTAGACTAGTTGACACACTTGCTCTTTTTAGCATTCGAAACATTGGACGAATCAGTGACCTGATCATCACGCTCTCGTGGCCTTTGATATGTCCACGCTTGAAACAAAGTCCCTTCTGTACTTGGTATGGATCGAAAGGGCCCCACCCTGCTCGCACCCTACCGTGTCCTAGAGCTGCAGGTTCATGCAACCATCTTGTAGCTGCAAGTATCGTGACCTCACCCCGCATGTCCTCACCACCTTGACGCCACCATTCCTCGCTCGACCTTCGCGCGCTTGCCGCACGCAGGGCAAAAGGGAAGTCCGCTGTCAACCAGACTGCTGTATCTAGCAGACAGTAATCGGCCCGCAAGAAGAAGAAAAAATTGGTAGCAATCTGCAAGCTATCTACTACATATGAATGTACCTACAAAGTGTCTGTCTTATCTGCGCTGCACTGCTACACCAGAGTCCAGCGGACCTCCCCTCGTTCCTGTCCACGAGCGCGCAGCCTGTCTCACACCAAAGGGTTCATATGGCACCTTCCAAACAAATCCGTTCCCCTCGATTCCAAGACATGTATCTCTATATGGTAGAAGAAAGGGCCTCTAGCAGCTCACTTGATCAAAACAGTACCTTCCTCGTCCGCGGAACAAAGCAGGCAAGCAAGCAAGCAAGCAGCGGGATCGTCCCGTCTGCCAAACAGCCAAACCTGCATGACCCTGAGCAGCGAAAACAGGGCGATCGTTGCCCGTTTCCTGCTTGCACTTGGTGTCGTTCTTTAGACACACGGGTTCGTGATCCTTCATGATCGTCTTGGCTAAGAGGCACGCCGCGCAGAGGGTAGAGATTGGCGTTCGCATCCGGTATGTCGTTCTGTATTCGTCACGAGGCGGCGTCCGGTGTGGGAAAAGCTAGTTTCCTTGTATGGCTTGGTTTCGATGGTTCACCCAGCCTACTCATCGGAAGGGAAGGTTAGGCTGGCTGAGCCAAGCGTGCGCTATGCAAGCTGGGTAAGTGGCGATGGCTGCATGCGAGCTGGAGAGAGTGTGAAGTGCATTAGTGATTCGGCGTCTGAGCAGACTCGCGGCGTGGGGTTGGAGAAGGAGCAAAGCACCACCCTATGTGTGTGGGTTAGAGAAGATCCTTAGTCAGAAGGGCTTCCAAATGTGTGGAGAGCGGGCCGTTCGCCGTCGTGGAGAAGAGCGTGATCGACTATGGGGATACGAGTCGAGTTTAGAATGAGGCACTTCTCCTTCCAAAAAGTGGAAACATAATTTGATATCATCCGTACAAATGAATGGGGGCGTACGTAGCACGACGCACAACTATGTCACCCATGTGTCCGAAGCCTTTCTCTGTGGATATAAGATCTATGGCTGGGTATAGCAGCGAGTGGGTATTTGGGAAGCGAGCGCGTGCAGTACAGTATTTTCCGCGATCGACGCTGCAGTAGGTGAGATTGGAGGTTGTAATTCGATAAATGGATACCACGGTGTGGAATTATTGGACAGCTGCGTACAGCGCTTGTCCTGCGGGCCTATGGGTAACCGGACGTATAATGACATGCCTTCACATGTGCTTCCATGTACACGAATTGACATTATGGTTACGCATGCACGGGAGTACTACCTTTTATAGAATAATCAGTCTAAGTGACGAGTGCCGAGATGTTCTTGAAGATTCGCAACGGTAAAAGAGATTCAGAGAAGATAAAGAATTGAAGATGCATATGCAAAACTTGCAGCTTTAATTCGCCAGTAGAAAGTGAGCATGTGCTCTCTGACATTAGCATTATGAGCTATGTATGGCCGTGCGCTATCGACAAGCAGCCACCTTGTGCTTCACATGCTTGACTTGTTCAAGCCTATCTCTAAGGTCCTAGATGTTGCACATGGACACATGGCAATACGAAAGGCTTGCAGAGTAGTCACCAAATATTCATCCTATTACACGGCTTTCCAAGACGACGATGACGGCGTTGCGCGCATAACCTACCCGCACCCAAAGGCTTCCACATATGCCCCTTGTCCCAACCAACCCGCAACATCTCTGGGCCCCAATCTCTACCACAATGCCTAAACGCTCACTGAATCCATACAAGGGTATCTCCAAAGACTCGCTTCTCTCCCAATGCAACAAGCAAGTATCCCTGTCTTACGCTCGATCTTCTCGTCCATCTTGCCAAGTGGTACAGTTGACACATCTCTTTGCTTTCTCACTAATGTACTTCTTGCAATACCTGCATTTGATCTGCCTCTTCACAATATTATCATCCGTCGTCTTAGAGTACACACTCGCAATGATCCACAACGCCAACGCAACACATATAAACCGCAACACCTTATCGAAGAAATTGCCGTACGCAAAGACTACCGCCCCATCCGCTAGCGCCTGATCCTTGGTATTATACCCATTCGCGATTGACGTGTTGTAATTGGGCCCATGCTTCATGGTTGCGAACTTCTCGTCGAGATTGCGGGACAGGAAGGGCAGCAGCGAGATGATTGGGAGGATGATGTCCGTTACGAGCGAATTGGCGCACGCGGTAAATGATGCTGCGAGTCTATTTCACAATTTGGTAGGTTAGTCGTGGTGCTCTGGGAGGGTATTGACGGCTTTAGAGAATGGGCAGGGTCCTTACATCAATCCAACCGCAACTTCTAGGACATTGTCCCGAAGCGCGAAGTTGGAGAAACTGTCCCACGCGCGCCAACCGTGTCGGCGAACACCTGCTTCTGCATCGCGGAGGAGGGATTGGCTTTCGTCCGGGTTGGGCATGTTGGGATCGAGAGAGGCGTTTGGTAATGAGAAGACGAGTGTGGGGGTGTCTGGGTGTTTCTATGTATGTAGGTGCACGATCAGGCGGAGATTCGACGTCATATCTCCGCGGCCAATGGCGTGTTTCACGACTCGCCTGGTCGCGTGCTGTCTACGTTGTGCAATATACACCTCTGATTTTGCATGGATAGTGTGGTATCACCAAGCATAAGCTTTTGGTGTTCGTCGCAGTGAGCTGCATTATCTCGCACAGGAGCGACTAAAGAGGATATGCTCAGATAACATGCTCCTTTTCCCAAGCACCCGATATACAACACGCCATATCCCAAAACCTAAATGACCTCCAACGCCGCGATCCAGGGTATAATAGAAGCGCACTATCATGATCCAATGCCGATTTCATAGCCAAGTAATACCTCAGTAGAACTCCCTTCCCAGCCTCGGTTGCCTCCCGTGGAGATCATGAAATTGCAAGTAGGATCTAGGTACAACTGTGAGATAACGCCCGTCCGATGGCCGGGTACGATCAAGAATGGAACAGCTGAACCCTTTGTGCCTTCTGGTTGTTGGGTCAGGTCGTACAGACGAAGAATGTCGTACGATGCACTATGGCTTGTCAGCATCTTCAATGGAAATGAAGGAAGCGAATGTAGTCGTACCATATAAGGTGTTTGCCATTGGGCATTGCGCGTACAGCACTTACTGCGCCACTAACACTAGGGAATTTGAAAGTTCTTCTTGGTTCCCTCAAGCTCTTGTGCAAGCTATACTCCTCTACTGTGCCGTTTCTTCTTCCTGCGTAAATAAAATTGCCATCTGGGGACCAGCAGGCATTCATACACCACGGAGGTGTTGTTCGAGGCGGCACTATACGGGCGACAGGATTGGGTTGTCGGCGGTCCCAGATGCGTATTGCACCGTCAATTGATGCATCAAGAAAGGTGGTCTCGGATGAAGCTGGTTGTTCAGCCTGACCGGCTACACTGTTTGTGCCCACCGCATCCTCAGAATGCGGCAGACCATTGATATTAGCGTTTGTTTGCGTATCTGCAACGCCGTTTAGCAATGAGTCTGCTTGAGTAGACAACGGGGGATCCTTAGCAACCTCAGACACCTGCTCCTGCTGCGGTGCCTGAACCGGTCCACCCAAATCTAACATATCGGTATCGTCATCAGCTTGTTGAATACCATTCGCAATAGCCCGTGAAAACTCATCATCATCATCTCCAAACGCAGGGAGAGCCGATGACGGATTATTATCTTTGTCGTCCCCGAACAACGAGTCCTTGTCTCCAAAGAGGGAATCATCTGGTGATCCTTGGGCGTCATCAATGCCAGTTTCTTCCTTAACTTGTGTCCGGGTAGACGAATCTGCACCATTTGAGAATACTCCATTTGTCCGGGGGCGGGAGGCATTGTTGGAAGAAAATGTTCCGTTTGATAGAGAGAGACTTTCAGTATCAATTGGAATGGGCAAGGTAGATAGTGGTCGCTGCTCAATGGCAGAGATCTGACTGCCACTAGTTTCGAATTTCCGCTTCACTTGACCCGTGTTGAGGTCCCAGTCATTGATTGTCTTATCCCAGCTTCCAGAAAGCACAGACTTCTCGTCCTGTGCCAGCGTCAAGACTGAAACGGCAGAGGTGTGTTGCTTTAGGGTATGTATCCTCTTTCCTTCCTCATGACGAACGGATTGAAGATTAATGCCTCCGGAGTCGAGTCCAGAGAGCAACCAGAGGGATTGATGGTGAACAGCAAGTGAGTATACAGGTGAAAGGCTGGCAGAATCGTCATTTGCTCGATCTGACTGATGCATTAGGGTTGAATCCCAAGGGCGTAAGTGCAATTGTGAACATACCTGAGCTATCCTCATTTTCCCAGTAGCTTAATAAGACTCCAGCTTTGGTCACGCTGTCTACAAATGGATGGCGCTGAGCTACAGTGAGCGCTAGCTTGCCATTTGCCGTGTCTACCCAATTGAACTTTCTAATATATCCATCTGCTCCTCCACTAAAAACCCATCGCATATCTGGGGTTGCTGTGACGGCGTTGATTGATGTGCTATGAGGGGCTGCGATGGTCGGTACAATGTCGTAGACTGGGGCATTGAGAGCCTCTTGGCGCAGGCTCGGTCGGAATGGCAAGCCTCCCAAAGTTGAGGAAGAGGCAGCGTGTGGAGAGGGAGAAGTCAAAGTAACGGTAGGGTTCGTGCTGGTTCGCGACGGACCAGGAGTTCCGCCGTTTGGGAGGCTGCCTCTAGTACGTTGTGACGGGCTGTCTGCTTCATCTTGGTCGTCTTCATCGTTGTCGCCATCACCGTCACCATCTCCGTCATCGTCATCATTCTCTCCATCTTCTCCTTCCCCATCACCGTCCCCGTCGCCATCGTCCCCATCACCATCACCATCAGGGTCTACGTCCCCGTCGTCGACATCTTCCATGACTTCGTCATTGTCATTCTCCGAGCTGGTGTCAGGAGAACCTGAAAGAATGTTAGTCGCGTCGTCGCGTAAGTTTGCGCGTGGAGCAAGCTAACCAGGGCCATTATCATCGTCTTCGTCGAAGTTCATCCTGCGTCCATGAACTCAGCGGCGCATTCAAAAGATGACGGTTTGGAGCAGTCGAATGACTGTCTTCTTGGGCGAAGAGACTTCGAGAGTGTCTCGGAGATCCGGCTATGTCATTAGAAAGAAACAGAGCAGTCACAATGTGATCATGCCTCTGCCAACGCGGTGGATACTGCTCGTTCAACGTTGAGGCTCGGCTGGGAGACATGGACGGAACTCGTCATGGGATCGCTATATGATCCATGCGTCCGGAGTGGATGAATAAGCGCACGAATGTTCCTACCTAGGTATGGTGCTTAAGCATTTAGGCTCACCTCAAGAACTCCATTATCAAACTCACAAAGACATACTCCAATATGTAGCACCAAGTGATCGCGGATAGTAATTATCCAGCAAGAACTATCTAGTTTCCTTGTTCTGAATCCTTCGTTTTGATATTAAATTACCCTGCCTGTCAACGCCAAAATGTAGCACCACACCACCACACTGTTCGTCTCTTCACTGACATATTAGTCACAACCCATCCCGAACATCTTGATCTTATCAGAACTGTAATGACTATTGTTTTAGAATCACCGAGAGACTCTGTGTGTCAGCATGTGCAAATTACAAGAGAATGTATCCGACGCTCCCATTGATCCTTGGCAAGAGACTTTACTCAGCGCTCTACATCACTTCACTTCACTACTCCTATTATAAGCCTTACATTTCTGATCTGGCTCCTAGTCGGGCAGAAAGGATGCTTGTTTGCCTTAGTCTTGTCCCCGGCGTGTGTAAATCCCATTTAGTACACTCCCTGCTCCGAAACATGAGTTTCCGTTTGCTCCTGCCAAACAAACTCCGGCGTCAATCAAAAACCAACACGAGGGAGATTCAGCTACAAACGGAAAGTATCAAACATTGCAACAGAGAAAAACAGCCCACCAATGTGCAACACTTCACTTCAATTCATTTCACTTGCCGGCCTCTTTGATGGGGTCTTTCTCTCCCGACTTCTTGTTGTGCTTGCCCCATTTACTATTTCTACATCGACCCGCCTGCGTTTTCCACCAAACTCACTGGTCAGGTGACATTGAGACAACGGGCAACTACAGTCACAATAATTAGCGCTGCCTAGCTGCAATTCTCTTCCCTGACACCAACCCAATATTCCACCTTCAACCCGCGAGAGGCCCAGCACCCGCCTGAATTCTTGCTCACAACAATGGCCCGAAAGAGAAGAAGTAAAGCCCACAGGCCGAACCAACAGGGCTCCCATAGCACGACTAATCGCAAACGTGAAGTTACGCATAACATCTACGCCGACCTGGCGTCAGTACCGGAAGAAGGTCCGTCGCTCCCAAACGCCTTGTTGACATGCACCTTTACTCACATTATGGTAGGTGAAGAATTGAATGCTCACCTTGCGGAGCAATTCAAAATCCCTCCTGAGGACCCAACTTCAGAGACCCAGACCGTCACCAACAAACATGAGTTTCAAGAGATTGAAGACTACTACCGTCGCGGTCAGAGCGCCCAAAGCGGATGGCTTGGGAAATCTGAAATACCGAGTACGTCGGAAGTCTTTGCAGGTGACTCTGGTCATGAGCATATCCTTGACATCGCCGAGGAACTTCACCCCAATAAGGTCCACGGGCCCTACAATAGCAAAGAGGAATACCTGGGTACCCAATATGAGCTTCTGCGCGAAGATGCAATCCGCCCGCTTCGCGACGCCATCCGAGAAGTGCGATCTTCACCTTGGCTTAACGAGTCTGAGTATGCTCAGGGATCTGGGATAGGTATTTATGAGCCGGTAGGTGAAATGCATATGAAAATTACTCTCAATCAAAGTCTAACAATTATCATAGGTGTACATCACTAGCGCTGTATTCTCACCTCGAGGTTTGGCAACCAGAGTAGCGTTCTCACTTAATCGCGTCAAGAAACATATTCGATGGGAGCAGTCAAAGCGACTTATCACTGGTACACTTGTTGCGCTTTCGCCTGCAGACGACGCCTTCCAAACTGAATGTGTTCTCGCCACTGTTGCGGCCAGGCCTCTGTCCACTCTCGAACAGAATCCACCACAGATAGACCTCTTTTTCGCTCGGTCGGAAGAGACACAAATTGATCCAATGAGAAAATGGATCATGGTGGAAGCACGGTCAAGTTTTTATGAGGGAAATCGACACACCCTCATGGCCCTCCAACATATGACCTACGAACCATTTCCATTGTCTGAGCATATTGTGGAAGCTGAGCAGCATGTAGAGCCACCACCATATGTCCAAAGATGTCCCGTCACAGATATGAGCTCGCTGGTAACAATGGAAGAATCTGCCGAATTTCAAAATGTCGATATTTTGCAGGAGTGGCAGTGGCCATCAGGCGGATGCCATGGCCTTGACAAGTCACAATCCAAAGCACTGAAGCGAATCTTAACTAAAGGCCTAGCTATTGTGCAAGGGCCTCCCGGTACTGGCAAGACTTATGTTTCTATTGTCGCCTTGAAAATAATGTTGTCCAACTTGCGAGCAGACGATCCCCCAGTCATCGTCACCTGCCAAACGAATCATGCTCTAGACCAACTCCTACGACATATTGCAGAATTCGAGCCTAATTTCATCCGCCTAGGAGGTCGTTCAAAGGATAAGGATAAGATAAAGAAACGTACGCTGTACGAAGTCCGGATGAGCACATCCCAGGAGAGGAATCCCGGGGGCTTGAAGTCTCGCGCTATGACGAAGATTAGAAAAATGACGAAAGCTATGCAAATGCTACTGGCTCCGCTCGAAGCGAACAAGCCCCCAATGGACCATCGAGTTCTACTCGACCTCGGTTTAATTACAAAAGACCAGGCCGAGTCATTGGAGGTGGATGCTCAACACATGATGGCGACAGGTCCTGGAATCGAAATGGAGCAGTGGCTTGGAAAATGCCTCATGCCCTGCCATCACCCTGTCGAGCCAGATGACTTTGGCATCGAGTTCGAGGAAGAAGATTTCGAGGTAGAGCAGCTCAAAGAACTTGAGGCTGAAGCAATCGCTGCAGACGATGATGATATTGAAGCATTGAAGGGACCAGTGACCTTGCTCTGCGACAATCACATTGGCAGAGGTGGATTGCGAGGAACTGATGAGGATATCAAGAAACTTCTGTCCCAAACTCCGGATCTGACAACTATCCCCGTCCCGGAACGTGGCGCAATATACAACTACTTTGTTCGAGAGGCTAAAAGGCTTATCTTAGTCGAGTACCGCAAAGCCGCCAGAGAATACTACGCTGCAGTGCGCGAGCGTCAAATCGGCCAGTGGCAGCAAGACGCCCGGCTTCTGCGTGAGCAACGTCTTATCGGCATGACCACCACAGGCTTGAGCAAATACAGAGCTTTAATCTCAAGTCTGCACCCACGAGTCGTGCTTGTAGAGGAAGCGGCAGAAACACTGGAAGCGCCGGTGACCGCTGCTCTGCTCCCTTCTCTTGAGCAACTCATCCTCGTAGGTGATCATCAACAGCTACGCCCCCACTGCCAGGTCCGCACTTTTGAGGACGAGCCATTCAACTTTAATCTCTCGCTTTTCGAACGTATGGTCGTGAATGGCATTGAGTACGATACATTGAGCAGACAACGAAGGATGATTCCAGAAATTCGCCGGCTTCTGCACCCCATTTATGAAGACCAACTTAAGGATCACCCGAACGTCAAGGACAAAAGCAATCGACCTCCAGTTTTGGGCATGGGAGGCAATAATTCCTTCTTTTTCACACATGAATGGCCTGAAACCAAGGATGCCAACATGTCTAGCCTCAATGAGAAAGAGGCTGATATGATTGTGGGATTATTCGACTACCTGGTGTTGAACGGAGAAGATCCAACAAAGATAACCATTCTCACATTCTACAATGGACAGCGCAAAGCCATCGGCAAGCGGCTCAGACAGCATCCAAATCTCCGTGGGGTCTCATCACAGAACGTTGTTACTGTCGACTCGTATCAAGGGGAAGAGAATGACATCGTCCTCTTGTCCCTAGTCCGAAGTAATCAGCGACGCAATATTGGATTCCTGTCAGTGGATAACCGCGTCTGCGTAGCTCTATCGAGAGCGAAGCGAGGGTTCTACATCTTCGGAAATGCAGAAATGCTCGCATGTGAGAGCGGTACATGGGCATCGGTGGTTGATATCATGTACGGAAAGGGCAAAGGCAAGGTAGACTCCGGCCAAAAACGCCGTGTCGGGTATCAGTTTCCCCTCGTGTGCACCAAACATGAGAACAAGACTTTCATTGAGGATTCCAGCGACTGGCAGCTCATCAACGGCGGTTGCAGCAAGTTATGCCGATGCTCTATGCCGTGCGGACATACATGCATGCTTCGTTGCCATCCGTAAGTTATCGCACAGTTGTTTAGCATGATAGTCGTCACTAATGAACCACAGCTTCGATAATAGCCGAATCAACTGCACCCAGAAGTGCGAGAAGTATGTCGAAGCCTGCGGGCATCGATGCACTGCCGTATGCTGCGATGCTTGCCGGTGCGACATTTGCGATCGTCGCAGCAATGGGATCAAATCAATGTTGAAGGCCACACCGACTCGTAGAGCGAACTCCTCCTGGGGACCCCTAACAAAGCCTCAGAACATTCAAACTCCCACTAGGTCTCAGTCTCAGTGGGAGACTCCTGCGTGGCCTTCGATCAACAATGAGACCGGCAGCACCTCTGAGTCGTGGCACGACTACGCAAACGGAGGTGCCCGCGAAGATGACGCTCGATTTTTCGAACTGGTGGAGGAGCAGAATACTTCCTACACTCGTCTTATTGAGGCGTCGCCGGAAAATCGCCCAGTCTCCAAGGATGAGCATAGGTTGATTGAGCTGGACTCGGACTACCAGCCAGAGGACCAAAATCATGACCAAGAACAATCGAATAAGGCTGGGGCAGAGGAGAGGAGAGCGAGTCAAATGAATTTCAATCTGCTGGACTAAGCAGCGGCCACTGGCTGTGGATGATCGCATAGCGGCACTGTTCCTGCATGGTAAGTTTCCCCGTCTGTTCTTATACACACCGACACTAATGTATGCGCAAGTGGAAAGAATCTCGTGTCGATCAATAGCGCACGAGCAATAACCAACTCGAACAAGGAGTCTGCAGATCGTTGTGATATTGTACAGGCCTGTAAACCCATCCGACCCTATGATAATAAGAGGTGGATACACCAGGTTCCCAAGCTATACACATGGGTGTTTTACAGAAGCGATCCCTCCAATGTCGACCTAACCCTTCGGCCTCCTTTGTAATTTACACGGAGGCAGTGTAGCATTGAATCAGGGCGAAAGTGTTCATTCAATGAAGACCAAAGATTTACATTCGCAAATGAATTAAGATTGCTGGGTTTCCCTTTTCATGTGTACGGTGGTCCTATTATAGTGATGAGGTTTTTTTTTTTTACAAAGCCTCTATTCAATAGAGAATAGAGTAACTATATTCATGGTAAATGGATGGGTATCTCGGGTGTGCAGAAGTATGACTCGTTCCCAAATGTATGCGTGTTGTATGCCTTCCTCCAACGTATGCCTTTGTATATACCTTCCTTATATGAGTTTCTTAGATGAACCTCATTTGTGTGCCAATTATTATCCAACTCTTGATCCAACAACATCTAGAGACGCGGCTTCTAATCGTCCCTAGCCCCATCAACAGTAATTTCGAAAATGCTCGTAGCTAGCTTCGGCAGGTCGCCGCCCAACCCGGCCAACCCAGCCTTGATGCTCTCAACGGTATCAGGCTTCAAGCCACCCTTTCGTGAGTACAAGTCGATTCCAGCGGGGGTGAAGAGTGTCTTTGCAAAATAAGTGACGACCCATTGATTGTCTGTATCTTCTTCGTCTCCGTAGCCCAGGATTTCCCATTTCGAGCTCGCGATGGCAAGCCAGCCTTTTCCGCGCCAATTGTAGCCCAGGCTTGCAGTGTCGTCGGTAGTGGTGGTATCAGCCACAACCTTGGCGTCGGCGTCCTTCTTCACAGTGGCATCGGTATCAAAAGGTTTATCGACACCATGCACCGTTTTCAGCGCCTTTGATTTGAGTTTTTGGTAACTGACCAGGTCGTCGAGATGGGGAGGCGAAGTGTTTGGTACCGGGGTGTATGTGATGCGGACGTTGCGGGAGGATTTCCACATTGGGAGGGTTGAGTGTGTGACGTGCCATGTGCCTTGGAGCCAAGAGATTTTTGGGTGGGGAGTTGCGGAGGAGGATGCGGAGGATTCGGAGGATTGGGGGTGGGTTGATGGGGTGCGTAGAGTAACCATTGTGCAGATAGTGTTGATGTGTGTGGAGTATAGGATACTGGATAGGTAGTTTACCTCGTTTGGTGGGGCTGTACACGGAAGGAAGAAGGGTAGAATTAGGTGAAAGCTTGGCCAGAGCTGGAGCTGGAGCTGGGTTGGGACTAGTTGATCTAGGCAGGTAGATAGTGTACAGCCTGTGTACGGTTGGATAGGTGATGAGCTAAAGGGCTCGAGAAAATTTCGCCTAACAGGTGTTGTGATTGCTGGAACCGCGCGGTTGGTGGAGCGAGTTACGTGGTATGATGTGGTGTGCGAGAACCGATAAACGTAAATGGAAGTGCAGAGTGGATACGGGGCGGCTGGAGCTGGAGACGTATACACGAACAGATTGGTAGGACAGAACGGCCTAGCGTGGTGGCTGGCGCTGAACAATGGTTACGTGGTGAGCGGGAGACGCAGAGCAAAAAAAAAATACGGGAGGGAGATGGCGAGAGAGCGGAAGCGCGGACAAGGGTCAGGGGGATTTGAGGATGTTTCTTGATGGCGCTGCTCTATTGGAAGGGCATTGAGCAGACGTTTGAAGTTGTGGAATGTGTCTACTACGTAGGGCGTGCTGCCGAGACGTCCGAGAGAAAATAGAAAAATAGATAGTGAGTGCGTCTGTATGTTTGAGTTGATGAGACGAACGTCAGGCTTAGCGTTGTTGTGATGCAAAGTAGGGTTGGGGGAGGGATCGACGACCAGGTGACTGCCCAAAGAGGAAAAACACACCAGCCCACAAGCCCACCAGCCGCAGCTCAGACTTTTTTGCGCCACACACTCAACGCCACTTTCCTTTCCCAATACACTCTCTTCCCACCATTCCCACCACCTCGAATTGGACGTCAAACGGATCAGCATCTTCTTCATCTGCAATTTCCAACATGTTCCCCAGTCACCTCCACGGCCCTCGCGGCAAAATCAGCACCGGATCCTGACGCGTCTCGGTTGGCCTGGGCATTGCTCGCCCTGCAGTTTCGGTGCTGTTGCGGCACTCGTCTGGTGCTTCTGTGGGCTGCTTGGCGGCTGGTAAGCTGGGGGCTGACGACGCCTGAAACGCTTCCGGTCGCCGCGTCTCGACGAGGCAGTGCATGCTGGCTGATGCGCATGCGGCTCCACTCACTTTGCTCAATGGTGCTCTTCTTTGGCTCTGCTTTGTGATGGACTTGCGCTGTGTGGACCTGGATGGACGGCCCTCCGGTGTGGCCACCCGTGCCACCATGTTCTATGAATATTACTCCGGTTTTAGCTGTCCACTGCCTGAAGTCTCACACTTAGGCGGTGCACTACTAATACCTCCTGTCCCCTGCACTCGTCTTTGGCTGTTCGTTTCTGATTATTTTTTTTTTCCCGCTCTTTTCACCTCGAAGCGCCATCTTGGAACTACCTACATACTTCACTGTTCGCTTGGTCGTTTCTCTTTGGGTCGGTTTGCATATTCACCTACCGTGCACGGCTTATGACTCTCGCTGCCTCCCATTGAGCCAACTATAACAACCACAACCACAACCACAACCACTTGGAACTCAATCAAATCTTTAGTTGGATACACCCAATATACCTAATTCAGAACCTCCACATCATGCTTCTCAGCAACCTACTCCGGACCTCAACGGTTCTGCCTCTCCTCTATTCGATGGTTTCAGCACAGACTGCATGCAACAACTCACCATCATTATGCAACAGAGCATATAATAACATCACCCACCTTGGAGCTCACGACTCGCCCTTCCTCCGCAATGAGGAAACCTCTTTCTCTACGTCGGGGAACCAGTTCTACGATTCCACCGAACAACTCGATGCCGGTGTGCGACTACTTTCCGCCCAGGTACACAAGCAGAACAACACCCAAGGTGCAGAACAATGGCACCTCTGCCACAGCTCCTGCGATCTTCTTGACGCCGGAACCCTAGAATCATGGCTATCCAAAGTCAAGACGTGGATGGACAACAACAAAAATGAAGTGGTTACCATCCTGCTGGTCAACTCCGATAACGCCACACCTGCGGAATTGGGTGCGCAGTTTCAATCCTCCGGAATCGACCAGTATGCTTACACTCCGCCATCCACCTCCTCCGTTCCGCAAACGTGGCCTACGCTTCAGTCGCTGATCTCCAACGGCACGCGCCTCATGACTTTTGTCGCATCGCTTAGCCAACCATCATCGGACTTCCCTTACCTTATGGACGAATTCACCTTTGTGTTTGAAAACGAGTTTGAGAATGAGGAGCCGACGGATTACTCCTGCAACCCAGACCGCCCAACTTCGCTTCAAAACAATCCGTCGGGTGCGCTCGAGTCCGGACGCATGTTCCTCATGAACCACTTCTTGTATTCCACTCAACTGTTCGGTATCCAGAGCCCGAACGAGACGTACGTCAATGTCACCAACGCTGAGACTGGCCTCGGTAGCTTGGGTACCTCGGTCACAGAGTGCACAGGTATATACGGCAAGCCTCCCACCTTCGTGCTCGTCGACTTCTTTAATGTTGGTCCTGCTATCGCGAGCGTTGACAAGGCCAATGGCGTTACCAATGCCCAAGGCAGGACGACCAAGCCAAACGCCATCCTCTCAGAGCCAGAATCTGGCGGCGTCAGCAAGAGCCAGGGAAGCATATTCGCTGTCGTAATTGCAGTCCTAGCAACTGTCACACTTGGAATGTAAGATTTACAGACTGTTTGAGGGCACTATTTTCCTTTCTATAATCATTTGGATTTAATTGCATGGCGAAGGCGTTGGTTGGATATGGAAAGGCCCATTTTTCTTTTTTGAGTTGGGTCTTGGATTGGGAATTTGCATGAATATTCACGGACGATGCATGCGATGCATGCTAAGCATTTGTTTTGGGATCTAGCATGAATCAAGATGAAGCATTTAGGATTTTATAGTACTGTAGCCCATACATATGTAGCTACGTCGTAAAAAAGCAGAGGATAGCTCAGGCTTGCTCTTGCTCGACTCGTCATGAAAATGAAAAGACACTATCACTTCAACTTCATTCCTTTTCGTGCTCAACAGTGACAACGACAAGGAATGAAACAAGTTAAGAGTTGGTTTCTCCACCCAGGAATCCAGAGTGTCTAGAATCTAAGTCTAGTCTCTAACTTGTGAGTAGTTCAAAACACAGCAAGGTAAACCATGACAAGACCGGACAGGAGAAAAAAAAAGAGGAAGGGATGTCCCAGCGACCACTCACCCAAGTAGGCACACGTAGAAACAAAACATGGTTCAGTTCACCGCTCCTTGCCTTTTTTTTTTTTTGTTTTCTTGGTCTCTAGTAGTATTATCGTCTCGTAAATTCTCTTTTCGTGTCGTACGAGAAAGACACACGAAAGGTGGAGGTCGTGCTTGCGTAGAGAGTTTTTTTGTTTGTATTCGTGCGAGGTGGTCGTTTTGAGGGGGTGGGAATCGCTTGGCTAGGAGGCACATGTAGGTGTGTGGCTACGTTAGAAATGAAAGTGCTTGGATTAGGGACTGGGCAAAACGGGGTGCATAGCAGCGGGACGAAGTGTTTGCTCTGCTCGGCACAAAATCCGCAGAGTCACGTACTGAGACGGCAAACATTGAAAAACAAAAGTTCAACGTCACCAAGCAAAACAAACTGTCCATCACGAAAACACATCCGAAAGAAAGGATCATGAGAGTAGCAATATGTATTAACACCATCCTACCGACCTCCCCAACTCCATTATTCTAGCAACCATATCTGCTAGACAAAGGCCCCTGATACCTTATCAATCGGGTGGGTATACTCCTGTTTTCCATCCACCAAGAACCAGCCCCGGTATATACAAACCAAACATCCCAAATATATATAAACCCTTCGATCCACCATCTCTGGCTTGATGCCTACTTCTAGTAACTAAAGAAACTAGGTTTAAACGATTACTCTAGCGACGGAACAAACGAAAAGGTAAACCAAGAAAACCGCACTTTTTGAGATTGCCCGAGAAGACCGGGAACGATGAAGATTACCACGCACCAAACGCAAAGTCCTACTCTGGACCTAGGGTAACGAGCTGTAAAGCAGAAGAAAAAAAACAGACAAAAGCAGAACCGCGGCTCAGCAATCGCAACTTAAAAGAGTGAAAATAAAGAGAGGGGTAGTTATACCGAGTACGCCATCGTGAAACGTTTCTCATAATATCATTAGTTGCTCTCTCCAGCAAAGGGAGGAATGTCTGCATTAAGCAACATAAGCAGGCGGTGCTTCCAGCTCGTCTTCAGGTGTCCAGATACCGCGGCCAGCGACCTTGGAGCCCTGGGGCTGTGGAGAACTGCTGTCGCGTGCCTTCTCTTCTTGCACTTTCTTAGCAATTTCTTGCGCCATCTTGAGCATCCAGGCCTGCTCCAGGATGCCGCCAGACGACATACTATCGGCATGGGAGTGGGGCGAAGATAGAGACGAAACTTTGTCGAAGGAGAGAGAGCGAAGGAGTGGGGAGGTGGCTTGTTGAGTCGACCGGAGGCGACTGTGGGAAAGCGGTGGCCGGCTTCGCTTTTCGTTTTGCGGCTCGTCCCGCTGTGTTTTGGATTTTTGCTTTGATTTTGATAGTTTCGGCGGGTCCGCGAGTATTGGTGCCGCTGGAAGTAGGGGCTCTACTGAAGCACTTTGCTCAGACAACCTACTCGGCTCACCGACATCCAGGCTGCCATGTTTCCCTTCAAGCCATAATCCAGGCTGCGCAGGACTCGTAGGAGGTGAAGTGAGGGCCTCTTCACGTTCTCGTTCCTCGGGGATCACACTAGCTGTCTCCGATACATTTGTGCTAGCAAGCGGGGTGTTCGCTTCGGTAGAAACACCCGAAGATTCTGCGCCATCTCGGTTTTTCCGCAAGTCAACAACACGCTTCTTGCGCTTCCGCATATGATGCGCACGTGTGCGATTGGCGCCGAGACTGAGCCCCGCAGGCGCGGAGTAGGTCGAAGAGATTGTTGGGCGTGAAGCCTGGGTATCATTGCCTGAACTGCCAGAGACGATAGAAGAGGTAGTCGATTTCATACTACCAAATGTGGACTGTATTCTGGAAAGGCTAGACTGTGTGAGCAGAGGGGTATTGGCTCCGGAATCGGGTCTCTCATGATGAGTTGCCCAAGCGCGGAAGACGGCCTCACGGATACCGGGAGTGAAAAGTGATAAGGTCCGCTGCGACTCAGATAGCGCAGCAAGACGCAGAATGTTCTTTTGTGAGAATGATGCATGCATCTCGGCCGTGGGATCGAGTGACAGCGCAGATATCAACGACGGGTCAATGGGATTGCCAAACGCATCGACTGCATCTTGAGGCGGTGAAGAGAGAGGGTCGATAGGAGCAGTGTCGTCCTTTGAACCATCTAATCTTTCCTCAGTCTCCAGCTCTTGATACTCGGGGGACCATAATCGTAATGATAGTCGATGGATGATGGCAGGCAAATCTTCCATGAATAAAACTCTCAGCTGTCCCTCAATCTCTTTTTGCAAATAGTCTCTCACAAAGGGAATCGAGTCAAATGTCGAAGAGACCTTCAACGACTCCAAAGGATCATTCCGGAATACCAAAGTAAGCCCCTTTTGTTTCGAAAACACCAGGATAACGAAGCCCGACAACCGGATGTCCGACAAGGTGATTTGCAAAGGTATGGTCAGTCCAGCGGATGCAGCCAGCGGCTGAGGAGATGCAAAGTCTGGTTTTGTTGATAGGTATGTGTTGAGCGGGTTGGCCTGGACCTTTGTTTTGAGCGTCAGGAAGGCATCTCCGGCATACGACATTTTAAAGATGCCCCGAAATCTATCGTCGGCCAGATCCCCAATTTCTAGTATTTCCAGCTCGGGTGGTGTGCTGCCCAGGTTCAATTCGTTTACGATGATGTCGTCGACGATGATCGGCGGCTTGGGTGATTTGTTCAGCGCAGTCGTCAGCATTTCGCGTGCGCGCGAAGTGTCCGCTATGAGCGGCGACCAGTTGAAGTTAAACGCCATCGTGGCTGCTTGCACTCGGCGTGCGACGAGGATGTTGAACCCTTTTCTTATCGACGGAGGCAGCTATCGTGGCGGAGGTTGGCAGATGATGTCGATGGTGTCGCGTGCATTGATTAAGTTGGCCGCGTGAACGGAATCCTGGCGGCGGGAGCGATTGCGCCAGGCACAGTGGTGTTATGGGCGCTGGACCAGGTAGCGGGGAACAATAATGCGGGCGGCAGGTGAATAATCACAGGCGAGACGATAGGAGGATGGAGGCGGGCGGTGCGGTGATGGTGGAGTGAGGTGAAAGGGATTTCTCGGAGCTGGGGAAGGGCAGGATTTACTATGATGTGAGCGCGCAGCACAACTTCGGCTGTTCGGGGCTAGTTTTTTTCGCTCCGACCCTGGGCGGATGCGGCCCACAACCGACTGCACTTCACCGCCGTGTCTAGATGGATAGTGCGAATGCCATGGCTGCAAGCGAAAAGGCGGTCGTCGGCCACAAAAATAAAAACCTCAAAAAGCGGTCAAAAGCAGAAGCAATTGTGACCTTCCTGTGGCCTTGAGTTGTATCCGCAAAACTCGTGAGGCGAAGCTGACATAATCCATCAAAACAACTTTTCTCTTCTCCTCACAAGCCCAGCTCTCCTTAATTTCAAACAACGCGTATCCCAGTCAAGGTCCACTGCCACAGCCCGTCACGAGCCACAGGACCTTCCAAAGGTCTAATACAACCCATTTGCTCTTCGCCTTTGCTAGCATGCCTACCCCGGCACTTTTCTCAAGTCGAATAGGTCCCCGACCAATGAGAGAAAAGGGGGTCGGGAGTTTATTATCGATTAGCGACGGAGTCACTGTGGGCAGATAGATCACCGTCGCCTTTTTTGCGGGGTATCAAGTTTGTGTACGCAACCGCTTCGTTTCCATGCGCCGCAAAGCCTTGATGTTGTAGGTTGTTGTTGACATTGGTTTGCACCATGGTACGGAGTGTATAGGGTTCCACGTGAGGCGCACGGATGATCAACAAACATCAACCATGGAAGTACCATGCCTCCCTACATAAGACAACAGCGACCATAAGTCTATGTAGCCTTTCAGTGCACAATATCGCAAAGATTGTTAAAATATATAAATAGTGTATAGAGTGTTAAAAAAATATATAATTGACTTCCCCACAGTCCAAGAAATTTGAACACATCAGACCGCCTGAACGCCGCAGTCAAAGTGGGGAGCAAACGACTTCACCGTTGGTCCAGCATTTACGAAAAGTCCTCTTAGCTTCGCCCAAATCCATACCGAATGCTTCCTTAACTCGAAAAGCTACTCAGCTTCACAATTCCATTCACTCCGCACCATCTTTTTCCAACAACTTCTCCACAGCATCAACCTTATCCTGAAACCCCTGTTTCTTATCCGTCCGCGAACCCACCCGAATATCACTCTGAATTCTCACAACCCCATTCTCATGGAGCATAGCATGGCACTGCCCAATAACTCTCATGACATCGTCCCACGATCCTTCTGTAAGTTCTACATCAGCCCACTTTCTTTCCGTCTAGGAAACAAGATCCCCCCGCACCTCGCGCGTCCTCAACCTCTGCAGTAGATAGCCCTATCCAGACTACGCCACACCAAACCGTAGAAACAATTGGGAACATGTGTAAGGAAAAAGGGCATGCGTACCAACAGTTGTACCTGCGGAATGCATCGAATAGTTTAGTCCGCTTTTCTTCAGCAGCCGTTGCACTTCGGCCACTTCTTTGGATACGGATGCTGTCGGCGTACCGAGCGGGATAAGGCAAAAGTCTGCCGTACACAACGGCGGCGTCTTGAGCTTGGTGAGATCGCTGGAAGAGGCCATTTTGGAGGATATGCAAGGCCCCGTGTTGGAGTGAGGTATGCGGAGACAAGAGTGATTGGTAATTGGTGGGGTGGTGGAGTGATGATGGCGATGACGTGGGGCTGGACTTTTATGGGATCGGAAAGCGGCGGTCGTCGCGACTTATGTATGTGAAGGAAAAAAAATCCCAAGAAAAATTATCACAAATCAAAACCATAAGGTGAAGCCTTGAAAAAAATGTCAAAGGATTTTGAATACAATTCGATCACATTTTATTGATTAAGGTTTATTTACCTAATGATATGACTAGGAGTGCCTCATGTGGTATGAGTTTACATATTCTTCAACAAGTAAGACAAACCGGCCCACATCTCCTCACCGCTCGGTACAATCTGCTCCGGGGGGAGAACAAATCCGTATCGGCCTGTGTCACGGAGCTCCACAGTCATTGAATAGGTGGCCTTGGCATTTTCCAAAGCGTAGTCCACGCTGTCTCCACTGACCTGGTAGATCGTCGTGCAGATAGGTCCTCCGGTGAACGTGGTGCCGTGAACGGCCTTAATAGCGGCGATAGCACCATCTGTGAGCGACTTGTATTTGGCAGCCTGAGGAACGGTACCAGAGCAAGTATAGCCGTATGGGTACATCCACAGCTGGGAATATGAGTGAATGTCCATGTAGAGCTGAACACCTTTTCCAGCAGCAACGCCATCAAGGTGTGCTTTCAGGACCTTGGTCTCCACACCATCCCCAGCAGATGGGCCCTTGTAATCTTGTGCGCAAGGTTGAGTGCTAGCCCCCTCTCTCTGGTCCCAATGGTTAGGCCAGTTGCGGTTGATGTCACGGCCAACGCAGCTCGCGGACGGTGTGGATTGGCGATTCTTACGCCACATACGGTCGCTCGTTTGTGAAAAGGCAAAACCGTCTGGGTTGACGACTGGAATGATATAGAAATCATATTTATCTTTATAGCCAGCTACGGTGGCGTCCGTGGATGTAAGAATCTGGTAGGCAGCGTACTCGACAACCATGGTGGTAATCTAATCGGAAGTTAAGCAGTTAGCGTGAGTTCTTCAAGTTGGTATAGACACGAAGAAATTGAGACGAGTATTGATTTAGAATTATCTTGTGTGATCTTCCGTAAAATAAAGAGATCTCGCTTACTGCCAAAATGTTAGTACCCATCCATTGAAACTTAATTGATGTCATCAGTTACTTACCCCATTCTCGAGCGTGGACAGTCCCGTGCCAAACAACACCCTTTTGAGAGCCTTTGCCTCCCTTGCCCCAGATGTGGATTCCATTAATGTCGCGTCCTTCCACCGACTTTCCAGCTGTAAAGACCTCAGAGTTGTCGGGGTATGCAGCAGCGAGATCTTTCAGCCACTGCAAATGATCAGCGAATGAATGGTACGAGTTGAACCAAGTGCTGTTTGGTGCGAGTCCGGCTGATGTACAATATTAGCGGCTTGGGAATACTGGGCGGTGTTTGTAAGGATAAATACCGGCATAGACGCTAAAATTCTCCTCCCCCGAGATTGAGAGACCGAGATCATTGTGCATGAGCTCGGTGTCAATGTCCTCGGTAGATGTTTCAAAGTCGGAAACTTGAGAAGGAGGGACCATGACATCCACGACTTTGCTGGTCTTTACGTTGCCCTTCCAAGTCTCCAATTGCAGGTTGCTCACAACATCGCCAAACTTGGCAGCGTTGTCACCAATGTTGACACGATAGACTTTCCAGCCATCGTAGCTAACCTTTGAGTTGACGGAGGCGGCCGTCGCAAGGCCTACAGAGGCAAGTGTGACGCCGAGGAGCTTCATGACTTGACTGTAGCAACTGGAGGGAGAAGGATAGAGCTGGCAGGCAAGGTGGGGAAGCAAACAGCAGAGCGGCCCACTTGAGTATTTATATGTATAAAGTCGCTCCTCTCAGAGATGATTTGGGGCCTGTGGAGCAGCACAGTCCAAGATTTGCACCTGCCCTACAGGACTTAACATGGTACGGAGCATTGCCGGCTCAGGGAAGCTCAAACCCACGGTGGCGGCAGTACTGTGCAGCAGTTTAATATAAGAAGCGTGAAGGGTTAATCGCAATCAACGCATGACCTGGTGCTACTGGGCTGCCCTACGCATCGTTGAATTGTAGGGAGGTCTGTTTCGGGGAGGTCAGTGGCTGCGAAACAACAGGCTGACAGGCTTCCCTGCAGATGATCCTTCCATGGCGCATGAATTTGGTCCGGGGGCGAGGCTTATCCAGAAGGTCTTCAGATCCGTGTAAGTAAGTGGTAGATACTGGACGTTTAATATCAGACTCGGCTCTGTGATTGCTCGACGATCGGCGGCAGTCCGGGGTTGCCCTGGGTACCTTCCCTTTTTGATAGGACCGACAAAGGCAGCTTTTGGCAGTGTTTGACACAGCGTGAAACCGGCGAGACAGGCAGAGAAGGGCACGGCGGATGGTGATAGGCGTGTGGGCCAAACATAATAGATAATGGGCGCAAGGCGTCTTATTAGGACGGAGTCAAAGTCCTTGGAAGTCTAAGAAAGCCAGCCAGAGCACCAAGACAAACAAAAGGGACGTTGGTGGAAGCGTTGGCAGCATCAGTGCACTGCAGCGGCCGCTAAGCCCAAAAAGCAGGTCTTCGCATCTGGCCTGCAGAAGGACAGGAGGGTGAATGGGGAAGGTCCTGCACTTGTTAGCATCCTGTAGCGCATGCATCAGTCGAGATCCTATATTGCCCGACCGCTGCAGATGAGTGACTTCATCTCATCTGTCAAAGACAGCTGCTCCAGAATCCCCCCACAGGTTCGCTATCTGGCGCACTCCGGCCATCATCTTATCTGCCCGTCGCCCAATAGCAATAGGCGGCGGCATCCATCTCTCCGTACCCGGTGCTGTCAATCTGTTTCGAGCACATCCCTGCCATCCGGACCTGGAGCTTCAGCGTACTGGAGTGTAGCAGACAAAGGTTGCTCAACGACTTGTGCATCTTCGCCATCTGTTGAGTTTTGTCTTTTGTATCTTTTTGTGTCGGCAGTCCTGGAGTCTTGTTGGCCACGACCGAATGAATCGCCACCCCTCGCCCGACCCGCTCAATTGCCGAACACCACACAACCGAACCGTAGCCCCGCCCGATTCCGACACTGCAATGCTCTCCTCTCGTCTCCGGCGGCATTCTGCTTGCGCCGGTTCAGCATGAGCGCATGGAATCAACTGCCCCACAGACGCCTGCTGCGAACGGGACGACCAAAAGGGCCCACCAGGCCTGCCTCAACTGCAGGAAGCGAAAGAGCCGGTGTTTGTTGTACGTTGGACCGTCACACGCGTTACGCCGAGGGAGACCCCCAAGTGCGCAAACCGCATCACTAAGCTGACCTTTGCACTACAGAGATAACGATGGCTCAATCCCTTGCCTGCGATGCAAGCGCGACAATCTCGAGTGCGTGCTCGAACCTCACAGACGCGGCGGCCGACGCGTGCGGAAAAAGCAAGCAGAAACACAACCACAACCACAACCACTGCCCTCGCTAGTCTCGTACACGCAGGAAGAAGGAAGCTTCCATGGACTTGGGAATGTAGGAACAACCGCATGGGTTCAAGCTGAACCCAGCGGACAGCACCAGGGTACCGGTCATGATCAAATGCCGCGGTCCGAGTCTTCAACCTCAGATGAGATACCCTTTTCCAACTTGCAGAATCCCTCAGATGCCCTAGGCATACTCGCCAGAGTGGCAGAGACGAGCTCTAATGAAGGAGCTTCGAATGGCAATGGGCAATCCGCAGGCCTCTCAGCCCTCCCAACTACCCCAAGCTTGAGCATATCCTTTTCCTATCCATTGTTGGATAAAGGTGTGCTCACCGTACACACGCTCTGTCAGTTACTGCAGCGATATCAGCAAAACTACCATCCCTACTACCCATTAGCCCCGCTACAGACCTTCGACCCGTCACGACTAGCGGAGACCGTCACGAAGGAACGTCATCTTCTCACTGCTATCCTTGTCATCTCTTCCAAGGACTTAGTGGAGGACCCGCACATCTATGAAGCCAGCTCAGAGCATATGAAGAGTCTAGTCTCAAACCTCGCAGCTGGTGGTGATGCCGGTGTGGAGGCTGTAGAAGCTCTCTTAATTCTGGCAGAATGGGCCCCTTACACACAGCGCGCCTCAGGAAAGGTCGGAAAGGGCGAAGAGGATAAAGAAAGCTGGATGCACGTGGGCCTTGCTCTCCGCATTGCTTACTTTCTCGCTCTCGACCGTTACTCATTCCGTTTTGTAGACCAAGGAAAGGATCCAGATCACAATCGGAAACGCCTTATTTGGACTTCTGCATATGTGTCGGATCGACATGTGAGCATTAGGATTGGTAAAGCGTTCTGGTCAAGAGGGCCCGGACCTCTAACCACCCTCCGACGGGAAGATTACCCTTCGTTGATACCTCAGAACCCAAACCAAGAAGACTATGCTAGCATTTTCCAGGCTAATCTAGAACTGACACAGCTCTTCAGCAACGTCCACGACACTCTGTATTCCAACCCGGGATCGAGCTTCAGAACACACATGAGCGGAAGCTATATCAAATTCATAGATGACTTCCGATCCGCCATCTATGGTTGGAAAAGCGTATGGGGAACTCTTACCTGCTCGCCGCCATTGAAGGCTTGTCTACTCATGTCTTACGATTACCTACGATTGTATACGAATGCCTTTGCCTTTCAGGCAACCGTTCTTCGGGCCCTCCCGATGAACTCTTCAAACGATCCAGCAGGCTCTGCCACGAGAACCGACCGTGCCACAGGTATGCAGGTACCTCAGCGGGTATTTGGAAACAATGTAGGAGCAGTTAGCGATGCTAGGCTTATTTACGAAGGATTGGATGCCGCAAAAGCTATTTTGACTACAGCCAACAACTTCGTGGATCCCGAAAAGTCATTACGCTACATGCCTCTACGATACTACCTCTATCTCGTCTACGCTGGCGTCTTCTTATACCGCGCTCGCTGCACAGGTGTGATATCCGGCGACGAAGACCGGGCCATCCGAGCCATGATAAACGAAACCGTCAGCAGACTTCAGCGCAGTAGCGTCGGCTCAGAAACCGGCTTCCACCACCCAGGCAGCAGATATAGCCAACTCCTCAAGCTCCTCTGGGCCAAAGTCCCTCGCAAAGACAAAGCAATGCGCGCCTCATTCCGACATCCAGGCACACACATTGCAAGCAACCTCGTTGATGGCAACGGCATGGCAAACCCAACTGCAGCCTCCAACAATGTGCCTGGGCAGTCTCCTCAAGCGGGTAGTGCGACGACGGGTGAGTCTCCTGCGCTAACGGAACAAATGGGCGATTTTGGGTGGACGGATCTTAATGCTGTGGGTGACTTCGCGATTAATGGTGGTGGTGTTCAAGGGACGACTGATGATGCGGGTATATGGGCGGGATTTTTACCGCTGGATATGGGATGGTCATCACAGGGATTTAATTGGGAAGGAGCCGGATTTGACGGTAATGAGCTTGGCATGTTTTTCTAGCGTTGAAGACTTCAATGTAAATTTAGTGTTAACTTGGGTTCGGGTGGGTTATGTGTGTTTGCTTTTGGGGTTGGGGAATGAGTAGTGCGGCTCTGGTGTGTGGATGTTAAATTAACTTAATACTGCGATTCTGTACGGAAATTTTCCTTGCGGGAAATTTTTGTGTTGTATTTATTTCGCTCCATAATATACCTTTGATCTTTGTTTCAGCTTCTTTTGTCTTGTTCATATTATGAAATCTCGTGAAGTGACATTTTGCTTCGATGTGAAGTATCATGTTCGAGCGAGTTCGAGCATAAATAAGGGAGGATACAGTATGGTACCTTGCTATCTTCTTCTTTTTAATTGGGCACGGTTGAGTTGATGGTGTCACGAAGTTGGTTTCGTGTGAGTAGGTTACCTTTGGTGTTGGGTTGTGATTTTGAGTGAACGAATGTTTCTTGTCATAGGTGTTGTTAATGGCATTATACGGTACTTAATATAGTTGATCTATGTTTAAGTGATTAAATTACTGAAGAACCGTAATTTCAAAGCGGCTCAGAATTGGTATTTGATGGCTTTGTGTGGAGTTCAAGGGAGTCAGTCCACTGTATGTCGGAGGTTGTAAACTACGATGATTCGAAATGGAAGGCCGCCTTTTATGCCAATGATAGATGGGTTAAAAAACTTCTAGATTAAGTAATTACAAACAGATAGTTTTGTTTTAAGTTGAAAAAATCAATAGAATAAACCAGATATTGTAGTGTTTGTATATCAAGTTATGTAGAACCTTAATAGCGAGTTAAAAGGACTCTGGTAGGCTCGACTAGATACATGAACCTGTTTCTTGACTTTTCCGCGATTCGAGAGCCGCCTACAGATCCGTAGACGAGCTACCCTCATAATCAATGGCTGAAATGAGGCTTGGTGGCTGATTGGTGGGTTTCTCGCTTGCACAGCATGACCGGTGAAAGCCTGGTAGAAGAGGCTGTACTTATGTCTTCGTAAAACGATAAGGCTGCCTGACTGTCTCCTCCACGTTCTGTCGCACGTTGCAAAAAATCGTCCAAGCTAGTCTCATTGTCCCGAAAATAAGCCAACGCGGATTACCCAGCGAAAGAAACATTAATCGATGACGGCATACGACTGATAAGGCTCCTTCCTGGGAATTGGGGAGACAAGATACGATGCGATCTTTTGTACACCTCGCTAAGGAAGCCGGAACCCTACCATGGCATATCGTATGTTTGGGGCTCACCTAGGATTACAAGGCCTATTTATCTTGATGGAAATGTCTTTCCCGGAACGGTTAACCTCGAGTCCGCATTGCGCCATCTCCGACATCAGCTCACAGATACACTGTTGTGGGTCGATGCACTATGTATCAACCAGGCCGACATCCAAGAATGAACACATCAAGTGAATATGATGGGAAACATTTATAGGTCATCCGAGAGCGTACTCGTATACCTCGGCGACGGCGTCGGCCGCCGCAAAACCGGTCCCCGGTCGAAAGCCAGCCGTGAGGCTCCAGCTATTACTCACTTCTTTGACGACGATAGAGACATACCGCTGATTGAGAGTTTCACAAAGTTCTATTTTCCAGACTCATTGGCATTGGCTAGCCCCGCAGATTCATCGGCTGGTTCTGGGCTGCAGGTGACTGACAGTAGAATGCAAGACACCGTCGATGTTTTCTCGCTCATTCGAATGCTCTCTTGGATTGGACACCTGACCGACTGCGCTTTGTTTGCACCGGGTGCCGATTATCAGGGAAAGCAAAATGATACATTGCGTCTTTTTGAATTACTCCGGCAGCTTATGCACACTCCTTTCACGCCATGGTGAGTACGAATATGGATAGTACAAGAAGTCATATTGCCACTAAAAGTGAGCGTCGTATGTGGGACTGTGTCAGCACCGTGGCCAATGTTTGCCAGGCATTCTTCTCGGCACCTTCAACACTTACAACAGTGCTGCTCCATATTTGCCGAAAGTAGCCCCCGCGATTATTCTAAGGTACTCGATGATCTCTGTCATCGCGTCTTGGACATCGAGGACTTGAGAGTGGCATATTCAGCAAAGGAGGCAAGATCAGTCATATTGGAAACAAAAGGCGGTATGATGGCTGATCAAAGGTCTCTCCTGTCCCTATTATGACGTTTCAGAGGCCGGAAAGCCTCAGACATGCGCGATAAGGTGTATGCACTCCTTAGTCTCGTCCAATCGAGCCCTAAACATCAGCCAATGCTATCTGACATGACGAATACGGGGCTAGATGAACAGCTCCGTTGCCAGTGACAGGATGTGCAGAGGAGCAAGAGTTCAACATTCGCTGAGGATGATCTGGAGTCAGAGCGAAAGGGATGTATAAATGGAAAGTTGTCATCTTATGTGGACATCAGAATAATGATTAGAGGGTAATGTGGGAGACAAATAGTGTTTTCACGTGCAACCTTACACAAGTGCGAGAAACTAGTAAAGGCGAAAGCGATGTTGGACAATATGACATCATTACGTCTGCCTGCTCATTCAATTTAAGGGCAAAGGACGAGGGGCAATCATACCACGTGACCATCAGCCTCATATGCAGACGAAGCTGAGCAGCTGTAAAAACGTTGACCGGTCGTATCTTGGTCAATTAATTACCTCTGCAGCGCCTAAAAATTGAAACCTCAGTGTGCCGTCGCCCGAATACAACAACAACCCAAAGAATGCCGAACCTACTGGATCTTCCGGATGAACTCTTACTCGACATAGCCCACAGCACCAGAAGGCAACATGACCAAGGGTCGCTTTGCAACCTATCTCTCACAAATAGACGGCTTCAGGAAATTTCCCAAGATGTCCTTTATCACTCTCCGACGATAAGAATCCATCGTTCAAGGCATCTAGTCACCCAAATTTTGATTCACCCTGAGCTCGCCCACAAAATTGTGTGCTTGAATGTGCTTGATAAGCTTCGTGTGCTAAAGCAAGGGGAACCCGACAGAGGTGATATCGACATGGCTATCTCTAGAAATGAACCCAGGCTCGGAGGCGAAGTTCATGAACCAAGCGAACAAACAATTCAACTCATCAATATACTGGGAACAAGCATAAGAGCGAAAGGATTGAAAGATGATTCTATGAGATGGACAGCTGGGCTTCAAGACTATGATCCATACGCTTGGTTTGCCGCACTCATCGTTCTGGTGCCAAAGTTAAAACGCCTCACTCTTTCGAACTTCATCACCCGGACTGTAGGTAGAAGAAGGGAACGGGCATCTACACACGACCTGCGCCCGTATCTGACCAACATCTTGCACCATGTCGCGCAAAGCGTACACTCTTTCACTGTTGGGTCATTCGCGCCGAATTTCGTGCATTACAAGTATGGTGGATGGAGATTCTCGCCTATTCCGTGGGTGAAACATGTGGATATTCCCATGAATATTCTGGACCTTAATTTCAACAGGACATTGTCAAAACAAGACCTCATCGGGCTTCCTCGACACATGGAGACACTTCAGATTCGGGATTGCGATAAAGTTACACCGGGTGCACTTGTTTGTCTTGGGATGTTAATTCGCGATCACGCGTATGTTTCGCTGAAAAGTGTTGAAGCGCATTGGTCACCACCACCACTTCTAGAAGAGCGAGAAGAGCTTGGGGTTCGGCTTGATAGTATTCGAACACAGTATAAAATCGAGGGAGTCAACCTCAAATGGAGCTGGGGCATAATCTTCAAACTTTAAATCCAATTAGCGGAAAATATTGAAGCTGGCCACCAGGTAGTTTTGAATTCGCAGTGGAATCGGGCCATCATTTAGTAGTGTCAGTCTTTCATTTATTCTCCAAATGAGATGCTAATTCTCAAAGAGATACTGCACACATCCATGCCCCGGACACGCTGACCGCGCTAGTGGATAGGCGTAGCAAGGTACACCGGTGCCTGTAGGGCGGAGAAGCCTGTACTACTGCGCTCCTAGCATCAGATACGTTATCAGACCCAGTAGACGTTTGACGATACTCAATGTTCATACTCAAAAACTGGTTGTGATGGTGAATCCTTGATAAGAATTCAACAAGAACGCTAATGAGAAGAGATTTGAAGAATACGGGCAGCTGTACTATCAGGACCCGCGCCGGACGCTCAGATACTAGATAGATCTCTCTGGCTCGACCCACCTGCAAGGAAGCGCCCAACAACGGTACTGGGTATCTATAACATACCAACCGAAGCAACGAATAGCGCATCAAAGTAGCCAAAAAATAAAAACGTTCCAGTTCATTAGCGTATCCTTCCTAGTAGACTTGACCAACCCTGCGCAAACCCATCCCATCCAATCAAAACAACAAAAACAAAACGCTAAAGAAGTTTAAATGCTGCAAACCGTCCCTAACACCCCTTGCCCTTTCCTCCCAAGACGCAGACGCAGACCTTGAATACACGGCATGCTTACAAAAACGCCCTGGACCGTATAATCAACCGAATGGTTCGTTTCCGTTTGACTCCACCCCTATCAATACCCTTGTCGCTATTTTCGTCATCATCTTCATCGTCCGTGACCTCAATGCTCTTGATGGTTTCAGTATCGACTAATGTTTCTTCGTCTGCGCCTTCTACATCCGGACCCTCATCCTCATCGACTGCCTTATACTCTTCCGCTACTTCGACAGTCGGACTTAGATTAAAAGGAATCCGGGACTTTCGTAACAACCCCTCCCCAACGAAAGTCCCATCAACTACAAAAAACCCTTCGAACCGGAGATGCGCCTTAGATTACCACGGAGACTACCAACTTTTCCTTTCTCACTTGCTGCAATTTCACCCATTTCGCCCATAAGGAGACCGATGGAAGATCCGCGCCGGGAACGTACTTCACCCGCCTCACTTCCTGCTCCAGGAAGACCCAGAGCACTTCGTCGTTCAATACGGAGATTCTTCCAACTGTCTAGTTCTCGTTCAAGGCGTATGATCTTTTCCCTTTCCTCGCGAAGCTCACGTTCGGCGCGCTTAGCGGCGAGTTGGCTTGTAGAATCGGAGGATTGTAGCTCATCGATGGTGGATAGAAGGTTTGAGATCTTGTCCCGAGCCTTGTTCAAATCATCCATAACGGAAGCGTTTTGCTTATCACGGCGTTCGATTTGGTTCTGGAGATCTTTGACAGTGCGATCTACATTGCGAACGCTGCGGGACTCGGACAGACGTGTAGACTCAGATGTCTCGAGAGCTTTCTCCAACTACAAAGCAGGGTTAATAAGTGGTGAATGATGATAGACGATGTAATAACTTACTTCTTGGATACGCCCATGCAAGAATCGGACGTCTTTCCCGGCCGAACCGCTGTATCCCTTGGTCTCCAAGTCCACGAGCCGAAGCTGAAGGTCCTTCAAGTTCTTCTCGACAGCAGCCTTGTCTTTGTGAAGTTGAACATTTGATTCTCGCTCAGCCACAATATCCTTCTGGAGTTCCTGGGCTAGTGCCTCCGCACGTCGCATCTTCCCGACTGCTGCCGCAGCAATATCTTCCTGCTGAGCAAGACCGGACTTGAGCTCTAGAAGCTCACGATCGTAGCTAGCGGCGTGGCGCATAGCGGGAGATTCGGATCGAGAGAGATCTTCGAGCTTGTCGGCTGCTTCCTGAAGTCGGGATTCGAGGCGCCGCTTCTCCTCAATGGCGGAATCGCGCTCAGCGGCAATGTCGTCAACATTGGTGCGAAGAGTGCGAACCTGAGACAACAGGTTGACAATTTTAGACTGAGCCTCGTTATGTGCATTGGCAGCCTCATCGCGCGAGTTTGAAATGTCCTGAAGAGTCATTTCAAGGCGGCTCTTTTCCTTGGCCCAAGTTGAGGAGTTGAGGACTTCATCATCCCACTTACTCCTCAGCTCCTCAATCTCCTCACGAAGTCGGCCATTCTCTTCGCGCACATAAATTACGTTCTCACGCTCCAAATCAAGCTCATGGGTCAGTGTTGACAGTTCAGCTTGGTATTTTTTGCGCGTCTGCTCGATTGAGGTTTCAGTGTCCTCAATATCATGAGCGCGCTGGCTTCTGTAGTCTTCGAGCTCGTTCTGAAGGCGTTTCTTCGCCTGCAAAGCGCTTTCTAGATCGGTGGAGAGGTCCTCTACGCGCTCTTCGTATTGCTGGACTTGTCGTTGAAGGTCTTCGACCATGCCGTCCATTTCCTTGCGTTCCGCCATAATGGTGGCACAAGTGTCTTCAGCCTCCCGAGCTTGGGTCTTCGCGAATTGTTCAGCTCGTGAAGCTTTGAGGACTGCAATTTCTGCCTGTTCAAGCTTGCTGAAATACTCGTCTGATCGGCTCTTATATAGGTTCAGGCTAGATTGTACGTCAAGCAGTTTTGAAGTTTCGTTGTCGAGTCGAATCTGGAGGTCGGCAAATTCTTGCAAAAGTTGATTGTGATTTGCGTATTCCTGCTCGCGTTCACTAGCTATGTCGTCGAGCTCAGACTTCACGTCACGGAGCTCAATCTCCAAAGCAGACTTGGCTTGTTTGATATCGTCAAATGCAGTCTTTGCATCCGCAAGCTCATTGACAGCGGCGTTGTGGGCTTGGACAATTGACTTTCTTGACTGCTCCTGAGTGTTCAAAAGGTCATACAACTCTTCATGAGACTTGGTTTGGACTTCTTGATACGAAAGTTGCCCAGATCGAAGGCTATGCTCAAGGGCGGAGACCTTCCTTGCGGAGTCGTCAAGCATGTCGTGCAGACGATAGTTCTCGCGCTCGAGCTTTTGAACGCGTCTGACGGACGGGCTGTCTTCTTGCCACCCGTTGCGGGTAGGGGATCGCTCGAGTTGGCTCTGGAGGTGCCTGTTTCGCATCTCTGACATCTGAAGTTGGTTCTGTACAAGCTCGAGCTCGGATTCGAGATCCATGCGGTTGTTGAAGGCAACAGTATCGACGGTACGGTCGGAGCGTGCAGAGTTGTTTGTAGCATTGCTAATATGTCGTTGATTTGTCGGTGTGTTGGTTTTCGAGAACAGCTTTCGAGTCTCACTGTCCTTCCGAAAGTGCGTTGGCGACCGATGGGCGCTGATCTGATTCACTTGACTAGTGTTCATCTCTTCTAACAGCGCCCGCTTGGAATTAGCATGTCGTGTATCCATCTCATTGAGCTCATCTTCATGCCTTTCCCTAAGTTCATCTAGCTGAGCTTCTGCCCGCGAATATCTCTCAGTTGCAACACGCAAGGCCTGGTTTGCAGCCTCGATGCGCTCAGCGACGTCGACCGCCTTGGAAATATCCGGTTTGGCAGCTTCATAGGTAATAGCAACGTCAGCTGATTCGGGGTCAAATACTTTGCGAAGCAACATGAGTTGCTTGTGACATTCTTCCAACTCCCGATTGCTGTTGTCAAGAGAAGATTGAACTGTGCGTGTGTTGGCTTGGGCTTGCGTTCGCAACTGTCGCTCAGTCTCGAGCTTTCGGTTCGCCTCCGCAAGTTGAAGGTTGATTGTGGACGAAGCCTTCTCAGCGTTCCGACTGGTCTTGTGCTCTCTAGTGATCTCGTGATTGAGATCTTCTAGATTGAGTGATAGTTTCTCCTTTTGCTTCTCTAAAGAAGCAATGGTGAGTTGAGCATCTTCTAGTTGGTGAGTGAGTCGCTTGCTCTCTTCCTCAGCCTTGGACTTCTCCATCGTAAGCTGAGCGATGCGCGACCGCTGTGTGTCGCCGGCTCGAGAATTCGATCGAGCAATATCCAGATTCTTCTGCTGGAGCTTGTTCAAAAGAGCGCGGTTGTCGTTTTCAGAAGCTGTCAAGCGGCCTTTAATGGTGACCAGCTCACGTTCAAGGCGCTCTTTCTGTTGATCATTCCGGAGCTTGAAGGAGTCGGAGTCGGCAAGCATCTGAGTGAGACTATGAACTTGCTCTGCGAGTTCATTCCGTTCCGCTTCAAGGTGGTCGAGCTGTTTGTCCTTCTCATCGAGTTCTTTGCGTTGAGCAGCTTGTCGCTCGATCGCGACCTTGGCTTGTTGACGTTCGGCAGCAGCATCGGCGTCTAGTTTCTCTTCTTGCAGCTTCAGATACTGCTCTCGAAGGCTGCGCAATTCACTCTGATAATCTTTGCGTTCCTTCTCCAAGGCGGTGCGAGTCTCCGTAGCCCTCCGAAGAACGTCTTGCTGTACGTACATTTCTTTCTCGATCGTAATCTTGGACTCATTTAAAGCGTCAAAATCACGTTTTAGTGTATCGTACTTGTGTTCTCCAAGCATCTCCACATCATCACGGGATTGCCGCTCGCGGCTGAGATCTCTTTGTACTTCGAACAATTCGGCTTTGAGTTTCTCAATCTGCTCCTCGAGGAGTTTTCGTCCTTCGCTCGACTGCTGATCTTCTGAGATCTTCTCTTCGAGAAGTCGCTTAGCATCGGCGGCCTCGCTTTCCAGCTGTTGCTTTTGTGATCGCATGGCGTCCAGCTCCGCCTTAGCGTCTCGGAGACGGCCTTGTAGGTCGTCATGCTTGGAAGCCAACGTTCGCTTCTCATCGTCAAAGATTCTGCGGTCAGACTCGTAATTTTTCAGATCTGTTTTGAGAATCGCGAGCTCGCTTTCCTTCCGGCGTATCAGGTCCTCATAACTGGTAGATGTTGAAGAGAGGTCTGAAATTTGCTGACGCACTTGACGGTTTTCATCCACGAGCTCTTTGATCTGTTTTTTACTTGCTTGCAACTCTTTCGTAGAGGCAGCGAGTTTGATGTCCAAGTCTTGGTCGGTCTTCAGAAGTTTTGCCTCCAGTTCTTGGAGTTTTCGCTCCTTGAGACCCAAATGGCTTTTGAGCATTTTCACCTCTTGACTCAAGGACTCCTCCGCTTGGCTACGCTCAGATTTGGCATTTTCTAGCTCCTGCAGTTGCTGATCCAGGTGTGCTAGTTGCTCTTCGAGGTCGTTCTTCTCACCTTCCAGCTTGCCGATAATCTGACCCGCTTGTTCTAGCTCATTGCGCCAGAGCTCAGCTTGATCCTCGGCTTTCTTCTTTGCTTCCATTAGATCATCTAACTGATCTTCGAGCTTATCTTGGTCTTCGATGGCACCAGCCAATTTCTCGGAGAGTTCGGCCTCTCGGAGCTGTAGGCGCTTAAAGATCTCTTCCTTGTCAAGGGCCAGTGCACGTTCGCTTTCAAGTGTTTTCTGAATACGCTGGATGTCCATTTCTGCCCTCCTGCGCTCATCTTCAACACGCAGTTTATCAGCAGCTTCTTGCTCCATCTTCTCCTCAAGCTTTTGAATCATTTCATCACGCTTCTTGACTTCAGCAGCTTGACGAGTCGCCCCAAGCATGGGCCTCATACGCACGAAGAGCTTCCACCATGGGTTTGATTGGAGGTCAAGATAGACTTGGAAGTTCTTTTGAATGATTCGAGTTGCTTCGGCTCGGTAAAGACGTTTGTGGGCGATGCGTCGCTGAATGAAACCTCGAGCAGCAGATTGGAAGCGAGTGATAATGTCCCGGATGAGAGCGTCCCGCTGTTCTTCGAGTTCGGCCAGCACGCCAGCTCTGAAGAAGACCTTAGTAATACCAACACGATAAAGTGCGGTATCCAGGTTAAGCCTCTCCAAAATCAACTTTGCGGCGACTTGGCCTTCGAGATAGCCTTTGGGGAGATCGTTGCAAAGAACTTCGTATCGCTGCCTGAATTCCACAAATGGAAGTCTGTTAGGGAAACCTGTGCGCGCTATGCGGATACCCTCCAAGACACCATTGCATCGCAATTGGTCCAGAACTAATGGAGCGGAGAACTGCTTGGGTCTCTTTTTATGATTTGGGAGGATACATCGAACAAAGTGAGGATGTGTTGAATGGAGCTGATTCATCAAAGTCGACAGTTGTTCTTTGTGACGTTGCGCAACAGTACGGAAGAGGCCCTTCTTGACTCGATTCCGAGAAGCGCCCATTTCATCATCAGGGTCAGCACAATCCGCGAAAAGAGATGCCATGTGCTTATCTGTGGATGCAGCGAGGAGGCGAGTGACATTATCGTTCAAGGGGTCCTTGTTCTTCTCCAGCCAGCCTTCGGTAGAGTACTCTACTTCGGCGGCATAATGCGTGAGTACGAAGCCCTGTGCCAATAGAGAGCGTTTGTACTTTCTACTCTTACGATCCCACAGAGAGTGGAGTTTTTCGGTAAAGCTCTTGTCGGTAGCCTTCGGCATTACGGAATCTTCGTCCAAGCATGAAAAAATACCTATTGGATTTGATAGCTCGATAAGATCGATGGTAGGCTGAAGATCGCGCCCGAAGTCAATGAATTTCCACTCGATCTGTTCTCGGGCATACTCTTCCTGCTCCAGGACGAACATGTGGTGGTTGAAGAATTGCTGTAATTTCTCGTTGGTGTAGTTGATGCAGAGCTGTTCAAAGCTGTTCTCCTCGAAGATTTCGAAACCAGCGATATCAAGAACGCCGATGAAATGTGAATCGTCGCTGCCAGCTCCTGTTCGGTCCAATTGACGATTGATTCGATCAACCAGGTCACCAAATCCACGCTCGTAAATACCTTTTGCTAGGGCATCAATGGCCAGATTGACTTGTTCGGGAGTCTGGACCTTCTCCACCCACTCCCGGCCGGCTTTCACCCGGGGGTGTAAGAGGGCTTTGATAAACTCCTCAGCAGATATACCAAGTAATTTGCCCACAATCTGAGCCTGGGCTTCAGAGTCTGGGTCGAGAGCCGCTTGGTCTGCCCGTCTGCTTTCTCGAACAGCTTTGATGTTACCAAGATGGAGCACAGCTGCGATAGTTTTGAGTATTGATGACTGCTCTTTGTCGGAGAATCCCATAACGTGAAAGGCTTCAACGAGGGCGTTCCATTCGTCACGATCCGAAACCCCGGAAATGGCCTCATTGCCATGTTTTGTGTAATCGAAGTCTTCGACGTCCTTGCTTCCCAAGAGGAAATCCTGCTTCATTTTGGTGTCCGCACCGCGCAGCAGCTGATAAAAGACGTGGTAGTTGCGTTCATTGGAATTGAGCCTCACTACTCTCGATTTCTCGAGAAGATACCAGTCGATGTAGGCGCCTGCGATCTGGCCGGTTCGAGTGAACTCGATCCTAATGAACTTGCCGAAACGGGATGAATTGTTATTCCTCACAGTCTGAGCATTACCAAATGCTTCTAGGATGGGGTTTGCTCGAAGAATTTGCTCGGAAAGGTTGGACAGCTGGCGGCCTCCCGATTTGGCGACAGACGAATCGGAGGTCGCAACGGCCGCTAGGTATTGGATGACTTTCTTGGTGTTCTCTGTTTTACCAGCACCGGATTCTCCACTACGCACGTGTGAGGAAGGAATGATACTATAATATTAGACATACTTACGTCACTAGTATACTTTGATTAGTGCCTTCCTCCACAAGGTTCCGAAAAGCCTGATCAGCCATGGCGAAAATATGTGGCTTGGTTTCCTCCCGACTTCTGCCCCGGTACATGTTGATGTACTCTCTCGAGTAGATAGGCAGTGGACAATATGGATTGACTGTCACCAAGAATAGTCCAGAGTAAGTCTTAGAGGGTCATCCGTCAGCTACAACAAACTACGCCGTAAAATGAGCAGGACTTACGTATATCAAGTCGGCCTGATACCGCATGTGCAGATTGTGTATGACAGAGGGCTCATTAAGATGAGTGAGCTCCGCCATATCATCGGCTTTGTCGAACTTGGCAGGGTTGACTTTGTCAACGGAGTCGCCGTCCACCTCTTGCTGGGAGCCATCATCGCATTGTACCAGAAGCCTTCCTCCTGGGAGTTCTTCCACTACCCAGCCCCGAACAAAGGCGGTCTTGGAATCTCGAAGCCAGACGTAGCGCTTGCCAGAGAAGTCATTCTCCCCTTCAATGCCACGCACCTCTGGAATGTCTGTTGAGCCATCGGAAATGAATTGAGGAGCAAAGGTGCCCTTGGGGGTGCTATTCCTGTTCGAATTTGAACGTATACGTGTGGAGTCACTGCGGCCAACGAGAGGGCTGCTGAGTTGTGAGAGAGACTGATTCCGTACGTGGGCCATCTTGTTGTGCTCAGGCTCGGCCAGCGGCGAGGAGGCGATGAAGGACTTGGGACGAGACAAACTCGGGGTTGGGCCTGGCGAAGGCGACGGTGAATTCCTAGCGAAAGGACTGTTGCGCCATCGCGGACCGTTTTGAGCAGGCGCGCTCATGACGTTGATGTTGTGGTTGTGAGAGATGAATGCTTTGTTAGCGGCTGGCAGGAGCGACGGGGGTTAGCCTGTAGTGACCGCGCAACGCATTCTGCGACAGCTCGAGTGAAGAAAGAAGAATAAGAATATCTGCAGAGCGAAGAAATGCAGAATTACAAGCATGTATGTACAAGGATGAGGTGACCGAGTGAGGGGAAGAGTCGTGGTCACAAGTGCGGAGGGTGAATGCAATGCGGTGCGTGTGGTTGTGATGCGGGTATGGTTTGTTTACCTGCGCTTGGCCGCGCTTGAGCCATAGCAACCGCATCCGGGCTCGCGCCTGCCGGGGGGCGGATCCACGTGACCTTACTGTTTTGGGCTCTGGCGCTCATCTTGGAGGAGCGGCAACATCCGCCGAAATTGATGATCGTCGACTTGTGCTGGGCTGCGTCTGAAGCTTTTTGCGACTCCCACTCCTTTACCGCCCGCCTCAAATTGCAGTATTTCACCTGGCGCCTTCGGAGCGACTCCTGTTGGCGTTGCTCACTCCTCGCGCGTTCTCCGACACTCCGCTTGCGGATGCATCGAAACCACGCGCTTCTGGGGACGGACGCGTGAAGCTTCATTTTCACGCAGCAGCTGCTACCATGGCCAACAACTATTCCCAGCAGCCGCCCTTTGGCTTCCCCTTCGCGTTCCCTCCACCTCCGCCTCCATCGCAGATGCACCAACCCTCGTCTGCCTCTCACGTAGATTCTGAGGGCAGCTCGGCCGATGCGCTACCACCTCCAGTTCACGAGGCTTTTCAGAGCATGTGGAATCTACCAGGCCTTAATCTAGGCGCATATGGACAGAACGCACAACAGCAGCAGTATCCACCTAGTATGTAGGCTCTCAGAACACTTGGCCGGCTTTTCACTTGTCCATGTGGCAGTTGTTTAGCTACGCCTCGGCCATGTGAAACTTCGTTCATTAGCTTCAGTTTTTTCACTCATTGAACCATTGCCCTGCTAACACACCTGTCTAGACGCCTGGCCACCACCTCCCCCGAATTCTTGGGGCTCCTTCCCTTTCCCTATGTTCCAAAACGGCGTAATCCCCCCACCACCCTTTCCTCCCACCCTGAATATCCCTCCCGCACCACCACCTCAGGCAAGTCTTCCATCTGCTGCCGCATCTGCTGCGGCTCCAATACCTCCCGCTCAACCATCACCGCTCCCTGGAATCGGACCAGTAGCTCCCGCCGGGCGAATTACAGAAGTGATGGACAGCGATGTAGAGGACGGTGAAGTGAGTGAAGGAGAAATCACGTCTCACTCACCGGCCACCAACGGCCACCAATACCCCATATCATCTCACTCTGTTCCCAAAACATCACAGAATATTCCGTCTACTGGGGAGGAGGAATACAATCCTGATCATCCTGCAGCTGGCCAAACGCAATCTCAGGCCGTACCGCAAGCCACCTCACAAGTTGATATTAACAACAGCCTTGAGAAGCTTGTGCGAGACCGAGAAGCGGCAAAGCAATTCGTCCGGCTGCTATACAGTCATAATATTGGCTATCAAGCGCTCGCCAAAGAGAACTTAGATAACGACCAACTCAGAGAGCTCTATAAGAGCGTGAATCTTCCGTCAGAACCTGAACCGCTCCCTCCAGCAAAGGCCGATGGTGCAACGTCACCAGTCTTTGCTGGTGTTCCTGCTACCACCAATCTGCCAGCTCGACCACCTTCAACTGCCGGTCAGACGAAGCCACTCACTTCTGTAGCAACTAATGTTAATCCAGTTCCTTCTACAAAGTCCGTCGCATCTCCTATCGACAGAAAAGATTACATCGCTCGTCTACAAGCTGCAAAAATGGCCAAACAGCCTGCTGGTGCCAAAGCTGCCTCACAACAAAAGACGCCTCCCGAGCCGGAAGTCTCAGTTTCAACACCTACCCAGACTCCTCAGTCTTCAGGTACACCGACAGCGAAGCAGCCGGTCACGGATGAACAGAGGGCTCGCAACACGGAATTGATTAGGCAAAGACTAGAAGCAATGAAGGCTAAGGCTGCTTTGACGACTAAAAACTCCTCAGTCCCCGAACCAGCGCCTTCAACGCAAGCACAAGTCTCTCAAACGCCATCAGATCTGAATCCTATGGCTGCTCCATTTCAAAACTTTCAGCACTTTGCCGGACTTCCAGGCCTTACAATGAATGTGCCAACTTCAGCAGCTCCATTCTCAGTACCGCAGCAGAATAGCATCCCAGCTCCCCCTCCCCGTAAGCGCTACGGCCCGGCAGATGTGTCAGAAGTCTCAACGCCACGGAGTACAGGCCCTACATATACCCGACCGTTGGGTCAATCGCCGCATGCTCATGATGCTGAGTCAATGATCATTGAAGTCAGTGATGACGAGTCTGCTGGCAGCGAGATGGACATTGATGATGATCATGTTGCTCCGAAACCTTCTCAGATTTCCCTTACCGAGTTAAACCCAAACCCACCACAAACACCCGGTATACAAAACCAGGCTCACATGATCGATCTGCCTTCTCGTTCGGCATCTGTTCGACCTGCTTCGTCCGCTGTAAGTACGCCCGGGGCACAAACACCAGGAAGCCTAGCGCGCAAAGAGGAGTTGCAGAAGAAAGAAAAAGAATTGGCGGCCATGAGATTAACTTTAAAGAAGAAACTTGAAGAAAAGAGGCAACGAGAAAAGGCTGCAGCAGCTACCTCCGGGGGAACACCTTCTTCTCTACCCCCAAAGCCAGAAACCCCAAAGTTTACTCTCCAACTAGCTTCTGCAAAAAAGCCAGGTTCTATTGTCGCCACTCCCAGTTCAACGCCGCTTAACCCCAACACAGACATGTCTCGAGAGCTAAAGAGACGCCGACGAGCAGAGATTGAGTCCGAGCTACCGTCTCTAGATGCTGAGATAGCAAACAATGCCGCTAGGATGGCTCAGCTAGCGAAGGAGATGGACCAACTTGTTGCGAACAATGAGAGGATTGCGAAAGACAAAGAGAGACTCACAATGGAACTTGAGAGTCTTGGTATTGACACAGAAGGGATGTCTCACGCTGAGCTTTTGGCAAAGAAGGACGAAATAGAACACGAACGAGACGAAGAACATGAACTTGTGTCTTCAACCACAAGTTTTCAGTCGCAGTCTGGATCCACAGTAGCCAACGGCATCGAAACTATCGTGGCGCCCGAGCAGTTCCCCGCTGCAACGAAAGAGAACCCAATTCATATTGAGAGCATTGAACAGTCTGCGCCAAGCCTGGTAGAAGACCAGTCCAGTGCACAATACACACAACTCCCTGGTCTAGGCGCAGTGCCAACTCGAAAACCCGATACAAGCTTCGCGATCCCTTCCCAAGTACCAATCACGGGAAAGAAAGAAACCATAGTGCAACACCATATCAAAGCACCAAAGTTGCCTTCGGAGACATCCCCTGAAGCTGCTTTACCGAGAGAGAGCCATATACCTGCTTTATTGAGTGCCGCAGTCACCGATTCTGGGAAGGTAAGCCACGCAAGAGCTTCTGCAACCCCGGTTGACGACGATGACGACTTTTATTCTCCCGAGCCACTGAATAATGCCCCGACGAATCTGGAGCCTGAAGGAGCTCGTGTCTCACAACCGAGTGACATATTACCCGAGGACGAGGGCGATGTTGCAATGTCTGAATCTTCTTCTTCTTCTGAAGAAGAGTATGAGCCAGAGGACACACAAATGGCCTTGACTGCCGCCGTCCCCGAACCTCCAAAGGAAGATTTAGCTACTGCCTCTACGCAAGGATCATTAGAGGATTCAAGCGACGACGAGGAAGCATACGAACCGCCTGAAGTTGACCAAGATGCGTATAAACCTCACACGAACTCTATGGAGAGCACTACTGGCCCGGACGATTCTCAAGTTGAAGCCGAGGACGGCGCAATGGATATCTCGTCATCTTCAGGGGACGATTCTGATGATTCAGACTCTGATTCAGAATCCGACTCCTCGTCCGAGGGTGGGGATGACACCTCTGCGCCAGATGATAGCCCACAACACCGAATTCCTAATGTTGCTGACGATTTAGCGCCTGAACTACAGCTTCAAGCTATGGATCAGACGTCTGTCTCAGATCCTGTATGTCACCGCTCCCTTTGGAAGCTTAGCTAACCAAACACAGTCATCAGCAACAGACGGAGAAGCGCATAGTTTTGTGCCATATGAGAGTCCTCTTCGAATATTTAAGTCTTACCGCTATCATCCGAATTATTCTCAAGATGTTCCCGGCGGTTACTTGTCATTGACTTATAGCCATCAGATTGACCCAGAACAACCGCTTTGCCAATATGAATCTATTGGTGGCTCTTGCAATGACCCCCAGTGTGCAGGCCAGCATTTTCGGGGGATGAGTATCACCGGTGCGTAATTGGGGAGGTGTTATTCATTGTCTAGTTTATCCCTCTATTCGTACGCAGACTGACTTAGGGACGCAATAGGCGATAAGCTCCTTGTTCAGTTGGGGACTGCCAATCCCGGAAAAACAGCCGAAGAAAGGCAACTGTGGAATGACGGCTTGCGAGGCGTTTTGAAAGAGCTTCGCCAGAAAAACATCAAAGACCCTAATGGCATTGCCGAAGAAATTGCCAGATACCGTCGACAGTTCCTCAAAGACGACACCAGAGTTGTTAACCTCTGACCATTGTAGAACACAGGTTCAGATCCTTAGGTACCTCTTTGGTCCCTAGCTGCATGGGCCTTTATTGACCCTCAGCTGTGCATCATCCCCCTTGTGCCATATTTTGGTTAATTTTGACCAATCTGTACAGTGTTTCTTACCTCATTTCTTTGCAACCCTCCCAGACACCTCACTTTCGACTGACAGACTATGTCGACTGTCGATGGTGAATACTGGAGAACAAGGCGCCAGGTTTTTGGACTGTTTTAAGCATCGATACCCCGTACATGGAATAGGAGTTCCCTTTTGCCGTCTGTATATCTTCTGGAATGAGCTTGAAGCAGTGGAATTTGGGGTTAAGAAATCATTCCAGTCGTATGCAACACTTGGTCACTTTGGTCATTTACAGAGCCGCTATTGGGATTGCTTTGCAATATCGGCATCCCCAGCATCATCAACCGGGTTTGTAACCGACGCCAAGCCGTCAAGCTGAAGGCGAGAGGCTTGGGGAATGATGAACGGGACCTGCGTAATGATGACTCGGGTTGATGGTAGCGGCTATGGTGACCTCAGGTAGAAAATATTATTGGTAATTTCAAGAACGTGTCCCTACATCATGACCAAGTACGTGCTTTTTACTGAGGACTTCCGGTATACCCGCCCAGTCGCCATTGTACTGCTCGGCACACCTCCCCTTTTGGCGGAAACCCGGGGATGACATGCACCGAGGCGAGCCATGGAGCTACCCCACCACCCCAGACTTGCCCCTCATAGCCTAGAATCCAATATCGGTATGCCGAAGCGCATTCGTCTTCGGATATCTTCATCATGGAGCTCTACTATCATGATCTGGTTTAAATTGAACTCCATGTCCCCTTCCCTTTTGCTTTGAGTCTATTTCTACAAGTATTCACACCTTTTGAGTAACTGGCGTTGGTCTGTCTGTCAAAGCATCATGACGGGTACCAAGTCACAGCCCTTTTCAGTCGCAGGGAAGACTGCTATTGTGACTGGTGCAGGCTCCGGTGCGCAATCAAAGCCCGTTCTATATGTCGTTTTATATGTCTTCTAATATGAATCTTCGTCAGGTATCAACTATTGCTTTGCCTCCATTCTGTTGGATCGCGGCTGCAATGTCCTACTCGCCGACCTCGCTCTTCGCCCAGAGGCCCAGCAACTGCTTGAAAAGTACAATGGCAAAGGCGCCTTCAAGGCCCGCGCCGCCTTCGTCAAGACCGATGTCACCGACTGGACACAGCTTGAAAACATGTTTGATGCCGTCTACAAGGAGTTCCATGGCGTAGACATTGTATGTCCCGGCGCGGGTATCTACGACCCACACTGGAGCAACTTCTGGCACCCACCTGGTGTAGCAGGCGGCAAGTCGAAAGATGATCCTCGTGGAGGACGCTATGCATCTCTCGACATCAACATGTCGCATCCAATCCGCACAACACAACTAGCATTCTCCGAGTTCTTGAATCCACGTAACGGCGCCCCCAAAGTGAGCCACAAAAACCCAAAGCGCGTCATGATTATTAGTAGCATTGCAGGGCAAATGTCGAATTTGAACACACCTATCTACGTTGCAGCGAAACATGGAATGAATGGGTTTATTCGCAGTCTGGGGCCGTTGGAGGAAAAGACGGGGATTAGGGTGAATGGGGTAGCGCCTGGGGTTATCAAGACCCCGCTTTGGACTGAGCATCCCGAAAAGATGACGTTCATAGACGAGGCGAAGGATGAGTGGGCGACGCCGGAGGAGGTTGCAGAGGCGATGGTTAGGTGTTTGGAGGATCCCGAGTTGCCTGGGGGAAGTATTTTGGAGGTTGGGGCGAAGCAGACGAGACTTGTGCAGCAATTAGTAAGTATAGAGGGCAATGTACCTCCCAAGCTTGCATCGTGGTGGTGGATTTGTTTGCCTTGGGGATACTAGCAGCAGAATTATGTGTACGCTAACTTGTGATTAGAATGACCCAGGCCCAAGCGGACCAGGACATACAGTCAGCAATCTGCAGGAGAAGTACCAAGAGGTGTACGATTGGCTTGGGGCAGAGGGATGGGGGAAGTGGTCAAGGCAGGCGAAGCTTTAGAAAGCTGCGCGGAGATGGGTGGTGGTGATGGATGAATGGGGGTGCGGTCTGTGGAAGCGTGGGTGTAGGCGTGGGCGAGGGCATGAGGCGTGCTGGAAATGGCAGGTGTGCTAGAAATTACCATGTCCGGACGACTGTCCTCCGAAGCCCACCACGCCAAACGTCAAGCGCGGCCGGAGACTTGACGAATGCTTCGCCGGAATACCCATTGGATTCTGTGGCTGGCCGATGTAGCCAAAAATTTACGAGTCTAGGCGTGCTTTTGCGGGAGATGATGTGAGCGGAACAACACCGGAGACGTGCAAAAACACCAAGTTAGTACCTAATATACTTTGATAAAAACCCAGCATCGCAGTCAAGGGCGGCGTTTGAGACCGTTGAGGCTGGCCATGGTGTCACAGCTCAAATGCCGCAGGAGTGGCGGAAATGCGGTTCTAGTTTGGAGTGCCTTGGCACCATTCGTCTGCCCGAATTTTTTTTCCCTCTCTCACGATCCTGTCTTGAGCCGGTGGGACATTGAGTGTTAGAGGCCTTACAGCACAGGGGAAGCAGACTCCACGGCCGCGAAGAATGGGGCGATACGGATGCTTGCCGGGTGGCTAACTTGCACCACAACAGGAGCGCAGCTATCTAGAAAATAACATGTTCACTATGTAATATGGCTCGCGCTGTGTCAGCGTCTTTGACAGGCAGAGGTGCCCGTCCCAGTGAGCCAACGGGGTCAGGGTTTTGCTGACTGTAACGTTTCTAAGGCGCTGATTGATGCGACGGCCCCGTGCGGACCTATCAGTCGTTCTTTTCCAGCCGCGTTGCCACTTGTGACGATGGAGCCATAGTTTATGGAGGGGCACCGGGCATTGAAATGCTTGCCGCCGACTCAGGCTCCTCCCAACAAACAACCACCCTTCAGCCTCTGCTACTTGAACTCTTACACCCCCCGCTATCCAAACATCTCTCCCTGCTTCCCTAATCCCAATCCCACATTTCTCTACACACCATGTCCAGCGCTCTCGATCAATTGAAGGCCTCTGGCACCGTGAGTACCCCACCACAAGTCGCGTTTTGCCCCACCGGACAGCACCGGAGATGAACACATACTTCACCAACCTTTCTTCCCAACCCCATATGCCGTCGCTCCAATCTCAATGGAACTCCAAGGCTAACTCACCACTCTCTCCCAGACCGTCGTCTGCGACTCTGGCGACTTCGCCACCATCGACAAGTACAAGCCCCAGGATGCCACCACCAACCCTTCCCTGATCCTCGCTGCATCTAAGAAGCCCGAGTACGCAAAGCTCATCGATGCCGCTGTCGAATATGGCAAGAAGCACGGCAAGACCGTTGACGAGCAGGTTGACGCCACCCTCGACAACCTCCTCGTCCAGTTTGGCAAGGAGATCCTCAACATCATCCCCGGCAAAGTCTCCACTGAGGTCGATGCCCGCTTCTCCTTCGACACTGAGGCTTCAGTAAACAAGGCTCTTCGCATCATCGATGTATGTTCTCCGAATCGGTAGTCAACAGAACCCTGATCCGATACTAATACACTGCAGCTCTACAAAGAGGTCGGCATTCCCAAGGAGCGCATTCTCATCAAGATCGCCTCCACCTGGGAGGGCATCAAGGCTGCCGAGATCCTCCAGTCCAAGCACGGAATCAACACCAACCTAACCCTCATGTTCTCTCTCGTCCAGGCTATCGCCGCCGCTGAGGCTGGTGCTTTCCTCATCTCCCCCTTCGTTGGCCGTATCCTTGACTGGTACAAGGCTGCTACCAAGAAGGAGTACTCCGCTGCCGAGGACCCCGGTGTCAAGAGCGTCGAGAGCATTTTCAACTACTACAAGAAGTTTGGCTACAACACCATTGTCATGGGGGCCTCCTTCAGGAACACTGGTGAGATCACTGAGCTCGCAGGTTGCGACTACTTGACCATTGCTGTAAGTTGGATAACATAAGATTTTTTCAAAACTTGACGAAAAACATACTGACAAATTACGTTTAGCCCAATCTCCTTGAGCAGCTCTACAACTCGAACGAGTCCGTCCCCAAGAAGCTCGATGCCGCAGCAGCCTCCTCGCTCAACCTTGAGAAGAAGAGCTACATCAGCAACGAGGCCGACTTCCGCTTCGACTTCAACGAGGACCAGATGGCTGTTGAGAAACTCCGTGAAGGTATCTCCAAGTTTGCCGCTGACGCCGTCACGCTCAAGGACATTCTGCGCAAGAAGATTGAGGCATAGGTTCTGAGCTCCGATATCGGTCGTTTTTCTGGGTCCATCACGAAGGAATGAATAATTAACAGCTTGCATTGGTGCTTTTTTTCTACGTCTCTTCCATGTTAATGACGAGATTGGAATGCTTAGCACTATAGTTAGCAAAAAAATTGCGAGATATCAAAGAATAAATAAAAGTGTAAAAGCTCCTCCCACTTGAATTGGTTCGTGTTCGTCGTGTTTGAGCATGAACGCAGTGACAATATTGCCGTGTCAGTCAGCGAGACTCTGTCGATTTATAATTTGCTGGGCCAGATCCACCGGAGTTAGAGGGAGCAGGGAGCGAAAGGGGGCGAGTGGCAGCGGTAGGCGGCAGGAGCGGGCTTCGCGCGTTGCGTCACTCCGAGAGCCCCGCTTTCGTGCCTTGTGAAATGTGCAAGCTCCCGCAGTCTCAACATTACAACCTCACTTCCCATCCCTCAGAGAACCCTCAAAGCTCTAGAACCCACCAATTTCCATCAAAGATCCCAACTTAAATCATCTAAAACCGCCACAATGGTCAAGGCCGGTAAGTCTGCAGCCTTTTCTGTCCACACTTTGCCCCATGTGGAGGTGCGGGGCAGAGTCAGATTGAGCACATTTTGCAAACACCACCCCGTCTGGGTGTTTGTATGGCATCAAGACGGCTCAATTGGGCGAGACGGCACCTAATTGAGGACCTTGATGGAGGCAAGGGTGCTCGATACCGTTCCGATGCCGTCTCTTGTCGTATCGGCTGCTCCAATCACAGCCCCTCTCTACGAGTAGTACCATGATGGCCATCACACGCGGTTTCGAATGGTACAGACGGCGACGAACAGGTCTGAATAGGGCTGATCAAACCGCTTTCTAGTCGCTGTCCTCCGTGGAGACTCCAATATCAAGGGTACCGTCGTCTTTGAGCAGGAGAACGAGTCCTCCCCCACCACCATCACCTGGAGCATCTCCGGCCACGATGCGAACGCTGAGCGTGGCATGCACGTCCATGCCTTTGGTGACAACACCAACGGATGCACTTCCGCTGGACCTCACTGTGAGTTCTCCTGGAGCTCCAAATGAGCTTGCTTTGCTCCCTTCTCCGAGCTCAAAACTCAAGAGTGGGGCCCCTCAAAGCCTGAGCTAATCACGCAACAGTCAACCCCCATGGCAAGAACCACGGCGCCCCCTCTGACGAGGACCGCCACGTCGGTGACCTGGGCAACTTCAAGACCGATGCTCAGGGCAACTCCTCGGGAACCGTCCAGGACAAGTTTGTCAAGTTGATCGGCTCTGAGAGCGTTATTGGCGTGCGTATCTTCGTCACCCTCGCTTCATCGTTGGATATATAGCTAACGCAATGGCAGCGCACTGTCGTCGTCCACGCCGGTACTGACGACCTCGGCAAGGGTGGAAATGAGGAGTCCAAGAAGACCGGTAACGCTGGTCCCCGCCCTGCTTGCGGTAAGTTGAACTAGAGTATCCTCTTCCTGAAGATCCACCTACTGACATCACAAGGCGTCATTGGCATTGCCGACTAAAAAAATCCCAAAACAACTAGCTAGTCCGACCGAAACACCATAAGGACTCAGCGGCGCTGAGGGTAGGCAAGGATAATTTGCTCCAGCTTATGACACAGAATGACATGATATGAGAGGGACAATCTTAACTCGTGAGGGTTTATAAACAAAAGAATTACTCTTAGAATGGACAAGAATGTTTCCTCTACAATCTATATCTGTTTCCTCTTCCTAACATTTGGATCCGATGGTTGTGAGATGCATGAAAACTAAACAAAAAGTATGTTGTTCCGCGTTGTGAGTTGTGAGTTCAAAGGCAGCTAATGTGATGCTGTGATGCTGCGATGCAATCGTTTCTTCCAGAGTGCTATGTTCAAGACGATATATGATGCTTCTCTTGTGTTTGTGCCATAAGATTTAGGTAAGAACAATCCTCACTTACCTTCCCACCACTCCTTTCATATCCATCCTCCTCTCCACAAGTCTGCCTAATACCGTGATAGGGGCTCTAAAAAGTCCTAGCTAGCCTAGCTCTCCTTCCCAAGATACTCATCCGTACATGCGAAAAAGGAAAACAAAACACTCATACCATGCCCGTTTTAGCAAACTACGTAAATATATCATCGTGAACATCAATCGTTGACATCTTCCCCCCGCCGGCATATTCACCTTTTTTATGTGCTGATCATTTCCGGAACTGGTTTCTAGCTGCTTGTTGATTTGCGAATCTGGACTTTGTCCGCTATCACCTTGGAGTATCGGTGGCTAACATTTGGCGCATGGAGTGTCGGATTTGTTCTTCTACTGAAGCAGCTTGCTCATCCAAAAGATTGGGTAGGCGGGCACCCTTGGCCAAACCCAACAGAGTGTCTGAATGATTGTCGCCAAAGGACGCCTTGTAACCAGCATATGCCCGTTGGACGAATAGTAGAGCATCCTCGTACTTCTTTTGAGCTTCCAATATGAAAGAAAAAATGTAGCTGAAACTGAGGGCATTTTCCAGATGTTCTTCTCCCAATAGCTTCTCTCCGATAACTATGACTTTACAGGCACTGCCACGCTTCTTAAAAGAACTATAGGAAAGAGAACTTGAGGAAGAGACGAACAAATACTGAATTTTCATTCATGCTATGTATGCTGTTACTCTAGACCTTCGAATTGACTTCACTTCATCACAACAAGCCTGCTCTGTTTACGCGTGCAACGTACGCCAGGATGCGGGTAACACACGCTATGTCGACAGGAAACGACAAGAAAAAATGCTCCAGTCCAAAGGATGCTCTGGAAGAAATGCAACCAGTTCAAAGCCAGTGCCAACTAAGCATCATAATTCTATGCATATCTGTGCAATACATGCGCCAAAAACTCGTAAAAGTACGAATGCTGTCTACTACATATGCTAGTGAGACGACAAACGCCTACCTCCTTTGTTTCAATGACCTTGGGTGTATCCCGACCGGGTAGTCTCCAGGGTTACGTCAACGCCGATACGCCATTCTAATGCGCATTTTGATATTTTTTCATATCATTCGTCTTCTCCTCAGCTTCGTTTTCTAAGCTCTCCCTGGGAGTCTGAGACGCCGGTTGCCCGCGGGAGAGGCGCGCCTTCACCAGAACCAGAAACATGTGATAATCTGATCAGCTCATCCATCATTGCGTCCCGCGTCTTGGTTACTAACGAATCCACATCCGCGACTGTCAAACCCTTGGTTGGGATTGCCGGAAGGACGCTAACGTCGATGATACCGGGAGAGAAGTACTTCTTTTTAACATTAAGAACGTTGGAGTAGTTTGCGCATACGACCGGGACAATAGGGACCTGAGCCTGGATTGCAAGGTGGAAAGCTCCCTTCTTAAAGGGTAGGAGTTCAGGCTTATCAGCATAGGATCGCGTGCCTTCCGGGAAAATGAAGACATTCTGACGCTCGGAGTGCATAGTCTTTGCAGCCCCGTCGAATGCGGCGCGAGCAGTGGCACGATTGGCGCGGTCAATGAAAACAGTCTTGGAGAGAGCCACTGTGAAAAATTAGACTAGTATTTACTCAAAGCTTGTAATACTCACTAAACCAACCAAGGAAGGGTACCATTTTGAGCGATTTCTTGGCTGTAACAGAGGTGTATTTGGGGAACATGCAGCCGAGCATGAGCACATCGAGTTCTCTATAAGAGAGGTTAGCCTCTGAATCCCGACGTCATATCGCATTGTGAGCCACTTTGCCCCATATGCTCCCTATATCTTTCTAGTCTCTAAGTCTGGAAAATAAGAGACTCACGTTTGGTGATTTCCCAGGAAGACTGCCGGTCGCGTCTGCAGAGCTTCTTCACCGCCCCGCCTTCCACCTTCAACCTTGCCGCTGTCAATGATCCGAAATGTTACGCCAGTGCTGAACCACATGGTCCATTTGAAAGCCCTAGCTACCGTCCATTGACTCAGCCCTCCATAGCCCACTAACCGCAGGACTATACTTGCGAAGACACCGTATGTTGCGCAGGCGATCAGCATAAGGAAAGAGGTAATCATGAAAGCAGTAAAGGCAGCGAGCCGCGACAGGCCACCCGGAAGGACTACGGAGAGGCATCTGAGGAAGACGATGAGGACCGGCGGAACAGCCATGGCGTAGAGAAGCCAGTTCATTGCGGGAGGGCTGGGGGGAGGATGTTGAGGTCGGTTCGAGATGCGGCGGTGGATGCGGTTTTACTGGATGGTGAGCATTCGATGCGTTAAGCTGCTGTCGAGCGATGCGCGACTGGCGACAGATATGGTCAAGAGGAAATATCTCCGGGCTCTCAATGGAGCAGGTCGAGAATGCGGAGAGTTGGAGAAGGAGGAAGATCAGTTCGCGGGGCAACTTTTTTCATCCAAGTTGGCTGTTGCGCCGAGGCAAGTGGCTCGCTAAGCTTTAAGAGTGGGATTGTGGATGCAAGGTACTGGCTCCGTACGCCCAACAAGAGCTTGACGATGAGCTTGCCTTTTCCACTCTTCTCTCCTTTTTCCCAATGCAGAGTATGTTTGAGGTTTATAGCAAAAGAAGAGGCGGATGCTGTGACTTTGCGGGGCGCACGCGAACCACGACCACTCGATTGCGGGTCTCGTGCAGAACGAGGATCAATGTGATTGCACGCGTGACATGCCAATAACGACTACCATAAGTGGCTCCCCTACGCCCCTAAGGCTAAGGATGTAGTGTCACTCGCAGCTTGATGCGTCAAAATGCACTTCTTGAGCAGTTGGGTTGCTTAGCGTTGTGGTAGAAGTCTCAGTTTCCACCCACCAAGACATGTCGGATATCCAACGCTTGTGAATGGACTTGTGATCGACATTGACATTTAGAGTCTGCATGTGAGGGCTTGGTGATTGTCCTCTGGCTTGTGATTATCTACATGTCTGAGCCAGCCACACCTCAACCTCAACAACTGCTCAACAGGCATGTCTGGCCATGTCTCATAACTTTCCTCAACCAATCACTAAAAATGCACTGGATAAGACACCAAATAAGAGATCTTGAATGTATGTATAATAGTGCGCTTTTCTTCATAAATTTAAACGATAGTTAGGTGCAGGCCTTGTGGCATCCTTTCCTCGTATAGAGCGATGCTAAGCAATGCAGATATGAGACTTCATTCCGGTTCGTGTAAACCACCAAGGAGGCATTCTTCCAACTACTTCCGATCAATTCCGATCTAGCAGTCTGCGCCAGCGGCTAGCGCAGATCTATTTCTCAACAATTGCCTCAGTTTGCTTTGCTACTCTTCTCTGCTTCAGCATAACCCAAGCCGATATAGCAAACGCTCCAATATCGATCAGGAAAAGCGGTATGAGAATCCAACGCCAAGCGACCATATTTGTCACACTTGTGCTTATCTTGTTGCGCTGATGCTGATTTGCGAGTGGGAGATCCAACACTGCCTTGAACCATGTTTCGGGCGTCCACCAATGTTCTGGATAGGGCACATTGGAGCTTGCAACGGTCTCGGAGATGTGCTGGCCCTGGGTTTGATTGGTCACGAGGAAGACGAAAATGATGGCGGACAGCGTGAACAATATGGCAAGGAATTGGAGAATGGCGAGGGCTAAAAGTGTTTTCGAAGGAGTCTGACATTGTCAATATCAACTCTGCAGGAATACGGAATCGATATCTTACATTGCTTTGCCTGCGCCTAAGCCTCCACGCCACGAACATGCCGTAGAGGCCCAAGAAAAATCCATAGCCAGCTACACCATTGCTCGTATGTCCTTGGTCAACCCACAAATTCTTAGGCTCAACCACTAGCATAACTGTGTTTCCAGGCCAATCAATCTGATATGCCCCCACATTATCCTTCTGGTCATGGAGAAACCCAACCATCGAGCTGATGATTCCGAGGTTGGAGATCGATAGAGCTGACAGGAGCGCATTCGATAGAAATATTAGAATGGATTCCATGGTGGCTGATTTTGGTTTAGCTGTGAAGGTTTGACGTGCGAGCTGTAGCCATCAAGAGTGAAAAAAATGTAGGGACCCAACTTATTTAACAGTTACAAGAATCAGCCGCTGATGGATCATCATGAGCCGCAGTGCTCGCAGATTACGCGGAATCGTCTCCCAGACATTTGCCTTTCGCAGGCAATTGCTTTTCAGCTGACTGAGAATATCAGCACCAACGTGGTTAGTGGCCAGTGGCTCGATCGTCAGCCATATTTTAGTCTTTGAGATTCCAAGGTGATCCAGTAAGCTTCACAGATGTCGACCTTATGCAAGCCACATTTGAAATCAAACTGTGGTAACTTTTGCGACATGGAGCTTAATGGATGGGTTGACAAAATTAGAGCAAAGAGACAAAGAATCAGCCTGGTGGCCCTACAATCAGCTAAGCCACGAGGTGTCCCACGCAATAACATACGTGAGCATCGAAGAGCGGCGGCGAGACATCCGCCTACGCAGTTAAAGATCGGCAAAGTTTTTGGACTTGGAGTACTGTATGCATGGGATTGATCCGTGCCTCGTGAATTTGATATGGTGCGTGGGTCGTTAGGTGCGGATAAATGAAACCGCAAATCCACTGCCGACTGTATTATTGCGGCGTAGACATGCATCCGTCGTATGTGCCCCAGCAGGGAAAGTATTGGTATCTTCCTGAAAATTGTCTATAGCTCTTTGCTACGAGTAAGGACTAAAAGGTATACTCGAAGGCAAAAACAGATAGGAGTTTGGCACTGACAGTGTAGATCTCGCGCCACATGTGAATGTGTTGCACTAGCCGCATTTGGTTGACCTACCTTAGTCACAACCTTCGCAACTGCATATGCTCGCCTGCGTAAGTGTGGTTCTCCTTGCACTGGGGCTGTAGAGATACCGCCTGTATGCTGAGGTGTGCGATTTTTCCCACGCTACGAAGTAATTGCATCCTTGAACGTTCTGGCCTTGTGTCAACTCTTCAGCCGCATGTCAAGATGACTTTCTCCCCAGGGCTAGACTCAAGCGATTTCAACAAAAGACTTTGGATTCAGCAAAAGGACTGAATAATTGAGCAGCACGGCTTTAGATCGATGACTGTAGTTTCCTACCCTAGCTTGTTCTCGATCCGACGCTTTCTAACTTGTGTGATGGCTATTATCTGTAGAGCCAATCCGCAGTCGATCGAGAATGCAGAGCAGAGGCGGCAGATGATACTCATTCGAGAACTCAGCCTCAGTCAAGGCATACTGGCTCAGTCGCTCACCCCTATCGACCTATGGCAATACTTGTAGCAGCGGCAAAAGATCTTGTCCGCCCACTGACGGTGAAGTGGCGGATCGTCGGCGGGAAGGGGTACGAGGGCGGCTGCGCACGGTCCATCCGCGTCTACACCAGGTGTAGGGAAACGTCTGAGCCAATCCTTTAGACGCCCATGAGTTGGTTTCATCCCCAACCCATCCCTTTTCGGTATGAAATCTCAAAGCCTCTTCAAAGCCTCCGTCAAGCCCCCTTCGGCAGGGAGACGCGATCCACAAAGGTACAACCAGCTAGCAATCGCCTTCCCGATAAGCCAATGCAAGCCCTCCAAACTGGCCGGCCCGCACCAGGACGGAGGCGGCACAGTAGGATGAAACCATCGTGAACGCTTAGTCTCGTGTTGTATTCTCTCGTGCTAGATGACCTTCAGGCCATATATTACATTACTAGAAGTATTCTCTAAATGTTACACTTTCGTTGGTTCGCGTTTCTATGTACTGCACGCCTTTACTATACGAATAAGCATAGCTCAACCTTATTTTTTATTGTTTAATCTCAACAGCCTTCCAGCTGGAGTCTAATGTGTCTTCTTCAAGTTCTTTAATGTTCCGAAAGCACCTATGCGACTCCCTCATCGGTCGATACAGAGCATCCAAGCAATCCCTAGCATCCACACAGCCTTCGACTCGAATTACGAAGAGATCCAACTCAACGACAGTCCACAGGAGACCGCACGCGAAGGCACAGGAGACGGCATCGAAGTCGTTCCCCTTGAGCGACAAACTACCTCTTGTGCGAAAATTCTCAGTCCGTGCCAAGAGGAGAAAGAAGTAATCTCTTCAATCGAGATAGATCTCGAGCGATGCTCCAAGCCCTTGCCAGCCTTGCCACTTTCTAGATGGGAACGAGTTCTTGTACGGAAGCGTGTCATCGCTTTTTGCGGGTTGTTGTTGATAACACTATTATCAATTGGGCTTTGCTTTGTATTTGTGAGAAGCAGTCCTTTGCACAGGTACGTTCAACCCGCCTGGGTTTCACATAGTACTATTAAGCTTACGCCCTTCTCCGTAGTCGTTCGGAATCCAAATCACCTTCGACACCACCAGATAACGCGACGCCCATTCAGCGTGGAACATTTGCTATTCCTATATCAACACCCGATAAACAGAGCTCAGCCTGTCTTGGAAGAAAAAATGAATCATCTGCATGGCAATGCGCAGCAAACACCGTGTTTCAAATCAGTATACTGCCGTCAGCCCCACAACAGGCTTCTTTGACGATGGTCTCTCTTAGTGTACCTTCGAACTCAACTCTCCCCTACGGGCCTCAAGCCCCAGATACTGGACCAGTGGAGTTGTATCTTGCAGAAGGTCAACAGTCTCCTAGTGATGGACCAGTTTATGGCTTTCGAGCAAATTTCACTCGCTTCATGTTCCTGAGGGAGAGTGAATTTGGAGCTCAACAATACGAAACCGGTACCGAGGCAGAGGTAGGACCAACTACGGTAGCGAAGGGGGACAAACTATGGCAGTGTGCGTTTGATGAGACGGTTTTCGAGGGATTCATCTACGCTAGCCTTCCGTCCTCTTCATCCGATCGAAATATGCAAGACTCTCGGAACCCGCTTCGATTGCCTTACATACCATACGTGATAAGGCTTTTCGAGCACAAGTCATCTCATACTACTAATACATATTGCCAAAAGATGGAAATGCTGCAGAATGGGACTATGGAAGCTCACTCAGAAAAAGTCATGCTGGATTTAACTGAAAATGGTTCAGCCGGGCTTGGAATAATAGGACGCGCTGCGTGGCGGAGGCAGCAGACCGTTCCCAAATCTTCGTGCCTGTGTCAATGGGTAGCACCATAATAGCCCTGTGGGGCTGCTTGTGCGGCAGAAAAGTCTTGAAAATGGTACAGCAGTGGAAGCCACCAAATCCCCTTTAGAAGATGTGAAGATATTATGTATCTTAACTCGACGAAGTCAACAAAGCTAGATATCCTGTAGATGATTTCTTAAGTTCTTAAGCTAGTTAGTGGTAATATTACTATTAGAAATTCTATCAAATAATTGAAGCTTTTTAGGAAATTTCTTTTTTTTTTTTCCATTTCGATAACGCAAGAATCGGTTAACCCAACTTTTGAGTTCTGGAACCGTGAATCTGCAACAGCTAGACCTTACTATGCCGTGACTATTACTTGATGATTTAACAAATAGTTCTCAACAAGCTTTGGTCGTGTGCTCAAAATCACATATAAGAAAAACCTAGCCTCTACTCTGTAATCGCAGTCACAGCAGCTCCGAATCCAATCACAATGAAAGCCACATTCATCCTTACAGTCCTTTTCGCTTCAATTGCGCTCGCGCGCCGCCGCCCCGAAAGGCCCTGGAAAAATAAACTCTCAGTTTCGAAGGGACCCGACCCCTTCGTTGCCAATGGACCTTTACAATGCCCATTCCCAGATCCTATCTACTTTGGAGTTGGTCATTGCAGTCGCGGCAGAGGAAATAAGAATTGCGACTGGCTCTGCAAAACTGAAGCCCCTTTCAAAAATTGCAATCCAATGTACGTGAAGGGTAAAGTCAGGAGACTTGATTGCCCCAAGTCTTACGAGAAGCGCTGCCAGTGCAAGTGCATTGAGAATACAAACAAAGGTACGAATCATGTCTCAAATAAGTCTATACACTAACAGTAATTCATAGCGGGTCCAAGAATTTTCTGTTAATACGTAAATAAAGTCAAGTTCTAGAGACAAATCAATAGGACAAGAAGTCTCAGCGCGAAAGAGAACCTTTTTGTTCCTTTTTCCCATGGCGTCTATGATAAATAATGAAGGTTAGAGCTGTAATGATAGTTTTTTTACTTAACTTTTGCCTGAACCTTTATTTGGCAGCTGGTGAGCCCTTAGAGGGAGATATTAATGTCCTTTTCTGGCTTCTCGCCATGGAGCACCCTCAACTTGCCTTGGCAAGACTCGTTGATCTCAATCCCAAAGTCGTAGTCAAACACATATTGTGTCATGTACTCTCCATTATTTACCTGGGCTAGATTCTCTTTCGTGACCTCCCTCCAGTCCTGCATCTCGGTAAAGATTACGCCTATGCCCTTGCTTGTGTGCCTAATAAGTCGGCGCTGTCCTGCCAGCTCTGGGACATACAGACTGGCTTTTTGGCTATTCCGGGAGTACCGTATTGTGTTTTTGAAGACGTCCGAAGGACATCGAAGTATCATGGACTTCTCTTGCTCGATAATGTGGTTCGGCTCTTCGATTCTGGCGAGCCCATTGACATCGTATTTTTATCTTGCCTTACAGGTGAATTTGTTCGTTACTTGCACATCGCGAAGATTTCGAAAGTTTACGAGCCTATCGCTATAAATGCACCTCCCTGGAACTTTTGATCTTGAAGGGTCTAAGAAAGAAGAACGATGTATAAAGAAGTAAATTAAGCCTGCTTCCATAATCTTTGAAAAGTAAAGAAATCATAATCTTACTTAGCAAATAGGGGAAATAACTGATGTCACCCTTTTATTTCTAATGTTTTTTTTCGTGATGTGCGAGCGAAAGCATTCTTGTTGGGCTCGAGAGGCAGTTTCCAACCTCGGAACCACGCGACGCTCAACTTTGGAATTCTGATAGAAAATTAAACAATAGTACATTTCTTTCTTTTCAACAAGTCTAAGAGCAAGAGTATAAATAGAAGTGTGCTCTCAGACTTTGAAATCATGACAGTTGTTTTGCAATCACAAACTCCTATTGAATTACCATCACTCTTCACTCTTCAACCACAACAACAATTTAATCAAGATGAAATTCGCCACCATTTTCGCCTTCATCTTTCTTCCATTCTTGTCCATCACCAGCGCGCGCCCGGGTCCCATCAATGACCACAATAACACAACTCTGGTCGAATATGAAGCTGACCTAGGTGGCTTAATATTCGACACTCTCGGAAATGGTGAAGCAACTGTTGCCACCCGTAACAAGAGATGTGCCAACAGCGCTATCGAGTATCGTGTGAGTGGTTGCAATCTCAAAGTGTCATGGGGGCACGACAGGTGTGGTAGAGCGTGTCGAGAATCAGGCGCGAACATAAATTGCAAACCAGGAACAACGACGTGGAAGCTATACAAGGGTGGCCTTTGCATATTACCTTTGTTCAGGAGATGCAGGTGCTGCTGCGTACCGAAGTGATAGGGGTTTAGAGACAAATGTAAGATTTCTTTTCACCTGACATTGGTCTATCTAACTCACTTTTATCAGACAGGGCATCTCTGGAGCGAATATTAATTGAACCTGTCTTCAAAAATTTGTATTTGTAGGATTGTAAATAATATTTAAATGTGTATTTATTCCTTATTCCTTGATCTACATGATGTCGAAGAGCTATCAACTCTGAAATTGAATCAATCGAAGGAAAATACAGTTCAAAGGGCGAAATTTACTGGAAGCTAATATTATTCAATGCTCAGGTATTTAAAACCACCAGATCTCGTCCTCTAGTGCATCTTTCTACTATTGCGGACACGGCTTCTCAGTATCCCATTTTCTCCACCCCGCCGCCTCCTGTACTATCTCATAATATATGATCAAACTAGGTAAGATGAGGCCAATGACTTGGAAGGAAACAACAAATAACAAAACACCCATACAACTCATACCCACCCAAAACATCATCAGGTGAATGGGGTGTAAAAGGAATCCTACAAAACTAGAGCTAGAATGAAATTTGGCCGGTGCTGTGTCCGTAGAGTTGGCGGCCCTTGATTCAGAGTCTGACTCTTTTCTAACGTGTTCATTCTAAAGGCTGATAGCGAAACCTATCATGTTGATACATTCCATAACTGCTTCCCAGAAGAACTGTATTCTGAGATAGGTTGAGAAAATGCGCAGTCCATTCGAATGCTTGGCGTCGGTAAGTAATGTAGTTTGCAGCTGTGCTGCTACTTGCATGTACAGACCTGGCCTAGCTTTTACATAAAAATCTTGTTCAAACATACTCGGTATGCGCTTCATTTCAGAAGTCTGGCTGTCTGCTCTTTCCTCGAGACAGCCGGGTTGCCGGCAGTCGTTCTCGTTGCAGGGTCGGATATTCGGCAAAAGAGTCCACTGCTTATTAACAAGATACAGAACGAATGTTCTTAACAACGCTACAAGGCCAGATATTGTTAGTAAAGACATGGCCATGTCCGTTACTGCGGCTCCACCTGACATGAATCTTCGCCATAGGAGGAGCGCAGATCGGGTATACTGCGCAGAGAGGATGATTGTGCCGAAAATCCGGGCATACCACTTGAGATCCCGTGGTAAAGACTCGGCCTCGATATGTTGTGAGTTGACATGCCGCAGAGGCATTCTGGCTGTAGAAGGAATATAGACCCGAACGGCACACATAACCGACAATCGTTCATTGGCGCCCTTTTCTCCTGTCCACTGGGGAGGTAATAGCCCACTCATGACAGTTATTTCAGAGAGCATAGCAAGTGTGAAGGATAAAAAGCGTTGAGAGTGGGGTGATTATGACACCCATCATTCTGAAAAGCTCTCTTCTCCATGACTCTGACCCAGTCAAGAATCCCAAGTGACCATTGACTCCAACCGTGGTGAGAGCGGCGGCAAACAGCTTTACGAAAGCGCTTGTCCGGGTTCTGCGGCCATCTTCAGGACATGATTTGTGGAATGTCTCGGTATCAGTGAGCGCGACGCTATGATATTCGAGGGCACGGGTAACATAGAAGACGGATAATGTAATAATTACAAGAAGAGTGTTCGCCCTGAGTAATGATTGGAAAGGTGGGTTGCATTTGGTTTTAATGGCAGTGCTCGGCGTTGAATGATTGCGTTCAGGTGAGAGGAGGCTCCAAATGGAAGTAGTTCCAAGAAATTGAACTGGTAGAATCCATGCGAGGAGTCTTGTATTAGGTCGCCTCGCTCTTAATGTAGTGCAGTACTGTTGCAAGAATGTGCCGAGTTCTCCTGATGGTGGAGCAGGAACCTGCGTTGAGGCGCTATTACCTGCTGTAGAACTGTCGACGGATAGCTCGATTTGCATCTCCTCAGTTTTGACCATCATATCTTAGTTCCATGAATCCAAGTTGATGTTAGAGTGGATCGTGCAAGATGAAGGACGTTGTTGTGAAGAGTGGCTGAAGAGAGGCAGTGTACATAAACTTCTGCATATTGCAACTTTAGTTGCCCCGGGATTTGACCAATAGAAGCCTGTGATCTACAGAAAGAGGATATTGCATGTACACTAAGTTGATCCTAGCCACCCGATGAACCGGTGAACAACAATTACGTGATGTCGGATTTACTGAACGTCTAGATTTCTACCAGGGTAGGAATGTCATTAGAAGAAAATCTTAAAACTTCTGCATGATTCACGATTTTTAGGTAGATCATAGCCCGAGCTAGTCTAGACGGTTTACAGACTACGTGCCCCTCTTAATGTTCCCTAGGAGATCTTTATTACGTGCACCTTTCCTGTTGGCTATACATATTCTATTTGAGGCTTGGAAGATAGATACTATCAGTCTCCACACCGATTACTTTTGACCACTTGTTCCCCCGCCAAAACCAACAGTATATCTAGTGAAACAGGGTTGACCGCTGGTATCAAATGCTCGGATTTTGTCTCTATCAGCACTGACGTGACATAGAGTATGACGAGTAAAGAAAGCCGAGCCGGTAAAGCAGTGCCACTTTTAATAATTACTTCAACCCCGATAACTACAAAGGTGAGCTCTCAATAACTTAATGAATGATAAGTATGCACATCTATCGAAGAGGTAGTGTATGATAACCTGAACTCATCATCACTTCAATATCTTCGCTCATCACGAACCACAAGGCGCAGACCATGGATATTACCATACTCTCAAACAACTCACCATATCATTCCAGCACTCCGATGAAGGGAGTTGACGAGTGACCCTCACGGGCCCGAATTCGCGGGATGATCGCCACAACGCCGCAATCACACCTCACCGCTATAAAGCAAAAACAAAAGAAAACATCAAACCCACCACGCCTCACCGCCCTCCTCCCAACCGGGCAACCAGCCCACCTTCCCACTCCAATTGCCTCACCAGCGACAAGCCCGCATGAACCTGCAACGCCCCCAATGAACCCCTTACACTCGTGACCTACCATCCACCATCCACATCCACATCTCTGTTCCCGCCTACACAAGGCTGAGCCACATACACCTCTGCCGCGCCTGCATAAGCGAGCGACTTTCCATCCCACCACTTCTGAAGCATTTGCTCCAGTATCGGCGTGGGGGAAGGGGGCTGTACGAGAGGAAGTGATGGCCGTCTAGTTCTGGTACCGACGGTTACGCCCGGGATGAGAAGATATGCTGTGGAAGGTGTTAGCATGTGGGGATTTCCTTCGGGTTCTGCTACTTGTATCTTTTGGAGTACGCAGAAGCGAGATTCAGGGAGACCCGAGGAAGGCGTTTGGTACATTTAGTGATCAAGAAAGAGGTTAGGTGGTATTGGAGGGGCGTGGGAGTACATGCGGTGTAGTGATGTCTACGATGATGGGGCTGCTTGATTGGGTATAGCGTGTCAAGGACATAGGGACGTCGTCGTTGATGTCGGAGAAAGCTGTATTCGCGACATATGTGCTTGCGTTGTGATGATTGTTTGTGTTAATAGTGGGTAAGTGAACTGATTGCTTGATTACTGTTAAAACCCTTAGTGCACCCTAACTTACAATCGTTGTGGACATACATAATGCATCATCAACCGACGTGATTTAGCAATTCAGTAAGAGAGAGCACTGTGCAATTAATTCAAAGATCGGATTGGATAGCGCCTAACAATTAAGTATGCTTGATAGCCTGATATAAACGCGCAATCAGGACTAGAACGAACACCCCTAACAGTCACTAACAATTAGAGGAAGCTTCGCCCGGGTGTCTGATATAGCACAACTTGCACTTTCAAGCCTCCGTTCATCTGGGCCCTGTCAGCCCAAAGTGAGTCCGTCGTTTAGACAACAAAGCACTTTTCCTGCCTTTGGAAGTAACAGTATTCCCGTAGTACTACAAATCGGCTGCACGGCGCAAGCACCTGCCGGACGAACACCACACTCATCATTATCAAAACCTTAGCGGGACCATGAACCAGGACAGCCAGAAAGATCCTCAAGCTGGAGTATCCACCTGTAGGGCAACGGGGACCCGCATGTCGAAACGACCACCTGACGATATGCCTTTCTTTCCCTCACCACTATTGCTCTTAGCCCTAGTTTGCATCCACTGCCTGACCGCGATCCCAATCGATATCCCGCGTGCCTCGACCCAGCGACAACGCAGCCAGCACCATGGCCTCAACATACTTAACCGACGCCGACGGAGTAGATTTTGAGTTTTGCGGCTGCATCCCCGCGATTGGCGTGCCAGGCATCGGAGGTCTTAACGGTCTAACGCTCGGCGCTCCACTAAGTATCTAGTGCGGAGCTGTCGAACCGGAGGCACGGAGGTGTCCAGTAGCAACACAGATAAGTCAATTCAAATTCCCGGCCTGGGGAGCGTATCCTAAACCCAACATGGGCAGCGGGGAAGTCGGACGGGGTCAAGGCCAAGTACCGCGATGCAGGTTCGAGGGGGGCCAGGGCTAAATGCAGGTTTGACGATGGATGCGATCAACGAAGCAGCTTGTTCTTTGCTCGCTGATAACCGACATTCTGCGTTGTTTTCCTTCTGCCTTTCTTGCCCGCTGCCCCCTTGCCCCCTCGCTCAGCTATCATCTTATCAGCTGGGCTACAGAAACTTTAATTGTACGCGACACCCGAGGGAAGCCGGTACTTGCGGTGTGCGAGTGGCAGTGTCAGACTTCGCCCTGGGGGATGTATCGGCTCAAGTTCTATTGTGAGTGTCTTTGGGTGTCGATGGATGAAGTACATTGTGGGAGAGGGCCAATGGGGAACAGAGGAACACCTCCTGCGACCCTCGAATGACGATTAGCACGGGGGCCCCTGGGGGTGACAGTTCCGCTCGCTCACAAGGTTTGCTTGTTAGTGAACTGCAGTGGGCGCTAGGAGGTCGGATGCTTGGTATGGTCGGAGCAAGTGGAGGGGTGTAGTGCGGGGCAGCCATTGGTGATATTCAACAGATCATGAGCCGAATTGTCACAATAAAACAACAAAGTGTGGTGGGTCCGCTATGTGAATATCGAGCGGCGGTGTGAATTGGAGATGAGAAATTCGTGGGTGGCGAGCCAATGGAGATACTTAGGCGTACTTGCCATAGAGGATGTGGAGGGGTTCGTCGTTCTTGCCGAGTATTTTTGTCTGGAAGCTACGTCAGCTGCGAACACGCAAAGCTGAGAACGAATGACGGTAACCCAATTCACTGTATTTCAGCCTTCGGAACCTTGGTATGTGGGCACATGTCTGTTTCGGTTTTTTTTTACTAGTCCAGATCAATGCCCAGGCAGCGAATTAGTACCGTATTTCCCCAGTCTTGGACAGGAGGTCTTGGTGAATCTCATTTTGTATTGCCGATAGTGAGCGCGTAGTAGCTTACACGGTATTCCTTGCCGGGGAAGCTTCAACTCTGTCCCTTGAACACGCCAAGGACAGATTCGTTCTTAGTCTCCAATATCGACAGCTTCACAGGGCCAAATGGATCCGCTTGCCCGTACTTCGTCAGTTCGTCCTGCTGAGGACAAAACACCTCCATGTGAGAAAATAGGACCGAAAAAATGAAGGTCACATTTGAGATTCTGACTCGGAGCCCCAACATGTCCCGTGCAGCTCTAGTGAAATAAGTACATACAGCAGGTACATACCACCTAAAATGACAAGAAACGGGCACTCTAAGCGAGGCTCATGTATGCATCCGATCCGTTCGTCGCATTCGAGCAAGGCTAGCCGGCGACATCAGGCTGCGCAAAATCTGAGACAAACAGAGTGAGGAGGGCCGACACGTCGAGACCGGTCCATATCTTCATTGGGTGGGTCCTATGGCCAGGGACATGCTTATGTTGTGTAGGTTAGTAAGTACAGTACACATTTTGCCAGCCAGGCAGAGTGGGCAGCATAGCAAGTCCATGCAAAGGAATGACTTGCCCAAGTGGCCATAATGCAAACTACGGTCTTGGCGCGATGCAAGGCATTACTGTAGTGCAATGTCGCAGATCGATCCTAGTTCCCGACTCAGGGCAATGGCAAATTGATGGTAGATGTGGGAAACTAGTCTTCACTCGTACTGGTATTACATTGACAGAGGTGTAGGGCTAGGAGTAGGAGAGGCCTCTGGGCTTGTCGTCATTTGTGGCTTGACTGGGAACATGTCTGGCGCCATAGAGTAATACTGAAAGCGGGAAGACATGTGTCGTAGGCAATCCCCTCCTCGTGAGAAGGCTCTTTTACAATTGGACATGGACTGGAATGAACTGCCTGGCAGTCTTATCTTCCAAAGAAAAGTACACTAACGAGGCCCGGTTGCTTTTTCCGGGGAATGGCTTGTGTGTGACTTCTGCAGGGACGGTGGCACAAATGTTTTCGTGGCTGCGAGTCTAGTTCCACCCGTTGAAAGCATCGTCGATAGCAGGAATGCATACGATGATCATCAACACTAAGCAAGACGAGGTCAGAGAAGGGGAAATGGACGGTCAGATGGATCGACTAGAGCAATGAAGGGGGTTTAGCTGCTCTATACTTGCTTAAAGGCATACGGAAACAAGTGGCGAGTCATTGTATTCAAATCGCAGGCGAGACAAGTCGCCCATGTGTTTACCGTTTCGGGCACGGGCACACACAGCCTACGGGCGGAAGTGCACAACACCAAAAGCGCCGGTTCGAGGGCTTGATGTTGAAAGACGCCATGCAGCGCAAGTGGGCGAATCAGGCTGACACCTGGGGTTACACACAAGGACGATGGGGCATGAGATCAAAGTATCGCCAACCATGTGTGGCTACCATCGGCTACACACAGTATGGAGGGGCTGTGGATAATGGGAGAGTAAGTACATATCTAGTGGGAGTGGAATTGAGGGAAAGGGAGACAACCCTGGATGGCTCCACGTGGCGGTGGTTAGAGGACGGGGCGTCACAGTTGGTGGGGAGGTAGAGTGATTGGTGTGTGTGGTCGCGTAAGGCAAGCAAATGGAAGTACCGGTGTTGATTGTCACTTTGTTCACCTTACAGTAGTTTCTCAGGCCCCTCGGTGGGTGATGGCAAAGGGTCGTCACTCTCCATCGCTGGCAAGATGAAAGGTGATTGGGCAGGCCAAGAGGAAATAGCAAAAAAAAAGGCCATAACCCAAGGATAGGACCGGGGATATGGATGCGAGGCAATACCGATGGATCGTCCATAAGGTGGTGAACATGAGTTATGGTCCACGTGCGCGTCTCAAAGGCGGATCATGGCCGTGGGTGGGAGCGGCTCTGGAGGCGCTGTGATGCGTTGTCGTCGCCTTGGGCAAAAAGGCAAAGGCAGAGGCAAAGCACACTGGGAAAAAGCAGCAAGACGGTGTAGTTCGTTTTTCTTTTCTGACAGCTTCCGGAGGGGGGTGGCTTCGGCATGCCGAGGGCTTCTACCCATTAGATGGTGATTGGCAGGCACACGCCGGTTGTCTGGCTGATCTAAATGCTGACTTGGAAGACGCTCGCATGTTGGAGGGTTGTTCGACAGGGAACCGGCTCTAGTGTGTGTGCGCAGCGGATGGAATAGTGTGTGTGGGGCACACATATCAGCTGTCGGAGCAACTTGGCCGTTCGGCGGCTTGGAGAGCAATGGAGAAACAGAGGCAGAGAAGCATGTTGTTGTTCGTACATGCGGCCACCAGTAGTGAACGGCGGTTCGAAACTCGCACCCTGGGGGAGTTGTTGCCGGCGACGAGGGAGTGGCCCACGGTGCACTGCTGCGACCCAAAGAGCGAGGCCCGAGCGTGTGATTCGCTGCAGGACGGGTAATCCAGCGCCAACGCGGTGGACTGGGGTGGAAGCGGCCGCAAAGCTGGCCCTGATGGTCTGTGGTCTGAGGTCTGTGGTCACTGGTGGTTTCTGCTGTTCGTCTCTCTGTGCTCTGTGCGTCCTTGGTCATCTCTTGGACTTGGGGCTCTTCCTCTTCCTCTTCCTTCTGACGAAGACTGCGCCATCAACCATGAGCCACCCTGCGCGGTGAGCAGCGGGGCCGCAAACATTGCACATGGAGCCGAAAACTACTAGGCGTGCTGGGCGGCGCTCCCAACCCCAACAGGGCCGGTTTGCTTGTGAATGTCCGCAACAGAGCGATATCAACTGAACAGCCATACACAGCCTGGGGCTCGACGCGTAGAGGCCGCTTGCAGTAATAGCCTGAAGCTTCGCGTTGGCCTGCCAGGGGTGGGCAGGGCAGCAGAAGGGGAACAAGCAATGGCGTAGCGGCGTGCGAGCACCCGATCGCAATCGCCATTATTTGCCATAGTGCTGTAGCTCGGCCAGGCTGAGCGTGCCCTCTCGAGAGTGGGTGTGAGCGAGTGCCTGTGGGTGTGGTGTGGGTGTGCAGGGTGCTCTAGGGTAGGGCAAGACAAGACAGGGAAGTTCAGGTATGGCTCTGGGCCCACCGCCGCCGTGTGGATGAGAGAGTGAGAAAGGGTCTGTGGCCCGTGGTGTGCAGACTGCAGACTGTGGCCTGTGTCTTGTCTTGTCTCGAGTCTGTGAGGTCGTGGTCGTGGTCGCGGCCGTGGTCGTTCTGCGGCCCACAGATTGCAGAGAGGCTCTCACTCGCGGTAGCCATAGTCCATCGTCCATCCCACATCCCACGCTGGTGGTGGGGAGCGATCGCGCTGGCTAGGTGGGCCGTGTCTCGTCTCAAGTCTGCCCAAAGATCGCTGGGCTGGTTGGTGACTTTGGGACTGACTTGGACGCCAACTGCAACCGTGACTGGAACTGGGAATGGGCAAAAGCCATGAAGCGACACGGGACAGGCCAGCAGGCCCTCGACAGGGCCAAAAGTCCAAAACGGCTCAACGTGGCCGGCCTATATCAACCCCTAGTAAGAGCTGGGCTGAGCAGGCAAGCCTTCCGCAGAGCAATGGGTGGTCGAGTGTCGCAGACAGAGTGCCTGAAGCCTGAAGCCGAAGGGCAAGGAGCGAGACGTGCGCATGCCCCGTACCGTACCGTACCGGGCTGTGATCTGGAGTTCTGGAGACGGACGGGGAAGTTGACCAGCCATCAGCAGCAGTGCCGGTATGTCTGTACACATATGTATGTGTATGTACAGTCAAGTTGATGGAGCAGGCCGGCACTGGAACTGGAACTGGGACTGGGACTGGGTTTGTGCGCACAAAGAGATACAACAGCACGCACCGCAGCTCTGTGGCTCGTTGGCTGAGCAGTACACTGTACAAGTAGCAACAGCAGAGCGGAGCGGGCCCCGCCAAAGGCGTCATCGCAATCGCCTCAGTCGAGTCCCCCAATGATTGTCTGCTTGCCCGCTGGCCTCCCTCCAAAGCCCAGCGCTGGCCTGTGACAAGTTATCACTCTTTCGCTCGCTGTGCGACCCTGGGTGTTGCTTGGAAGTGGTGAAGATGCCGAGGGGTGCTGGGAGTGTGCTTGCACAATGATCAACTCGTCTGCGGTTCCTTGTCCGAGTTGAGTCGGGAGCCCAGTCCCAACGTTCTGTACTTGCTTACAGCAGCAAACGCGCGCAGAAGTCGCTGCTGCTGCTGGCTTCTGGCTTCTTGCTTCTTGCTTCTTTGCGACTGAGGAAGCTGCTGCCCTGTCTGGGTCGTGGATTTAGCATAGTTATCCTCGACCACTCGACCACTCGACTCTCGACCATATCACACCCTCTGCACACCCTCTTTCGGTCCTTTCGACTACCCCTCCTCCTTCCTCCTCCACACTTGTTCTCGTTTTTGTACTGTCGCGCCGAGAACACCCTCCCACAACTCAAATAGACGCATATAGACGTCCACGAACCGTGCCGTGTGTGCGCTGCTCTCCTTCCCTCCCTTGCGGCCGCAAATCTCATCAGATGCTGCTATCGCCGCTGTCGCTGCCCACCACGACTGTTTTTGCATCCATTGCCCACTCTGGTACTGCTAGTACTGCTGTTGCTGCTACTGCTATCAATACCAACACCACATCGACGCGCGCTTTCGTGCTGCTGCTGCTGCTGCTGCTGCTGCTGCTGCTGCGGCTCCTCCATCGTCACCGTCATCACGATAGCACGACCACCACCACAACTACCACCCGCCATCGGCCTACAGTAGCTTACCTACCCACACACACCTAGTCGACCTCGCTGCGCCCTTATCCCCGACGCCTGACGACGCTTCCTACAGGCGTTGCTAGTCCCCGGCCCTGCTCCCGCAGCCCGCGCTCATTGGCCAGCGCTGTCCTGTGCCTCGCAGCCCCCAGTCGTCGAGGGCGATCCGGCTGGGCTCTCGCTCTGGTCCTGGCTTTGGTCCTGGGTCTCTCGCAGTCCTGGGCTGGCTCTGGCGCTGTCTCTTGCGTTGGCGTTGAGATTGGCTCGCTGTCTGTGTCTCGCCGTCTCGTTGGCTCTGGCGCTGGGCTCTGCCGTTCGAGTCCACGCTCCACGCTCCTCGCGCTGCCGTCCAAAATCCCCCTCCGCGTCGCCCGCATCATTGGCCTCAGCGACCGTTGTCCTTTCCAAAATTTCCCAATCATTCTGCAGCCTCTGCTGCTACTGCATGCGCATTCCTTGACGACCCGGCTCGCTCTCTAGCGCCCGCCTGGCTCTCCCTCCCTTTTTCCTCCGCTTCGCTGCCTGGTCTCATATCAGGCCCAGCCAGCCGCGCTCTGCTCCCACTGGCCCGTTCTGCTCCAGCTTGCTCCAGCTTGCAGACGTCGTTCTGTCGCGCCGCGCATCGCATTGCTGCTTCGCTGCCCTCCTCCCCCCCCCTCTCCATTTCCTTTTCCATTCCCGTTCCTCAGCATTTCCCAACGCTGCGCGCGCCCCCCGTCCGCTTCCACGTCCACCATTGCCGCCGCCGCCGCCTCCTCCACCACCACCACCTCCTCCTCTTCTTCTTCCTTTTCTCGGTCTGCTGCATTTCCGCCATTGCAGCGCTGCTGCATCTAGGCCTGCGTCGACCAAGACCTGTACTGCATCCACTGCATTTTGTTTTGATCGTGCTGCGCGCCAATCCTCTCGCGTGCGACCGCAACGCAGCCTCCACTGCTGGCCTCGCCTGGGCATAACGACGTTTCGAAGCCGTTTTACCCCCCTAGAGCCGCTCTCTGCGCGCGCGCCCTCTCATCTATTTGGCTTCCATCGTCCCAACTCACAGCTTCCTCGCATTTGCTCGCTTCGCAATCCCCGACAGCCCAACTCGCCACTTTCTCGGTCGTTCTGTTGTTGCAGTTCCTCGTAAATCGCCCTTCTCCTAGTAACTCGATTCACTCTCCCGTCTCGCACGCCGCCTTTCTCTTTGTTCCTCCCACCGTCAAACCATCACCGTCGCCAACCAGCAACCACCCCGACCGCAACCATCACCTACTACCACAACGACGACAACGGTTACCGCAATACCGTCTCGTAAATAAGAAAGAATGGCCGGTGGGCCGAGCCCGAGCAGCACCAGTCCGTCGAACCTCTCTAATAGCCCGTTCCTCCACGGCTCCCTCAGCAGCTCTACCTCCTCTTCGCCGCCAAAGCAACCTTTCCCGCTCCAAAACACCATGACTGCCGACGTCTTTGTGGCGTCGCATCCCTACAACCTACCAGGCGCTATCGGTGGGGAGCGCAGGACCTCAGACAAAAATGGGCTGTCGCTACTGTCCTTCAGCGACCCCGAAACCAGCCCTGACCCCAAAGGCCAGCACGCCATTTTTCTGCGTAAGCTCCCCAATACCAGCGATCGCGACGCTGTGCGCAACATCCTCCTCTTTGCCAAAGACCTCATTGATTGCGAACTGGTTTCCGCATCAAAGTTCCCCGACGACAAGGGCTTTGCGTCTGCCATCGCTCATTTTCGAACTTTGGAAGGCGCAAAGGAGGCTCGGGACCTTTTGCATGGTAAGCGCAATGCCTCCAACGATGCGGCGCTCATTGTAGAGCTAGTTCAGGAAGGCGTTCCTGGAACGATAGGCTCGCGGCGCAACACAGTTGACAGTCAATCTGCGCGGCAAGGATCCGTTCCCACTACGACTGGGATTACCACAAATGGTCGACAATCATCGCGATACAATGGTACCTTTCAAAATATGGAGAAGATGTCCCCACCAAATGGTACCCCAGGTCTTGGCAACGGGGAATTTCCGGTACAGAATCTATTCTCCCCCACGTCCCCAGTTTCTACCTCGTTCAATCACCGCAATCTAGGGAAATCTGTCATCAACGATGAGGCTGATGACGATGATGGCCTATTGAATGAGTCCATTGGATACGCCACCGGCGGCCCACCTGAACGGACAGCTCTCCCACGAAGGACAACCAACCCTAATAACTCGATCCCCGTTTCTCGTTTTGCTACCTTATCGCTCAATACGAACAATGTTAACGGAATGAACTCCCCTCCAATCCAAAACTATGCATCTCCCCGGTCGACCGCTACGATGCAACCTCCAGCCACTGCAATGTCTGGCATGTCTACGCACAATTTGTCTTCACCAATGGGCCCTATTGGGCCGAATAATAGCTACCAGCAATATCCGCAACACTTCGCAAGGCCCACGTATCCTCCTGTTAACCCCGCGGATCAAAATCCACCATGCAATACTTTGTATGTTGGTAATCTACCCCTCGACACCTCGGAGGATGAGCTGAAGGCGCTGTTCTCCAAGCAGCGAGGCTACAAACGCCTTTGTTTCCGTACCAAGCAAAATGGCCCCATGTGTTTCGTTGAATTTGAAGATACTTCTCTGGCCACTAGAGCACTGAACGAACTCTACGGCCATCCTTTGCACAACTCAGTAAAAGGTGGAATTCGCCTCAGCTTCTCTAAGAATCCCTTAGGTGTACGCACTGGCCAAAACACTAGCATGGGCCCCGCCTCTGCAATTACGCCTACTACTCCTCTATCTGGATTCGGTGGCGGCGGTAATATTGCTGCTCCTCCGGGATTCACGACAGCTACCGGTCCTCCCCCAGGACTTTCAGCACCTCCAGGGTTATCGACCCCAGTCCACACAAATGGATCTTCGGGTTTTGGCATGTACTCCAACGGTGGTTTTGGCATGGCACCAAACGACATGGCAAGCCCTATTCGTAGCCAACCGATGGCTGCAGGACTTGCGACCACCGTTGCAGGGAATGGTTTTGGGGGCATGGGCGGGGGCTACTCCGCATACATGATGGGACGTTGAAACTGGCCTAATCGTCAGAATTCGTCTGCTATGCCGTCACGAGTGATGATTTAGGAGTTGGGTTGGAGCATACATCACTGCGCATGTGCAAAACTTCTGTCCCCATCTATTGTTGCGTTATATCCGGTCACTTCTGGTCATTGCGAGGTGTTGAGTTATTTGATTTTGGCTTCATTTCTCATTTGAGCAAGGGCATGGGTACTGGCGTGGAACTCCTTCAGGGCTAAAGCGTCTGTCAGGTGTGGGCTCCATTTCAAGCATACAGCGATGATTCCCCCTTGTGCGTTGATTATTCGATTACAGGATTCAGGTTGGAGCGGGCGTCCAGGAGCGTTTATTGGTTCTGGTTTTTTTTTTTGGGTGTTTCTGGTCTCGTTTTCTTCTTAATCTCATCTCCCGCCTTTCAAGTTGCATTTGCCCATCGTTTCTTCCTGCTTGACTGGTCAGGAACTCGGAAAAGCAGGGTCTGCTGGGCGTTTGCATGAGACAGAGTATGGATAGGGTTGCGTTCATGCCTTTCAGGTTCACATCATCATCATCATCATCATCATCATTCCCTCCTTCTGAGGTCTTGGGCTCTTTTCTCCATCCCCCATTTGTGGCAGCATGCGTTGGTTGTTTTTCAGCTTTGCACTCATGGTATGGCGCTATCAATCTTGGATGTGCATCGCTGGATTTACATTGGATTAGCAGATACATGTTCAAGGTATTTTCTTTTGCATGGCGGCTAATTGTTTGGGGGACTCACTCAGATGTTGTTTTCAATGAGTCTTTGTTATTCACCAGATGACATGTTTTTTTCCTTTTTAGAGTCGCATTTCATGCTCCGCGGCATCATTGGAGCTGGGGCGATATCCGGTCCTTACTGCGATCTTCTTGGTTTCTGCTAGCATTTACTCGGACTCTCTGATTGTTTGTGCTTTGTTGCTACTGTCCTCTCCTTTTACATTAAAGGTTCGAATTACACACCTGCAACATTCAGAGCGTGCAATATTGGCGCAATAGAGAGGAACCTTAAACCCCAAACCCCAGCAGCACTTAATAAAAGTCATATCATCGCGAATACTGCGCTCCATTATGAGTAATTGTGTAACACTTCATCACCCTTGACCAACACTCTATGACATGGAGGAGTCCCGTAACCGTCTTTTAGCCATGGTTTATGGGTGTAAGTGCGATAATCACCTGCATCGACGATGCGTCATGTTTCGTTAAAATCCCGTCCATAGAACAATGACGATGGCATGCATGAAGACCACCGTTCCTGAACAATCAACTGCGCAGATCACTGCCGGGCACTTTATTCTAGAAGCAGGGACACGCCAACAAAACACGATGCTTCCAGAAGAGGGCAATCAATGCAAGTGTGATGCCCAGCATGGAAGGTACAAGCTCTGATTGGCTGATACGAAGCATCACGTGCAGCCAATAGTAACCCTAGTTTTCATCCGCTTGGCACATCTTTTTTCTCCAGCTCCAACGTTTGTTCGCATGCATCAAAGCAAACCAGCAACAACATCGACTCTCTAGTCTTCGCGCAACAATTTCTTTCTCTTTTCTTTATGAATTATTGGGGTCAATGAAATAGCATTGACACACTGGCAAGATGCCTCCACGGTTACGCCACTCCAATACCCCTTCCTCCGCTGTCTCCTCCTATCCATCCGTCCGTCCTCAAACCATCGTACTGCATGCTCAGAGATGTCGTCAATTCTCGCAGACCCCGTGTCAGCAGGTCACTCTACGGCGACGCAAATTTTACGAATGGCTCAATGGTCCTGGGAAAGCATTGAAGCAACCACTGCCTAGCTCAACTAATTATCTCGGTGCATACGACAGGTACGGAAACCTAGTACGTGCGCCCGCTGGGTGGCAGAGGGATCCACCAGAGAAGGGAAAGGAGCGAGAGGTCAACGTGGAGAACGATACTGAGAAAAAAGAGGGTGAGGAGACACCCGAGGGTCAAAAGAGTATTGATGCGCTCGAGGCATCCGCAAAAGAGGAGAAAAAGACGAAGTTAGCACAAGAGACCGCGGAGGACTTAAGGCCGTTTCCAATAAACCCGTACTTCAGGAGCCAGCCAGTGTTGAGCGAAGAGCTGAGAGAAGCCATCTACCAGCGTGTGAAGAGGGATGGAATTACCGTTTCGCTTGCAAGTATTGAGTTCGGCGTTAGTAACGAGCGTGTTGGTGCCGTGGTGAGGTTGAAACAGATGGAGAAGGAATGGATTGCCCAGGTACGTATTAATTCGTTTTCTTTCCCCTTCGCGTGACATGATGAGAAACCTTAAAAATTCGATTAGTCTTTAAGACACCCACATGGTTACAAAACTTAAGCTATGCTCTTGCTGAACGTTATGATATCCGACCTACACTGTTGCAGCGCACTTGTACTAGCGGCCGTTATTAATTCTAAATACAGGGGAAAACGCTTGCGATACCTTATTCCAAAGCCGTTCTCGATATGCTGCCAACCACTCCATACATTGATCCATCTCGCCCTGAGAATAAGGGGAAGCGCCCTATCACTCACGAGCCCATCAACGATCTTCCGGTTCACCCAGCAACCCGCCAACAGTTGTTTGTTCCTGTGGCTGAGTCGCGTAAATTTACGCGTGAAGATGCTGGCAAGGCCTTCGATAACGGCCTCCTCCCCGCTGATGCCCGTATTCCCCATCCTGAGCTGATCCTCGCGGAGCGTGAACTCGCCGCTGGCCTAAGCTTCGAAGAGCGCAGAAAACTTGCTCAAGGGCGATTTATAAAGGAGCAACAGAAGAAGAAGCAGCAAGAAGAAAAGAAGAAGCAAGAGGAACTCAAGAGTCTCAAAGTGGTACCGAAACGCAGATGGGACTTCGTTTTCAAGGATATTAGTGTCAATAGTGCAGGCAGAGACGGAAGAGATCCACAAGGTGTAGGCTGGAGATACGGCTTCCCTCATGAGGATCGTAAGAAGGGACAGGTCAAGATCCCTACAAAGGTTGAGGCGTAGAAAGCAGGACGATGTACGATATATAATGTGTGTAACATCATTGTGAGATTTTATATCATCTATTGCCTGTACATGTAGAGCAGGGCTTTTCTATTGGAACCACATGCTCGGGCGTAAGAGCAATGTATTTGAGCATTGATTAACGGGGATTTATTGAGTAGTCATTGGTAGCGATGGTGCTATCCTTTTATTGTTCTATTCCACGAATTTCTTTTCTCCACAAGAATGCTCGCTTCCCTCCTTCCATATTCAGCTCGAGTATGATTGTGGATGATGTGAACCTACAGCACTTTGTAGATGCACTTCATGCTGCGCATTTAGGTCTGGCTCCCCTTCTTAACAGATCTATGCCTCTTGTGTGATGTGTTACGCATGACCGTAGGGCGCGCCATGCCTTAACAGCCTCCCATCGTAGTACGTCCATACATATTAACAGACACAGTGGCGATGTTTCTGTGACTTATTTTCTCGCGGTCACATGTTCATCGATATTGTACCTTCTGGCCTCCTCTCTTCTCCATCTTTGCCTGTCTCTTACTCTGTGATCCTGGCTGTGAAATGCCTGCAGCATCCTGATAGCCACCCCGAAAGCCTGTATAAGTAGTCCAGGCCAGATATACACTGTAAAGGGGCACAACCGCCCACCACCACCATGCCCAATCGCCGAGTAACCCGGCCAGCAGCACACAGCCATAGGTCCAGTAGGTGATATCCCACATATACTCGGTCAAGCCCTTGGCATCAAGGTCTTCTCCTGCACGCTTGACGACGCCATCGGGAGTGAAGGTGGGGCGCGAGCCTCGCTCAAACAGGAACTGGATGAGGAGCTGGGGGGTAGCGAAGACCAGGTACAGGATCAAAGAGCGGCGGGTGAAGGAAGAGCGGAAGACCAGGGCGCGGAGTACCCAGTAGATGCCATGAATGACGAGGGTTAGGTAGAGTGTTTGGTTGAGGCGGCGGGTGTTAGATTGCGCAAGGGTTTTGGTCGCTTTCTACGACAGCGATTAGTGGGAGGTAGGTTGGGGGGCAGCGCAAAGGAGGCTGGCTTACTTGCGCCATTGCGGACGTCAGAGACGTTAATGTCTTGGGGTGTAAATGGCGATGCGAGAGCAATTGACCCTTGCTGTGGTGTGGCCAGCAATTCCGACCCGAAAAGGCGAAAATGGAGTGGTTGGTGGAGGATGATGTCGATGGCCAAGACAGCGTCCCGCCTTGTAGCGAGGCATCGAGTGGTTGGTGGTTGGAGATGTGAGAAGCGGAAGCGCGTGCCCCGTGCGCTTTCTTTCGGATTCACAACATACAGGCGCGAGAAGCTTCACCGCGACCTTTCACTCCCCCAACATCGCCTTCACCGTGCCTCTCGGACACTTGCTGCAGCTGCGCGCCATCACGCTACCTTCATACTATGCCGCACTGAGCCTTCGACGTGACAAGTGCTACGCGTCCGCGGCGTTTGCCAATTCACTTTGTCGAGCAAACCGGAAGCGTTACCTAGCAACAACACCACAACTCCAACGCACCTCACCACAACCAGCTCATCAATACGCACCCGCAACTTCACCCCGCCGCCTTCATGACTACACCGCCTCCGTAGCCTTTCATTCTTCCTGCTGCTCCCCGCTTTCTTAGGCGTCGCGACTCTACAATAGACACAACCTTGCCGCCGCTCGAGTACCTAACACCTACCAACCACCACCATGTCGCCGCCACCTGCGGGCGTGAATGCCCAGCTACGGCAACTTATCTACTACCACCTCGACAATGGCTTTCTCGAGAACGCGCTTTTTCTTGCTGGCCGCCTGCACGCACTCGAGCCCCGCAACGCTGACGCCGCCCATCTATTAGCGCTCTGCAACCTCCGTCTGGGAAGCTACAAAGCCGCTTTCGACTACTCGAGGCCCAAGAGCCACCAGATGCAGCACTTGGGTTGCGCGTACGTATTTGCGCAGGCGTGTTTGGGCCTCGGGCGGTTCGATGTGGGAGCTCAGGCGCTGGAAAAGGCGCGCAGTCTATGGGCTGGCCGAAATCATTGGAGTAAGCAGTGTACAAGTTGTGTTGCAGGACATATTCATTGACCTTGTCCCCCTTAGACAAACATTCAGAAACATCACGACGCCATGTCCCCGATGCCGCTGCGTGTTATTGCCTGCTTGGCAAGCTATATGCCGCGCACGGCGACACCAAAAAAGCCATAGACTATTATGTGGAAGCGCTAACGATCAATCCACTAATGTGGGATGCGTTCACAGGACTTTGCGACATGGGCGCTGTTGTCCGGCCTCAGAACGTATTCAAGATCACTCCCGAAATGCTGGCGTCCATGTCGCATCAAGCACATAACGGAAACAGCGCACACCCATTGTCCTCAACAGAGAGCCTTGACACAAGGAATCCATTTGTGGCGACACCGGATAACGACCCATTCAACCCCTCGGTCCGACCTGGAGCTGACATTGGACTTAATCTTGGAGGATCAAATCTCCTCTCAAAACTCAATGGCAGCATCCCACTGGCAAATGGGAATGTAGTAGGTTCGGGATATCCCGATATCGAAACTCCGACTTCTAATGGACATCATGCTGATGACGACGTAATGATGGGTGACGCGGGAGGGCCCGTAGTGAATGAATCCGCGATGGAGATTCCCCATGCGCCTGGGCGAAAAACGCGACTCCAGGCGTTTGCTTCCACAGAAGAGCCACCCAGAATGCGGCCGATTACGTCAAGAACACGTACAAAGACCGCTTCGGAGCTAAATGAGCAAACCGAAATCCCCAGACCCATAGGACAGAACGGCCATAAGAGAACTGTATCTGGTCATTCCATGCACTCCAATCAATCCATCAATCATCAATCCATGGACCCTACAGCGGCGCCTCCACGAAGGAGTGTTAGGCTGCTCAACTCCATCAGCCAGATCCGCCCCTCCAGCAGCAGATTGGCCGCTGCGACAAGTAAAGACCCGGAGGCCAAAGAGCGCCGTGAGTTGAGGAAAGTAAAGGCGACGGGTACAAAGGGAAAAACTAGTACCACTTCAACTGTCGGAAGAGTAGTCAGTGGAAATCGGAAACCACCAGTCGAAATTTCGGATCCGTCGAAGCCAGATTCGAGACCAGCAAGTGCCGCCGCTATGGGAGGACATCAGCCAAAGATGGCCCCTCCCGTTGATACCGTACGAGAACAAGAGGCTCTTCTCTGGCTGCTCGATCTCCTTTTCAAGATTGGATCTGGCTACAAATACCTGAGTCGATATGAGTCAGTAAAGGCCCTCGAGGCATTCCAAACCGTGCCGACCCAACAACGCGAAACTCCATGGGTCCTTACGCAGATTGGAAAAGCCTACTATGAGCGCAACATGTTTGTGGACGCACAGAAGGTGTTTCAAAAGGTGCGGGATAAGGTGCCCTCCTGGACAGAAGATATGGAGGTGTTCTCAAATGTCCTCTGGCAAGGGAAGAAAGATATGGATCTAGCTTACTTAGCCCACACATTGATGGATCAAGATCGTCTTTCGCCTCAAGCTTGGTGTGCCCTTGGTAATGCATGCTCGCTCGAGCGGGATCATGATCAGGCAATAAAGTGTTTCACTCGAGCCACTCAGCTGGATCCGAAGTTTGCGTATGCCTTCACTCTGCAAGGTCACGAGCATGTGACAAATGAGGAGTATGACAAGGCCATGGCTGCATATCGTAATGCGATTAGTGCTGATAACAGGCACTACAATGGCTGGTATGGACTGGGCCATGTGTATGAGAAGCTGGGCAAGTTTGATGTCGCTGAGAAGCACTATCGAGCAGCGTCACAGATCAATCCGAACAACCCTATGATCATTGTGAAAATCGGAATGGTAATCTATTACTTGTACTCATGCAAATGTATCATGCTAACCCAGCTCCAGGTCCTTGATCGTATGAAGAAGATTGAGCCCGCATTGATGCAGTTTGATGCTGCACTGAAACTTGACCCACAATCGAAGATGGCGCGCTTCCGAAAAGCCCAAGTTCTTCTCAAGCTTGGCGAGCCCGAGGAGAGCCTGAAGGAGCTATTATATCTGAAAGATGTAGCTCCAGACGACGCGAACATACACTTCCTACTTGGCAGAGTGTACAAGAGGCTGAGAGACCGAACGAATGCCATTCGTCATTTCACTATAGCTTTAAACTTGGACCCTAAGGCTCAAGGTGTAATCAAGGAAGTGATGGAGGCAATCGATGTCGACGATGATGGTGATTGGAGCAGTGGTGATGAGAGATGAGGATGATTGGATTATCTCCTGCTTCTTTCCTTCATTTGCTTCATGCCTTAATACTTATACACTAATGTCAGATGAGGGCATTTCTAAGGGTGGCGGAGGTTGTATCAAGCCTAGTGTCTTGATGCGGAATTCACCAAGACTTCTCACGTCGGCCTAGCCACCATTCCGCCGCCACAACATCTTGGACCACGCATATAATCACGCCCGCATACCTTAGACCTAGCTGGTTCCTATTATACCCTTCTTACTATCGACATGCATTTTCTGGTGGGCACATGAGCGAGGAGCACAAAAAGGGAACGCGAGTACTTTGTGTGAAATGGTTTTTACTTTTGCCTTTTGCATATGCATACGGAAACGGAGTTTTTATTGAGGGTTCTTTTTTTCTTCACGAAGGCCAACCCATGACATGCGATTGTATGGCGTTGTCTGACTGGATACTTCATTCACATTGCGCGCACTGGTCATTTTATTGATGGATGGATGGGCTCATTTGGCATACGGACGGGAAGGGACTGGATGGATCTGATCTGGTGATCTGGATCGCGACCATAACGACCATTTCTATGACTGCACGGTACAGCACAGGACGGTACAACCACTAGCGGAATAGCGAATGTCTGTGGTGATGCGGCGTTTTGCGATTGGCGCATTGAGCTTTCATTACTGGCAAGCGTTCTGAATATTGCAGTCCGTTCCAGACACCACCACTGTTCGGCGTGTGGATGCATACCTTGCGTCCTGGGATACGCCCACTGCACTTTGACGCCCGGTCATGCCCCAATGACCTTACGGCGTATGCCTGGTGACTGGGAATGGCGTTCTTCGTAGATCCCTGAGGCAGTAGGACTGTGGAACTGGAGCTGGGACTGGGACTGTACTGTATTATAATTACATTCAAAAGAATATGGTTCATATTGCGCCTATCATGCGTGCCTTGTCTGTTTCATGTGCGTTTATAAGAGTATTCATAAACGACGATGCTCATGGTGGGAAAGACGACTTGGCAACACATGTAATCGAATTGTAGTGTCTCAAACTGTAGATAGAAGGAGTAGGAAACAATCGTGTCACAAAGAACGGCAGTGAAGGGAGGGGTTTCGAATTGCGAATGGGTGGAGCCAGGCGTTTAGGTATCGTAGAAGCGGAAGCAAACTTGCATTGGGAATGTGGGGCGTGGATTATATGATGATAGCCAATTGAATTGGTGGGCGAATGCTGGGACGGAGCGAGCATTGTGGTACAACATGTGCTGCTGTAAAGCTGACGACAGGGCAAGGCGAAGGGTCGGTTAGGTACTCGGCTGAGTGCCGGTGTAGTGTCATGACTCTTTGAGATGGCTTGCAGATGAGAGAGACGGTGATTTTGAGTGGGCGTTTGTTGTTGTTGTTGGTTGGCCTTGTTGGCCTTGAGACGTGCGAGTAGATCGGAGTTGGTAGGACTATAGTGCGAGACGACAGAAGCAGAAGGGAAAGGACAAACTACTCCAGGTATGGTTGAATAGACTCTTTAATGGTTTTACCGTGTCTGAAATGCCGACATGAGTGAAATGCAGGAGAAAAGGGAGCTGACGGCGTCAAGTAGAATGCGCAAGTGGAATCAAGTTGCTCTCTTAGGCAGGAGAAGTGGGCGATCGCTAGGTAAGCTGGGGCTTACACAGGAGCGCATAGATACTCAGTCCTGACCTCTCAGATACGCTCCGTAGCCCAAATACCGTTTGCTGTCCACCTCCCGCTAGCTGTCGGGTCGTTCCGTATGCGAAGTCGGTATCTGACGATCGGTCGCGCGATAGTCTCCGAGTATGCAATGGAAGCCGGTTGTTGTTGCTGTTGTCTTCCAACCACCGGAGGCTCGTCGCTATCCGGTCGCCCTGTGCCTCTTCCGACTCTCCTGTTCCTCGAACCACATGATAGCTAAGCCCAGAGCCCTAAAGAGAAGTTGTTATGTACTGTCTGCTGAGAGCAAGTGGACTTTCTGTTGTTCCGGCAGCCTGAAGGCGTAGGATTAGTCGATGCTTCGATGTCCGAACGGAGCCGTCGCCCCATCAGCACATCCGGCTGCGTTGCCCACCGTAATGCACACAGTATGCACATTTCCGTTTGCGCAATTCTCCTACTCGCTGCCAGTGAGAATAACCTTCTCTGTAGCCACGCTGATTTGCGGATCTTCTTCGGCACATCTTACATATTGTCCACGATGCTCTCACGTTGCGGCGACTGAAGCTCTACGCCGCACCCGTCGGACATGGTGATCAGGCGTCACCTCAACCCACCACCGCCAACACCGACAGCCTTGCACGCATACCTACAACGCCTGCCGGACCTGGTTCAACGTGAGGTCTGCAAAATCCACGTACGATTGTAGAGAGCATGTTTCATCATTGCCTGCGTAATTTCTCCCGTTGTTCGCATACTGCTTACGCCACATGCGACTCAGGGGGTATTACATGCCTTACAAGACTAATCTCCTTGTCTACTCCTTTGGTAGGGGCTTTGTATAATAAGTATGCAATTTCCTCCTCTCCTGTGTTTTGGAGAAACAGGCCAGTTCGCTACCACGCTCTTTTTCTACCTTTGTTCTTTTTTTGTTGTCTTGAAGACACTTTCATTCATTTATAACTCACGCTCATTTCTCTTTTTACAAGAGCATTCGCTCCTTCCTGATTACCCATCAAGTCTCTTTTGACCCTTATTCACTCCTTTAGTGCAGAACTGTGTACTAGTTCATCACTCTCTTTATATACCCACCAGCACTTTTCAAAGACGTAAAATATCTTTTGCCTGACCATGAAGTCATTCTCTACCATTATTACTACCTTAGCTTTGGCCTCCGGCGCCATGTCAGCTGCCATACCAGAATCCGCCCGTGTAGTTCCTCGCGGTGGATCTATCTCTCTTACTCCTCACGTGCAATACTCTTCATCTATCGGCGTCCTAGGCTGCAAAATCGACACCAACTTCGTCGTCTACTGGCCCGGCGCTCCAGGCTGCGACAATCTCTGCAAAAAGGTGACAGGTCCTCGCGGCAACTCCGTCCACGTTCTACACCTCGACACTTCTGGCGGCGCATACGACATGTCCTACGTAGCCTGGAACATCCTCAAGACCGGCCACAAGCCCAAAGCCGGTGATGGCTTCGACAGCGGTCTACAAGTCACATGGGAAAATGCGCCAATGAGCGCCTGCGCCAGCATTCTAGACGGCGGCAAGTTGCCACTCGCAGCATCGACATCCATGAATACGTATGCTGGTTGCGCTGCTGGCACATGGCTACGAGACAACGCTGTCTTGTATAATATCGTTGACGCGCAGTGCAAATATGGCGTTGACGAGAAGTGCACGCCGCCAAATCTCGCTATCGGAGAGAATAACCCCAAGTGCCCTTCACAGCTGGGGCTTACCACGCCATTTACTGGGAAGAAAGTTATCAATGTTGGTGAGGGGGGTGTGGAGACTCCGGCTTAAGTATACCATCTATAGGGGTTGGTGTGCTGGTCACATGGGAATGAAGAGATGGGTTTTTTGTATACATGTTGGTCTATATACCCTTCGGTAGTTATTTGGAGTTTGCCTGTAGATACGTTTCATGTGGAATGAAAAATTTTGGGTACTTCATTATATATTTTTTGAGTATTGATGGGCTTGTGCTAAAGTGTTGGGCCTGAATTGGGTACATCATATTACAATTCATTTATTACTGCTCTCGAGAGCCCTCTTATTGTTTATCCAAAACTAACGCGTTCTTGGGATCGTATGCGAGAAGTGCAGGCACAAGAATGTTTGCCGTAGAGGTGTGTATGTTTATCTTCAGTATAAATTCACTTTTCTCACAAACAATTCAATAGATCGTATTTAATCCTAATAAAATGATGCAATGTATTATCTAGACCAGCTTCTGTTTAGAAAAATCATTATCTCGACATTTAGGCCGTTGAACTTCGTCTACGAGTCAGTGTGATGGATTTGTCAAGCGATCAACACTGGAGGATTACAAATGTCGTCCCAACTAAAGCTCCAGGACTATTATACAACTGAGACTATAACCTATAGGGAATGATGCATAGTATACGTCTTCGAGCGTGGGAAAAGTCACAACTATTTTTCATCATGATTATAAATGCGGCTCTGTCGTTCAATCAGACGTTAGAATTCAGAGACCACCCGTATTAGGACTAGCATAATGGCACCACTGCACTCAGTCATTTACCCCTCCCGGATCTTCGTCATCCACAACATGCCTTTTTCATGATGGCAAGCATTCATCAATTTTCCAAGCCTGAATACGTTCTCGGTGGTAAACCAAAGACAATCATCTTATAGCCAAGGCCTCGTCCCGATTACAGCCTTCGTGGAATAGTCTTCCACTTTTAAGGCCGCTAAGATACCAAGCAATTAAGAGAGTCGGCCCAGCCTGAATCAACCAATGACGCTGCATGATCAGCGACATTAGCTGTAGGCAATTGTCAGCAGCTACGCATCAGGCCTTGCTCCATTGAGATATTCCCCGGCTCTCTTTTCCTTTCCCAGGAGATCGTCGTCAGACTCTCTCGTTCGAGTGGGCCACGCATTGTGAGCCATCACTTGAGAAAATCTTCATATATCTCGGCTTTAGTCTTGGGACCAGTCTCCATTCATTCATAACTGGTGGCTGTGTTCTTCTCTTGAAATTCCCGGCTTCAGACTTCTCACTCCTCTCTTTTGAAAATGGCGAACACGCTCGTCTTGAATAGCCAGCATGTCACACAGCAACCTCAACTTTATAGCTACATGTCGGGTCCTCACCTCTATAGTGATCACTATCCAAATCATCGAAACACTCCAGAAGGAACCGTTTTCATAGCCCTCGACAGATCTAGCCAACGAAATCTGCACACCTGCAACGACCTCATCAGAGGCGTTGTCCGGGTCAAGACAGGTATCAAGGCAGAATGCATCAGAATGAGGTTTACCGGTCGTTCTGCATGCCGGATCGTTAACGATGTAGCAGTAGCAGACCTTTTTCACCACGAGAAAACATTGCTTCCACGAGCAAGGTCTAGCTCAAGCCCTCCTACCGCTCGACATGACTATCCATTTGAGTTCCGTTTCCCAGAGGCTGTAGAAGAAGACCCGAAATTGCAGAACAACGCGCCTTGGAAACCCGACGCTCTATTCGAGCATGAGAAAGGCCACCCTCTTCCACCATCCTTGTGGTGGAAACAAACTATCGTCCGAACCGAATATTTATTAGAAGCGGAAGTGTCTGTAGCACAGTCATCCTTCTCACTAAACACCTGTGTTCGGCATCAACTTCGCTTCAGCCCTTCCGTCCCAGAGCAGTCACTGACCTCTGAGCCGGCAATGTCGCCTGTCGGGCACCTTCGCCTCCAACGAAAAGCTCAAATACTCAATCCTGAAGCAGTTACTAGAATGCGTAGTCCATTCAAAATGCTTAAAGACACACTTCATGGCGAAAAACCGGAGGAGGGCTATGCGAATTTCACAGTAACACTCAACGCGCCCTTCGAGTATCGCATCGGCACCGCAACTGCTCTCAGTTTATCTCTTAAGCATACAAATCACAGCGAAGGTATCGAACCACCTGTCGTCACTCTCCGGGGCATCCGTGTGCAAGCGATTGCCCATATTCACTCACGTGTTCCCAACAGCTGGACTGCAAAAGAGGAAACACGCAAAGAATACTCGGACAAGTTCGAGCTGTTCAATCGTCGCTTCGGCAAACCTGGTCTAGTAATCACAGACGATACCTGGTTAACAAATCTTAGGATCAATGAGCTCGTACCGCCACAGTTTAAGTCTTATGGCGTCTCTTTAACGTATCACGTCAAATACAAGCTGTGGGTTGAATGCGCGGGTAAAGAATCGGAGTACGAAATTGAGAGACAGGATGTTAGGATAGAACCTATGACAAGACCGGGAGGCCCTCTGGGTCCGCCGGAGGATCCGCCGCCGGTATTGGATGCAAACGATGAGGCGATTGCTGCGTCGAGGGCTTTGCATCCGCTCATGATGAATCTTCATCCTTCTGATCCACCACCACCGTATTCACCTTGATAGCCGAAGGCGGTTCCTAAAACAATTATCGGGAAGAAGTTCGTCGCAGCATTTCATCCAAGGAGTTGAAAAGCCACCTTGTCGACAAACCGGCACATTGGAAAAGACTGTGGTCAATACCTACTATTGAACACATGTTTAGGCCAGCTATTTAATCCCCCAAGAAGATAGGATCAGTGGCGATGTTAAATGATGCATTATGACCGAACAACATCCGTCGAGAAAGGGACTTATCGGCATCGCGAAATCAGGACAACAACATTTCATGCTCTAATAACGATACAGTACGTATGTACTTACGAGGTACATACGAGTTAAAGGAAGGAATATTTCCCATTTCAGTACTTTCATACGGAAAGCCGTCAGAATTTAGGGGCACATGGACAGGGGTTGAGAGGCGCAATCTGGGGCCCGAGTGGAGGAATCCTGCACCTGATATCAGAAATGGTTAAGCTGTCACTGCGCACAGCTTACCTGGAACCCGATTTTATGAGCCAAGCGTCCGCAGCGGTTGCTAGTGAAAGACCGATTGTTTGACCTCTTGGTATAGTTGGATTTACAATAGTGTTACGCGAGCACATGGATATAATAATTAGAAAATTCGAGATAGGGTAATCATCAACGAAGCACCATATACAAGAAACCAGATATACGAAGCCTTTTCCAGTCGAATATGTGTGCAGTGCGATCTGTGATATAAAGACAGCTTTAGTTATGTTCCAATTTAGACATACCTATGATAATCTATACTTCACGCAAGATTATAATTATTGGAGTGGATTATCTTATCCTCTGCGCGTAAATCGGGTACCGGCATGTTCTTCGAGTCCATGTTGCTTGGTCCCCTGCAACTTGGAGACTCTGCCTCTCCGCATGTATCCGGGGAGGAAGAATGGGGCAGACCGAAGGAAGTTCGGGATCCTTCCCGCAAGAGATCCGAACGCATGATTTAGGATTGCATTCGAGAGTACTCGGTGTTCTCTCGTCATCCAAAGCGCCTGGCAATAGCAGAGCTCAGTAGTAGGCTGAGTAAATATATGGTCCATCATGTGAGGTTGGATCATGGGTTCACAAGATGCATGGAGCGCTTTCTGCTTTGTTGTGGCATAGATATCCTCTGTTATGGCTTACAAACCTAACCTTGCAAGATTGGGGAGGACCTGGCATCTTCCACTTCTACGGCTCTGGGCTTCGGTGTAGGCCTGCCCGCATCTTCCGGAAGCTGTCTGGCCTATGCCTTCTAGGACGACCAAAATGTGTAAAAGATACCCTTTTGGGCCAATACTAGTCCATATTTGTGTCCCATGTGAATGCACGGTGGGATCCATGCGCCGGATACGCCATCCATGATGGAAATAGAAACCCCAATTCACCGAACGTAGAATGTCAAGTGTTATAGGGCGATGCCCGAAGTGCGAAGTGCGAGGAGATAACTCTATATAAGAGAGAGTAATTTATGATTGGAGTCTTCATCAGTCACTCACTTTCTTCTTTCTTTCAATAACTACCTTCTTTTCTCTTCGCTTTAGCCTACTACGCTGCGCGTGTAGGTAATTCGGTCCCTACCTTTTCTGTTCAGTCTTTTCCCAAGTTCAAACTCTCAGTTTATTTAACCTAGCCTAACCATATTCAAAGTTCCAAAATGCGTATTTCTCAGTTTACAACGGTTCTCATCACCACCCTAGGTCTTGCTCAAGCACTGGTCGTGCCAGTAACAAGGTAAGTCATCTCCCATAGCAGCTTCCATTCGAATCTCAATATTAACTCATCTTTAGCCCAGAGGATGGCGTATCTAAACGGTCTAGTGGAGTAATTGACAGTCTTGAAGCCCGCGCACCGGTATGCAGGGTCGGCACGAGAGGTTGCTCAACCTGCCCTAAGGTTTCAATCATCAGGGGCAGGCCCGCCTCTACTCCGGTTAAGTGCGATCCTAGGAAGCAGAAATGCCCTACAGCTGCTGCCCCTGTCAAATGCGACCCAAGGAAGCAGAAATGTCCCACAGCTCCAGCTGTCAAATGCGATCCGAGGAAGGACAGACGATGCAAACGTGAACAGAATATCGCCGCTGCAGACAGCCAATTAAGCAAACGGGTAGAATACGTTATACAGATGGATTCTGCTGATAACATTCTATGGAGTGTTGGCGATTCGACGAAAACGGACGGGCTTTCAGCTTGTTCTGTGATGGCGGTTTGGGATCAAACGAGAATTATTGAAGCCCATATCCCTCCCTCTCAGCTCAGACAGGGAGCACAGCCTGGAAGCCAAAACCCAAATGACTATCTCTCTACAGCAGAGGTCATTCAACTTTATTTGGATTGGTTCAATGTCCAAGTGAGAGCAACTCCTCTGGGCGCCGGAAAAGGAGGTGTTATGCTTATGAGCACAACCCTTAGCAGGACGGACAAGAACACAGTCAAGAGGTGGTTCACAAGCCAGGGAATCACAGTTGACCCTGATCGATACACCATTCCCCCTCCACCAGGTTAGTACTTTCCTACTCTTATGAATTTATTATAGCAAACGGCTAACAGATCGAACAGGCGGTACTCTCTACATCAACAGGGGAAACTCTTGGCCTCCAACTCCGTTCTTCAGCGCATAAGCACGTTGTTTCTGGAGATTTTTTACGAAGATCTTGATTTTGGAGTATATCTCGCAGGAAATTGGAGCACACTTAGATTGGATGTAACTAGAGATGATTTTGGATTTGCTTTATAGACCTGATTTATGCAGAATCTTCACCCGCTCAATTTTTTTCCCATTACTCGAAATTGTACAATTTTGCTAGTCATGAGACACGCATATGGCCCCACATCAAATCCGTTAGGCTCCTCGAGCAGGAATGGGGTCGAATCTGATGTCCAGGAATTGGGTTTTTTTAATGAGAGAGAGTGTCATAGGAATTCTTTCGCACCAGATCCAAATTCAACCGATTCAGGAAGATGTGCGGACTAAAAACAAACAGGGCTATGCTGCACCGAAGGGATCCACTCTCGTGCCGCATTTCCGTTTTCCTCTGGGGTACTATCGGACACTTTGAGTTTAAAAATCTGGACCAAGAGGCTTTCCATGTTCATGGGGTAGGGTTGTGTGGAGATGAGGTCAGAAATTAGGACACACGAATACGTTGTTGGGGCGCAAGCTGGGCCCGAAACTAACTGGGGGGGGGGGCCTAACTTTCTATAAAGCCAAGTTTATTATGCATTATTGGTGCGTAATGCGCAAATAGGTCTAGATCAGTTCATTCTTCAGATCCTTCTGTGGCTTAGTTGCTCTGTAGATCCCCGCTGTTGAATAGTTCCCGGGCGTAGTTCCCGGGCGGTTGTCGCTCTACGCCCTGCCCGAATACTTTGTTCCAACCTCAAGACATATAGCCTTCACGCGGTCCGCATTTCATAGTACCATTTTTACGGTCAGATTTCGCTCGATAAAATGTCTTCCAACCCCAGCATTGAAATTCACCACTTACCCACTTCACCGGACTCTCCATCATGGGAAAGTCCTCGCACATTCGAGTCAAAAACCGAGGGCGGCGCAATAGTAAGCGGCCCTATTCAGCCAACAACTCCTATAGGTCAAGGGCTCAAAGCACTATCTTTGGAGCTCGAAACCCTAATGCGAACTCAACCCTCTGTACCCACTCTTAAAGTGTTTTTAGATCGCTGGAAAGTGAAGGACTCAACGACAAGTGGTATTCACCCTTTGGTTTTGGAATGGCTGAATCATTCCAAAGCACTCGAGTCTGCTATCGAAGGGAATCGGATTGATCTTTTAAAGACTCTTTTCAATTATGGATTTCGAGTCAACGCGAATGATATGAATGCTTTGATGGTGGAGCTTGCAAGAACGGATGATAAGACGATGTTGGAACTTTTTCTGGAGGAAGGGGGCTGGGATATCAACACGCCAATCGACTTGAAGGGTCCAGTTCTCAGGTATGTTTGCTGCGTTTCCAGATTAATTGGTTCCTTTTCATTCTCAAACTTCATTTACCTAAGAAGATCCTACTAATGAATCCAGCCGGGTTATCCGGAACGAGGGCCTCGTTAAATGGTGCCTTGCGCGTGGCGCTGATCCTAACGGAGCCTCCACGAATGGATCCTATACAGTACTTCACGCTGCAGCTCAGTATAGCTCAGTATCCACAATTTCCCTCCTTCTCGAAGCTGGAGGTGACATAAGCCCTACTTCGGCTTCTGCCGCTGTTGTCGCATACGCTGCAAATTTGCATTCATCAAGTTCTAACCGCATTCCTGTTATCACATATCTACTTGATCAAGGAGCTGACATCGATTTGGTGATGGGGAGCAAATGGCCAGAGGATGCAATGGGTACATCTGCTCTACTAGCCTGGGGAAAAAAAAACGCACTGCACTGGGCAATTGAGAATGGAACGAAGGACCTAGTGGAGTTTCTTTTACAAAGGGGTGCAGATATGAACATCAAAGCTTGGAGTCTTACTACGAAAATGAAGCTGGTTGACGTTGAGGAGCTAGCAGATATTTGTAGGAAGAGGAGCATCAAAAAGGTGTTAGTGACTTGGCGGAACAGTGGGGTGTGAGATTTCCGTTAAGTAATGAATCCTGTGTATTCATGTAGAAGAATGAGCTTTGCATTGATATATTATAATGGAAATAAAATGGAGAGATCATCTGACACTCTACAGCGAACTCAGTTTAGTGGTTTTACAGTACCTAGCTGGTTCGTTTCACTAACTGGTGATAATGAAAGCGGACTTCAGAAATTAATATATCATACTATTTGTGCGTTCTCTTAGCTGTCCACGTACTATTTCATCTAGACTTCGAATGGACATGCTGTATTATTGTCGAGAATTTTGTAGAAATGCACCCTGGTTTCCACCTTTGTCAACTCTTAAGACGGATGGGATTGTAACAAATTTAGCACATTTGTTGTATTGTTGTATGGGGAATTATGCTAAGTCACACGATCCCATAGCCGTCTACATGCCGCGTTCGGATGAGAGCTCCCTCGAGATCATGGTCGAAAGTGACTTTTGTGCCTCAAAAAAAAATTACACAGATCAACTAGGTGACCTGCGCGTGCCTTTGGCGCTTCTAGTTGTGAATTATTGGCGGAACCAAGGTCAGCCCAGTCCAGATCCACAAGTTATTGAAAAGAAATATTTTCCGATATGCATTTTTTCCTCTCATTTTTAGGAATTTTGGACATTGAAATGGATATTTCAAGACGCTTCGCTCTCGCCTTCAGAATTATATCGTTCCTTACCAACCCGCAACTGCTCACAGCACATCCATCTCTACCTGCCTGAAGCAACGTCTCCGCTGGAAACCATAGCAACACACAAAGTAATCGCCACAGTCTACTTAAGAACAAACACCACACTCTCAGACTATTCACTCACGAAAATCAAAGCAACTCTCCAATCACTTCTCAAGTACGAAAAGTCACCCTCTCCGCCAGCATCTAGGAACCCCGTGCTCACTAGCAGTTCAGACCATGATGTCCATTGACAGACTCGCGCTTCTGAACAAGTTGACCTCGACCATAGCCTCCAATGACACATCACCTGGAAGCCCAGAGCCCAAAAACACAAGGCCTAAGACCTCATCATGTTCCGAGGCCACGGTTTCCGATCCCGAAAAGCGACCAGGAGGACCACTGGACATGCCAGCTCCTTGGAGGAGAAGCCTATATATGACGAGCCAACTCTTCGCAAAAAATAATCTTTCCTTCAATTCATACGATTGCTGCAAACGTTGATAGGTGTTGTAGTGATCAACTTCTACACTCTATTTGTTTTCAAGGGCCCGAAGGCAAATGGATCTTCGCTGTCGTTTGTGTTGGGTTGGGCACAATAGCGTTGCTGATATCTTTTTCTTTTCTTTTGAAGGCACATCAAACTTGTTTCAGGAGTTTGATCTCTTTCGTTCTCAGGCTAACAGCTCAATATTCTATCACCTTGTCACCTCATTTGCCGTTTAGTGACTTCCAAAACACCAACCTCCAAGTCTCAAAAATCTCAGTCAATCTACCAGCAACAAAGTCCTCAAAGCCGCAAGAGCCGGCGCAAAACTTGTCGTCCTTCCCGAATGTTTCAACTCACCCTACGGTACAAAAAATCTTCTAGCAGTATTCTAAGACGCTGCTTCCCTCGCCGCCTTCGGAGAAGCAATCGCCGTCCTTCGACGCGCTATCGAAGCTCGCAAAGGAGACGGGCGTGTACCTAGTTGGAGGTAGCATACCCGAGCTAGAGGAGTCGAGCAAGAAGCTGTATAACACGAGTTTGACATTTGGTCCGAATGGGGATTTGCTGGCAACACACGCTACCTAACTAAGGTAGACTCTTATGTCGGTGAAAAGTCGGGAATTAATCCCAAGGGGTCGAAGCCATCAAACTTCTCTTATAAGTTATAGAGACTATTTATACATTAAGGCATTAAGGCTAATAAAGCTTGGTATAATTTACTACCTTGTTCCTATGATATAATGGGTTGAAGCCAACAAAAGGTGTTTAAGAGAGCTAATGAAGCTTGCGGCTTATTTCTGGACTTTCCCTTGACCATAGAGGCACCCTCCCAGTCCTGTCAAGAATCTACAACCTGTACATCAAAGTTTGTGCATTGGAATTTCTTTATAGCACAAATCTTTTCCAAATCTTTTCCAAATCATTCCTACTCACTCGAGAATTAACCGTCAACCGTCCAGGAACGTACGATCATTGAAACAGACGCGTAGAAAGAAAGTGGAATCATGAATAACGTATAGCATTACATAATAGGATGGCTATCAAAGGATTCCTGGATCCTACACATATGACACGCAATTGCCTGAGATGGCCGCCGCTTGCTGGTATAGTGCAGGTATCAGGATTGGAATATAAGAATGATATGAAAACGTGCCATCTAGAAAGACCGTAAAGTCGTTAGAACGAAACCCAGACTGCCGACCAAACTAATTTTAAACTTTAAGGTTGCACACATGCGACCATCAATCTTTCGTAATCGCCCCTAGTCTCGCCTTCTATTCTCTTGACAAGGTCTTTGTTGTATTTCTTCTTATATGCAGCACTGACCGCGGACATGAAACTTCTGTCCCAGTGGCATCTTACGACCCGCTGGACGAGCAAATCATCCTTGGTACCGAGACCTGCCATGGATTCTTCCAGTCGAACAGCCTCGGCCTCGGCACGGTTGTTCGCTCGAGAAATGAGAAGTCTGAGTGCGTCTTCCATGTGGCCAGAGAACTTGGACTTGATAACAACGTCCAGGCTCTTTTGGAAGCGCTGCTGGTAGGATTGCGAAATAGCCCTGATCTGGGCGTCGTTCTTGCTGAAGAGGAGTTGGCATACTTGCATAGTGTTCTTGCCTATCATGCCACCCAAGCTGTTCTGGAGTTCAGTTACCGCCTGTTCGATCTCCTGAGGGATGACAGGAGCCGAATCCTCATTTCGTTTTGCTGCTGCGATGATCATATACATCTGCTCAGTTCCGGCACTGAGGTCGCCACGAAGATCGTTCTCGAGGGTTCTCTTGAAGAGTTTCTGGTACTCGGTCTTGATGGCGTTGATATCGGCATTGCTCCTGCCGACGAGGACATCATCGATGGCATCTTCCTTTGTGCCCATTCCCTTCATGGCTTCCATCAAGGTGTAGCAGTCAGCGACTAATGGTCCTCGAGCGATGGCGACAAGCCCCTTCTCAAAATATCCTGACGTTTCTTTTTCAAGATCGCCGATCAACTTTCGCATCAGGCGTTGATCGTACTGAGTGCGAATAGTATTCATTTGAATAGGGTCCTTCTTTGCCATTATAGCTATCAGCGCCTTTTCATCGGTTCCAAAACCTTTCTGTATATAAGTCAGTACTGTTATCACGCAGGACAGTACGAATGTATACATACCATAGCTTTGCGTAAGCCTTCAATATCTTTGCTCACATCAATATTGGCGGTCTGTTGGGGTCCATAGCCTAGTGACGGTTGTGTAGGTGGACCGAACTGCTGGGCAGGAGGCTGATATTGCCCAGGTGGTGGGGCTCCGTAAGGTTGTTGTGGTGGAGGCGCTCCATACTGTCCCTGTGAAGAAGGGGCACCGTACTGGCCTGGGGGAGGAGCCCCATACTGGCCTGGGGGAGGAGCTCCATATTGACCCTGCGGAGGGGGAGCTCCGTACTGACCTGGCGGCGGGGCACCGTATTGTCCCTGAGGAGGAGGTGGTTGTTGACCCCAACCTTGCTGAGGTGGTGGTGCTCCATACGGGGGCTGACCTGGCGGAGGCGCGCCGTACTGACCAGGAGGAGGGGTATTATACTGGCCTGGGGGAGGTTGATTCCATTGCTGTTGGGGAGGTGGATAACCTTGTTGGGGATATTGTTGATTCTGCATAGGGGGCTGTCCGTAGTAACCTTGATTTGGAGGCTGACCGTAACCCTGAGGAGGGGGGGCTGATGGAGATATTAGTACTCTATGTCCCTCAGCTGCCAAGGGGTACAGGATCACGGACGAGCGTGATCTGCGCCATGCAAGGCGAGAAGGGTGGTCGACTTACGGCCTTGGTTGTAACCCCCCTGTTGCTGGTAGTTATACGACATTCGATGAGGTAGCTTTGTGTGTTTGGAGCTGAGGATATAGGGAATTGCTTGCAGGTTGGAACCGTAGGATATGCTACGAGTAAGACGCGGGTGGAAAGTTTCTGGACTTGAAATAGTCGTTGTAGTAGTAAGAGAAGATGTGAGCAGCACAGAGACGGACGATGGAGGTGGTTCTTCAATGGCGATGGTGGTGAAGGGCGGCTGGTACCATGGCGGGATGTTTGATGGCTGCGCCGCTGGAATGAGGCGCAGAAAGGCGTACACAGCCCCGCGGTGGGGTAACCGAGATGACGCCAATGGAAAGTACGAGCGCGTGCCCTTACTGTGACGAATAATGATGGGTTGGCGAGCGCGATCCTATGGGCTGCGGACGGCACCACTTGCTATGTCGAGGAGCCGTTTCTTGGCTATTTGTTAGTATTCCAGCCATCTACAAACGATCCCGGCAGTTGAGAGATAATCAGTGGTAGATGAGGCCGGTGAGCTGTCGAGCGTGACAACAACAACACCACCTAGACATGCCTTGTTCGTGCGAGAGGGGCTGGTGGCTTAGCGTGTGGCTAATGAGGGTCCAATGTGTGGCTAGTGATGGCGGTACAGCCCCAGGCATCTCCATTTCCATTTCCATTTCCATTTTGATCTCGTCTCCACTGATCCACTGATCCCCCACTGAACAAACCACTGACTGCAGCCTTACGCAAAGCCTTGCTAGTTGCAAATGGGTATGGGTATCTGCCACGGTGGGAGTCCTTGCCACCCCTTTGCTTGCACATGTGGTTCTTTGGGCGTTGCTGGGTCACATGATTCACACGAGTCCGCGCCTTCTCCAAAAGCATCCGCTTAGCATTCGCACCTTCTCCTTGAGACCACAATACAGCGAGTCCGAGTTATCCACCTTGGCTTGTATCATACCCAGCCTTTAGCTTAGAACAGTCGTGCGTGGCTATTATATATCTCGTCGCAACGCGCAATCAGCTTGCTCACCATCTGAACTCTCAATGCCCAATTGTTCTCTCTTCATACCCAAGCACAATGTCGCATCCTTTCCTCACTTTTCCCTTTCTGATTCCAACTCACCTTGGTGGGATGCTGTTCCATCTAACTGTCCCATGTCCTTGAAACCTCCATTGACGTCCTCAAGCTCATCTTTTTCTAGGATACCTTACCACACCCCCGCGTGCCCTAATACTTCTCCTACTCTTACCGCCTTTACTTGCGCGGCAATTGAACGCACCGAACTAGGGTTTGTGTAACCTGCACAGCGCTCTAAACGGCTGCATTGTGCATACCTCAACACACTCTAAACCTCACGCTCAGCGCTCACGTTTACGTCTCAATTAATGTCGACTATGCATGAAGTTAATCTAACCGTTCCACCACCATCTTTCCCCATCACACTACGTGCTGGCACCTGTTTGCCCCGTCTTCCTCGTCCGTAGCGTGGCGTTATCAGTCCTCCTCAACTGCTCTGCAGTATCTCCTCTGTTGATCACCTCATCCACCAACCCCGTCTATTCTCCCCACACCACCTGGAGACACCACTTCGCACTAACGTCAGGCACACAAAGTTTGCTCTCTCCATCCGGTTTCGCCCAACCGTTGGTGCCAAGCACAGGTGACATCATACCATTGCTGCCCACCAACACACTGCACCCCTTCCCTTCTTTTGAAGCTGATCCGCTAAGGGGTCTCCCCATGGACGGGAATTTCATATCGCAACGGACCGAACCAAATGCTCATGCTTATTGGATCGGGCTAGCATGCGTTGTGTGGTTTGTCCGGGGCCGGTGTGAGGTGGGAGGGCTTAGACCACGCTCGTGATATGAGCAGATGCACCGATGCCTGCAGTCTGGCCCGCTTATATATCGCCTATGGAAAAGTCTTGACTATCAGCAGCAACACCTTACTAATCTAACGTTCTTAATCTTGTTCGCTTGCTGCATCTTTGACTGCGCATTTCCAGACTATCTAAACCATCCGATCGATTTGTGAACACCGAGACACAGATAACGCAAGCCAATACTTTGCAGAGGGCGTATATTGCACATAAACCAGCCAAGCCCCTTACGACATTCTGCTGCTCGAGCTCCCAACAACCGGCAAGGCTGACAAGCCAAAAAGATATAACTCGAGCTCAACGCAGTAGCTCCCGAAAAGAAACAGCAATCTACATCGAGAGCACATTCGACACATTTACAAATCCTGACAACCAACCAACAAATACAGCACATCAGAGCCTCACTCTTCGAGAACGGCCCAGCGCGCCTCTCACACTACCATGTCATCCTACAGCTCCTATACATCAGCCTCCCACCAGGCACAACCTCAACACAATTCCAACACTGCAATGATACCGCACCCAGCCCATAATCCGCACCGCTCATCTTCATACTCACACCAACAACTCCAACCCGTTCCACAAGAAAACTACTACTATCCCGAGCATCCAGGCTATCCAAGGCAATCATCGCACCACAGCCATCACAGCCACCATTCGCATCATCACCACCAGCATGACAGCAACACCACGACTGACTCGGACGAAGAGCGCCGCTACCGCGACGACCAAGAACTCGAGCGACGACCCACGCTAGGCGGCTCCCTTCTCTCTCTTATTGGTAAACTGAGTAAATTTCTGGGTTCTGACCGACGATAAGGATCACGGGGGGACTGGAATAACGAATCACACCATCACGCCAGCCATAAATTCAGCGTTGGCAGTTTCAATGATAGCGCATCGACCTGCTACACGCCCGCCGTCCGCCTGCCTATATCCCGAGCACCAAGGAAGCATCCAAGGCCATTAACAAACCATTCGCCAACATGCTCTCTCTTGTCAAGCGCGACAGACTCTCCGTAGGTAGTAGCTACTGTCAGAGCTTATTCCGACAGGCGGGTGGCCCACGTGTCGCCATTTGGATTGATGAATGTAAAGGCGGGGCACAAATATTCACGGGCTCTCCTATTCTTATTAGACCTATCGTTTTCTTTGTCTCAGCGAACGAATGACTGGACGAATTGATGAGGGAATCAAGGAATAATCAGAACAAATCATGACAGAAGAGCACTTTGAACGCAACGACAACATAAATTCGCTCTACCTATCTTGTTTTTTTTTTTGCCTTGACTGGACAGTCGAAGTAGCATGGATTGGTATATATCATATCATTGCATACATCTATACTTTCTCTTTCTCTGCATTTCGTTGCTGTATCGAAGCACAAAATCGTCCGTGCAGCCATAGATTATAATTAAACTTAAGCTACATATAGACCAATACAGCAAATAACATATCCCGATTACCTTGCACTGCGTAGTCTCGGGCTCTAGTTGCAACTTGTTCGTGCAAAGAGGACAACTACACAATATTTTGACCCTCTTCTTGGGACTAAACTGGACCGAACTACATTGCATTATACCCAAAGAAATGAAAATATATCCCATCCCACTTTCCTTCCACGCAAACTTTAAACAAAACCTCCAAACCCCTTTATACCTAAGCATCTAGTCTACTTGAAAATATAACGAAGCGAGTCCGGTCCGCCCGAACGCGAGACCCTTCTTTTATCCCTCCTAGTCTGTAAAGGGTGTCTCTCTTGCCCAGGTCGTAGGGGGAGAACGATGGAGCGCAGAAGTAACTACATCGAATTCAATTTGATCGAGACGATGTAGGAAAATAAGCATTACAAAATTGACACATGTAGCATGCTGAACTTGAATAATATTCTTTAAGCACAGCTAACTAAGTAGGTTACGAAACGTATGCTCACTCGGTATGAATCATGGCTTTCTTCTCCTCGCCTCATCGTATCTTTATAAGAAGCCAGTCAGTCATTTAGTTGATCTAACCTAATCCAATCCAATCACTTATCTGTAGCTTCTCACCACAAAGTCACGAGTTGAACATCGCTCACTATGTACCCAATACCGAAAAGAATCAAAATCAATAAGCAAAATCATCGCGCTGCAATATGAAGAAACCCTTGTTCAGTTTAAATAATCAAACCCAATTCGACTCTGAGCCATGTTTGTTGCCCTGAAGTCTTTTATTCAACATATCAATATCCAATGCATTCAAATATCTGCCCCTTCTCTCTATCCATCCAACAAATTCCCCCCCAAGTTCTCCTCTCACTCATCCTCCCAAAACGCCAATAACGCTCCATAACACAATGCCCATGTTTCTAAGAAATAACAGATGAAAATAAAAAGCGGAAACGAAAAAAAGAGCCATGCGCTACCACGCCTTGCTGTATGCTTCATGCATCTATAGTCTTACAAGGAAGATTCCAACAAGCGCAAGAAACAGAGAAAAAGGAGTATTCCCCCGCCTTCGTGTACGCCGAATGGGGTAACGCGAGCGCACCCTCCGCAAAGAAAAACAAACAAATCCAAAAGCCCAATTTTTATTCCCCCAACTTCAGCGCTTGAAGTGCTTACGGGAGTGCCAAAAAGTCAGGGGGAAAATGTCCAGAAAAAAAAGATAGAATAAACGCCATGGTTGCTTCCGATCGTTGTCCCGTTTTGTGTATCCTGTGGAAGAAAGTCCACTTCCCTTTCATCGTTTCCCATAATCAGATTTGCTCTCCCAGAAAGCCGCGGTATGTTGTAAATATGCGGGGTTTGCATCAAGTGAAGGTCGACATTATTAGTATGTTGGTCGTTGCACATCGACACCGCATTCCTCGATGGTGACTCGGGGGAGATCGTCCGACATGTGAGTAACCGACGGTGCTGCGGCCACCCCTCTCATTAGTGCACCCGGCCTGTGGTACCCAGTAACCACAATCATATTTTCGTTCCTGCCTCGCACAGACGCTGTCATGTGTGCGATCCTACGACCGGTTGGTCAATCATATACAAAGAAGGGTTTTGCTCATAAGCATTTAATGGTGGTGATTGTGGGGGTGTCGTATTATTCGGCTGTAAGATGTTTACGTGAAGATCTCGCCAATGTGGCGTAATTCTTCAGGCTTCCAAGTACCTGCACATAGAGTCAGTATTGAGGGGAAGAGGACATTCGCAATTTGTGTTTTGGGAAGATCGCCCCAGATTCCCGCGGTTCCGGACACGGCAGCAGTTGCACATGTACTTCGTAACGCGGTGCTACCGGAGAAGCAGGCATATGATAGCGTTTATGATGGGAACAAGCAAGACATCACATACCTTCAAAGTTGTGCTTAACAAACGCCATTGGATCGTCCTCATCGCCAGCATTCATCGTCTTGATGCCAGGGCTGAAGCTTGTGATGGGGAGCACGATGACATCGCCAACTTTCTTGGGCGTCTTCATGCCGGTAAAATGTTCCCATGTGATGTTACCCTTGCTGGTACTCATGTCAAAATAATCGGGGTTGTTGAAGAAGTCGAAAATGCTGTCTGTCCAGAGGGCAGGACCCGTGAACTCAATGATACCCTCGTGGTTCTTGTTGAGCTTTCCTTCTGCCTTGCGCTTGAGGGTCTCCTGCGTGATATTGGCCACGACGTCGACAAGAACGGGATGGCCGGGTTTGGCCTGAATTGTCCACTGGCAGAATTGGATGCGGCGGGAGTACCACTCAGCCCAATCAGGACGATCAGGGTCAGCCTCGATACCAATGACCATACCATACGTGCTGCTGGGAACATCGTGGGGGACCCAGTCAATAGCACTCTTCAACGCGGCCGTGTCAATGTCAGAGTAGATGCCTCCACGTGCAAGCAGGATGAGGTAGCGAAAGAAATCGGCCTTTAGCACCGGGAGTGGCAAGGCGTTGTAAGCTTCCATGACCTCGGGGACAGCGGCATACAAGTGTCGGATGAGGTGAACAGCGACGTTGTCAGTAATGACTTCGTGGACAAAAGTAGGGTGGTGAATAGTCCAGCTTGCTTCTGCCTCACGGAACTCCTCTGCAAACTCGCCCTGGGCAGGAGTGTATTTCCACGTCTGCCAGATGTAGGCAGGGAACTTGGTATCCACATCATAGGGGAATTGGTATTCGAGTTGCTGTCTGAGAGGCTTCTTTCTGAGCTCATCCATGCTGATTTGAAGCTTTGGCTTCTTTGGGGGAGCGTCGGGGGTGTTAAAAACCTTATCTGCCTCAGCAGCCTTCGCTGCTTCTTTCTTCGCCGCATCTGCAGCGCCCGGCTTCGGTCTGATCAAAGAGGCGGGTTTCGGCAGGTCGTTGGCATTGCGGAAGGAGGTGGGTGGGGTGGAGGAGTGGTGGGACTTGAACACGAAGAACAAGGTGAGGACGGCGAGTGAAAGCACTAGGGCTTTCTTGAAGGAGAGCATGGTTGAGCCGGGTGCAGGCTGGAAGCCGGCGCGAGAAATTGTTGGTGTAGATTTTCTTGAGTTGTCCTATGTCCTAGTAAAGGGAGGCGGCGCGGTGGAAGGGAGACGTAGACGCGCGGAGGACGAGACAGGCAGCGGCGGCGGCCTTGGAGGATGGGAATGTGAATTCGTCGATGGGATAAAATAAGCAAATGCCGATAGCAGCGGCCTGCGCGATGGGTAGAGCGGAATCTATATGCTGGAGAGGGTGCAGCGCTGTTGATTGATCGAGTGGTGGGAAATGCACGCAGCCTATAAGCAGAAGAGGTGGTGGTCTAGGGGAAGAAATAATAATCTATGTCCCTTATCAACCGGCGGCGCCCTGGCCCTCGGACAAGCCAGGCTAGATTGGGCGATTGCAGGTCGAGGAGTGGAGATTGAGAGATCCACACAACACGAGGGCGAGAGTCAAGGTGTACTTGGAGTTGGTTGAGTAGGTAGGAAGAGAAGAAGCGAGTGTGGTTGTTGGTGTATGTAGATGGGGAGATGGGGAGATGGGGATGGGGAGGCAGGAAGGAGGTGGGAGGAGGCGGAGGCGGAGCAGCAGGAGAGCGCAGCAGCTAGAAGAGTAGACGAGAGACAAAAAGACAAGAAAGACAACACGCATATGGCATACGAGCTGCGGAGGGCCGGGCTGGGTTTTGTTGAATGCAGCAGCGTTCAGCGTCCAGCATCCAGCGTCGGCGGCGGTTCAGCAGCTTTTCCAAGTCCAGTTACAGTCGAGGGCCCTGGAGGGAAGGTTTCATCCGAAAGAGCGCTAGCAGCCGCCGCTGATCTGAGTGATCACTGGTCCTTCAATCAATGTTCCCAAGATAAAAGGGCTTGGGAGCTGGCGAGCAGGGAGCAGGGGGGGGCTTGGAGACCGCTTGGAGACTGCTTGGTGACTGCTTGGGGACCGATAATCGAACAGACAGACGCCCCTTGGAAGCTCCTGCGATTCTCTTGACGATCACTCAAGATCAAACGGCGGACGCGGGCCTCTGCGGCCACTGAACTTGCGCCAACACTGCCCGCAGTCTGCGCAGACATTTTGTCTCAGCTAATCATGAGGCTGGTTAGCTGAGAAGGGCAGAGTCGTTGCCAGAGAGGCCACGCGTTTTTTTTCTCTGGCAGCACTAAACTCTCTGCTGTCTGGCAGCGACTCGTACTGACCCGCCACAGAGCTTTGGGTGCTTAGGTGCTTGGGTGTTCCCTTTGGTCGCAGTGGCCATGCCCTCATTCGACAGCCGTTGCGCCGCCACATTGCTGAATACGCCGTGACGAGTCCTCCGTAATTCTCCTCATGCTCTTCACACACTTTGCCCCTCGGCCATTCTCTGGCACCATTGCATCTCCGTCGGAGCCGTACCTATCGCCTTTGCAATTCCCATCCGGCCCCATCCCTGGCACACCCTCAATCAACCCAGCTCCAAGCGGAGGCTGGGCAGTCCGCGCGGCTGCAGACAAAAAGGTTCGGGAAGCTGAAACAAACCAGCCAAGACGCATCAAAGGGCGACAGATGCTGCTTCCGGCCTAGGCTTCCCGGTGCACATGTCGCAATTTATAGCAGCAAATAGCGTGCTTTGCGTTGGTTCCATGCGGTTTTCTTTCCGACACCACCGACGCTGCCTGCTTGTTTGGAGGCCATTCGTCATCGTCTAGGTACTTCCACATTGATCTCAGCACACACACACACACAATACAACACTGCCTCTGGACTAGTACTTTAGCTTCGTTGCTTTGGCCTCTTCACTACAGTGCCATATCCTTATTACCTGTATCCATGTGTGCTGTCTATTGGCAATGCTGACTGTGCTCAGCCTATTGATTCTTCCTTTGGCTACCTGCAATTGCCATCCGCAGGGGTCTGTCGGAGAGCCGCATCTCCCTGCTCAATAGTTCCCCCGCGTCGTCACCGATCTCTATCTCACTGGCGGGAATTGCTTCCTCTGGTGGGTCTCTCATCGTCGCTGTATTTCTCCATGCGGCAGCGACCTGCTTGTGCTTGTACTTATTAAATCATCCTATTTGACTTTGTAGACCCTGTCCACTCAGTGGTTCGCACTGCCACACGCAGCCGCAAGCACAACGTAAACCACCTCCACATCATTCCACTATCTATCCACTTCTCCTTAGGCTCGCTGCCATTTTGCTGCAACAAGTAGTCTATCTGGCATTCGTGACGACGGCTGGCTTGCGACATGTCCGTGGTTCCAACCGTAACCGTTCCCGCTGCCGACGCCGGCCCCAAGCCATGTCCGTCCGCGGTTGAGGGCTACAAGCCCCCATCTGCTGTACCATCTGTCCAATCTGTCTACATGTGTTTACCATAACACGCCTTGTCGCTTGTACCGACGCAGACAGTCGCAGCACACACTCGGACCATGTCTTGTTCGCTCTCAGGACAAGATGCAACCCACCAACCTGCTACCCTTCCAACAAAGAAAAAGCGCCACCAAATAGCAGGCACAACTATCAATGACCCAGGAAATGCCCCACACGTATTCGTAAAAGTCCCAAATACCCAGTTCCCAAGCGCCCTTGTTCAATACAATAAAATTTTATACGAGATGATGCGATGCCAGTATCTATGCACGCACCGCACGCACCTGCTTCTATCGGTTAAACGAGCTCCCGATTTCCTATTGTGATATCATCCTATCTTGCTTGCACCTTCCTTGCCAACCAACTCTAATCATCCTCCCCCAATCAGTCAGCATTCAACGCCATCCATTGATCAATTGATTGATCCATCACAATTCCTCCTGTGTGATCTATACACATCGCATGAACGTCTTTGTTTCCCTTCCTTCACTCCCTTCCCGCCCTGCTTCGGTCCTGATACACGGGATCCACCCGCCGCGCGATTGCTTTAACGCCCTCGTTCCCGTCCATGTTTTGGCCTTACGTCGGTTGTTTTTGCTGCCTTGATGCAGCCATCTATGACGCGTCGAGGTGTTCTTGGATACTTACCAAGTCCTACTATACCCACTCACTTTAGTCGTCAAGTATGTCAGGTCTGTCGCAGCCTGGTATTGCTTGCTTGCTTGTCCCGACGCCGTGGATGACAGAGGGTTGGAGCAACCTGATGTCTTGTCATGTCGAGGCAGTATCGATGCATACGAGGCTGGCACAACGGTTCCCACCAGTAGCTCACACCACCACACCATACTCGTTTCGCACCCCTTTTAGACCTATCTTGCTCTGTACTACCAGAGCCATCGACCGATGCTAGATAGAGATAATTCGGGTACACAGATTGACGGACAAACGAACCCTCCGGTGAAGCAGCATTTGACATCGCGTTTACCCAAAACACACGGAACAACTCAAGCTCTGGATTTGTTCTTTGACTCAGCTTACCCAACCTAGCTTTCAAAACACGCTGTGTCGGGGTACTGGGTTCATGTCCTATGCGCCTCGTTCTTCGCATATTCCATCGCATCCCCCGCAAAATACTGTCTTGCGCGGTAAGGTAAGCACAACACGTTGGGGGCTAAGCATTGTGCGGCACATCGAGTCCGATGTCTTGATTTCTGTCTGGACGAAGTGCATGTGTGAAGTAAAGTACTTCGCACCATCGCGTCGTACGCGTGTGTGGAGGAAGGCAGATACACGCGCTGCCACCACTTCCATAAAAGTCAGGACACGAAACGTCCGGCGGACTTCGAGTCACCGTCTCATCGCACACTCACTACCATGCCGCCGCCGTCGACACAAGAAGAAGGCAAACCCGTCTGTCTGTAATCAGTTGGTCACATTTTTGCCTTCATTACCTTTTCATTTTCCCCAAGGAGAACATAAGTACAACGACCCCGGGTTTCTGCGAAGCGTTGTGTAACCGACGGACCTTGAATGTTCGGATACGGCCAGGTTTGAAACTAAATGGACTACGAAGGCGCGGGCTGTGTAACGGTAACACGAGTCTTGTTTCTGGCTTGTGTGATTGTAGTAGATACAAGGGAAAAGCCTTGTGGTGAGTGGAGTGGACCCTCGGATAATCCGATCACAGATTTGATATTCGTTATACATATATGGTATGTGATACTATCTCCATTGTGCACTCTCCCTCTATTCTAGGTAATACTTCCCCTAGATCCTCTTGCTAGCCTCCAGAAAGTACCATTTCACCACTTCCAAGTTCATCAACACTCCACCTGCGCACTAATAATCTCATGCCAAGTCCAAGTACCATTGTCGAGACTCAGCAACCGTGCTAAACTCGTTCGTTTGGTCTATTTCCATCCAGTCTAGTCTGGAGAGCATGTGGGTACCATTTTCACTAGTCCTTGGATCTGGCCGTACTCTGGCCCTACCCATTTATTGACGCGAAGTCGCCCCGACCCGACACCGCGTCGTTCCAGAAGCGGGCGTCGGGCCGGTGAGTGAGAGCCGTTATTGGGCATGCAAAATGTATTGCACCGTGTACGAGATGCTCAAAGGTGCGAGTGGAGCGCTCTCGTGTTGCGGAGGTTGCAGTGTTGGGTATGAATCTTGCTTTCTTGTCGAGTTGACTTGAATTGAAGGGGTTTCGTTTTGGGGCTTTGGTAAATTTTGTAGTGGTCACGGACATGGGACTGACTTTGGGCTATTGATTGAGGTTTGAGTAGTGATGTGATAATTGATTATTTATGAGGTATACGAGCACGAAGGATGATGTGAGTGGGTTTCAAGAAATATTGCAGTGATGAGGGAGGCAGCTAGATGCGTAAGTAAGAGCTAGGGTGAAGGCTCGCTCCCTTTGTGCTTCTTATATGATTGTGTAGATGGTTGGATGTTTCTGCTCTCTACGAAGTAGGTGAACGAAGACATCACCATCCCAATGCCCTGTATTTCTCTTCAACCAATCTATCCATCCATCTATCTATCTATCGACCCAAACCCTCTCTCCCAAGTAAAACACAACAACCCCAATCCCAATCTTAACCTATTCCCCCCACCCATGATCAACAACACACCACCTCCCCTCCGCCCACTTCCTCATCCCCTGCACCTTCATTCTGACCCCCCTCGCAACCTTCTCCCTCTCCACCCACTCCGCAACCGCACTAAATGTCTCCCCCTTTCCTAACTTCCACCCCACGTCCTCCTTGTCTTTATTTTCGCGCAGCCAGCGCAGTAATTGCGCGGGGAGTACGCCCGCAGGCATATTTTGCAACGACCCCATGTCAGACGGGATCCAGCCTTGGAAGAGGTTGAGGTATGTGATTTGGCGCCATGCGCCATTGAAGTCGGGGCCAAGGGTGTGTTGGGGGGTTGTCCAGGATTCGGGTTTGGAAGAACGGGTTGAAGAAGCAGGCAGTGGTGGAGGAGGAGTAATTCCAGTTACGGCTGTTGGGTTTGGGTTATTTGTGTTGGCGGGAGTCGGCATGTCGTAGGTGAGTGCTTTGTGCCAATTGCAGCCTTCGAGGTCGAGCCATTGCAGGCAGTATGTGTGGAGGGACAGGCGCCGGAGGATGTTTGCTGCTTCGTGCCAGTCGTCATCGAGGTCGGAGTAGAAGTGCGAGCCGCCTAGCGATACGCTGGTATGGTTTGATATCATGGATGTTGTTGCTGCGTTGGGGGTTGTGCTGGGTCGCGGCCAGTATGCGAGGGAGAGGTGGGTTAATGTGTTGAGTTTGGGAGCTAGAGCTAGGAGGTCAGCCCATGAGGCATAGGAGCGGGGGTGGGCGAGGGATAGTCGTGTGAGGTTTGGAAAGATTGGGATTGTAAGTGTTGCTGGGAGGACTGCTGCGGACGGGGATGTTGGATCGTCTAGTTCGTCTTCCCACGAGTCTGCGACCTCTACTGCCTCTTTTCCTTTGGATTTTTCGGGGCTTGTTAATGATAGCTGGGCTATGCCATCTGTGACGGAGGTGCCGTGGACGAGGCGTGGGAGGCATTTTCCTAAGTCTCCCAGCGTGAAGCGGTTGTTGAGCAAGCCTGTCAAGTCTAAGAACTTCACCTCATCGGATTCCGATAGTGTACTACTCCCTTCATCGTTTTGGAATAATATTTTAAAAGACGTAAAGTCCATGCACTCGCTGTCCCCATACAGCGAGATATAGCTTAGTAGCACTTCCTTGAGCGGGGTGGACAAGGCGGGGATATAGTGTTGCTCATACTCGGCCAACTCTTGCCAGCGGAGCGCAAATACACGAAGACAATGATGTACTAAGCTTCGACTCGACGGGAAACGCTGTTCTACGAGTAAGAAGCCTGAAAAGACTCAACAATTATCAAATAATGAGAAGACCACTGATGCGTAGTATCCTATCCATAAAACACTTCAAGGTGGGACAAAGCATACCTTGAATTCGTCATCGGTAGCCCGCGCCAGAGCGCATACTCTTGACGGGCCTTGGCCTGTTCCAATATACCTTCTTTTGAGATTCCGCACATGGCTCGGGGCATGTCGACTGGTGTGTAGCCAACTGCTCGGGGCGGCAGGGCCTGGTGGAGGTCGAGCACCGCCAGCAGCCCGTAGACTTCTCGTTCGAGTGCCAGGTTCTGGTCTGGGGGCGTCGACCTCGGCCATGCGCAAGATGCGGCGCAGGTCTGGCGGGACGGTGCGCGATGTCACTACTTCTATAACCTCATCGCGGCGTCGTTCAGAGGTTGCGCGGGGGGTCTGCTCACGGCGCAGCTGCTGTATCCGCTGGTTTACGCTCTGGGGCTCGGACGGGGAGGCGGGGGATCGCGAGCTCTGCAGCGAGGGGTGGACGTAGGATGGTTTGGTGTGCGCATAAGACGGAACGTGTTTCTTGGGCATGGATGAGTATGGACGTGCAGTGAACCGGGTTGCGAAGGGGGGGGTTTGAAGAGGAGACTTGACGATAGTCCCACGGCGGCGAATATGTAAGTAAGTCAAGTACTTGGTGGTGTAAGTAAGTTAGCTAGATTGATCATGACTCAAAGCTCCATGGCGATGACAGTAGCAGTAGCAGTAGCAGGAGCAGGAGCAGGAGCAGTAGGCTGGATCCTACTCAGATCCCCGACTCGCCGACATGGACTTGGACGACACTTGTACATTGAATCTCAATCTCCATCTCAATCTCCAACTCTTTCTCGTTCCAAACACAGCCAGGGTCTTGTGGTGTGTGCGTTCATGTTGGTTGCACGTCCCGTGCCGCACGGAAAAGACGGCTTCGTCATTGAACGCCCAGGTTCCGGAATGTCTGCGCATTGGTCCACCCAGCTAGGTTCGCCCTAAAGACGTACCACTGACAATCCACTCTCCTCTCTCACCCATCTCTCCCTCTCCCTCTCCCTCTCCCTCTCCCTCTCCCTCTCTCAATTGTCCTGGCCCCGGGCTGAACCATACCTACCAACCCCAACTCTCACCATGCTCTAGTTGTCTCCTGCTCTCCTGCATCTTCAGGCCTGCCTCCCACGCAACTACGCGGCCCGCCATGATGCTCTTCTCTCCCCGCGTCATCACTGCCTTCGCAGTCTTGACTTGCTTCTTCCTCCTCTACAGCGTCCTCTCCGTCTCCTTCAATGACCCTACCTCGCTCTTCTTCAATCCGCGCACCGGATACAGACCACAATACTCGGCCATTCGCAAAGAAGAAGCCCGCTCCTTCATGTCAACCTTCAACACCGCCGCTCCCGCTCCCAAAGCCAGCGACGGAAAGAAGAAGCTCTGCGTTGGCATACCCTCGACCGCCCCAGAAGACCAGGACCATCTGCGTGATACTATAGGGTCATTGCTGGGCGGCTTAAGGCCAGAGGAAAGAGCGCAGATCTACTTCATTGTATTCATCCCGCACTCTGAACCCGCCAAACACCCCGCATACAATCAAGACTGGCTATCCGCCCTCACCGATTCTGTCCTCATATACGATCTCCCAGAAGAGGAAATGAACCATGTCAAGGAAATGGAAAAGGATGCAGGTCTATTTAGGGAAAAGGGAATTTTTGATTACTCGTACCTAATCAGAAAATGCGCCGAGAAGGAAACACCATACATTGCCATTTTCGAAGATGACATAGTCGCAATGGATGGCTGGTTTCACCGCACCTTGCGCGGCATTCTCGAGGCTGAGGAGAAATCTGTAGTGCAGCGAGACACGCCGGACTTCCTCTATCTACGCCTATTCTATACCGAAGAGTTCTTTGGCTGGAATTCCGAAGAAGCAGGAAGCTACCTCTTTTACTCACTCTGGGTCTTTGGAATCCTCACCACCATACTGGTCTACCTCCGCAACACAAATGTCATTGCCCAGCGCGTCCTCACGCCTCGTGCCATGTACATCGCCTTTGGTCTCATAATTACATGCATATCGCTCTTTTTTGCCCTCGGCCGTGCCACTGTGCTCCCGCTTCCAAATGGTGTCAATCCTATGTCCAGTTACGGATGCTGCTCGCAAGCCTTCGTCTTCCCCAGGCAAAAGGCCCTGGATCTTGCAGACTATTTTGGCGAACGCAAAGTTGGCTTTGTCGATTCATTGACGGAGGACTTCGCCAACGAGAAGGACGAAATGCGATGGGCTGTCACGCCCAGTCTGGTGCAGCATATTGGCGGCAAGAGCAGCACATTCGACAAGGATGCGCCAGAAAGCAGATTCGGGAGAAACGTAGCCGAAAGGATATGGAGTTTCTCGTTCGAAAAGCACGACCCGGAACTCTTAAAGCTGGAGCATGAGGCTGTCGCGCAAAAAATGAAAGCGAATGGAGGGAACCCTCGGGGTAAACCTTAGAATGATATGTTTATTGAAGCCTCTTTTATTTTCTTCTTGGCTCCGGTGCCACAATACTTACGTTTAATATACGACTAGAGGTGGACCTTCAGTAACGCTTCGCCTTTGCCCGAGTACCAGCCCGGCCACCCTGAAACCGGGTCAGCAGACAGCCTCGGGATATTTTTACTCAAGCTTTCTTGAGACATTTCACCCAACAACGGATAATGCAACTCACAAACGAGACTGATGCTCTGGAGGAAAAGTTTTTTTGGCGTTTATGGATGGAAAGAATAGCATGACATGCTTCATAGTCATTTCGAACCGCATCCGCGAAGCGGTGTTGGGGACATGTTCTCTTCTCTTTTTACACCCTATGGTGGAGTGGATTGACTTGGAAGCTTCCCTTCCTTGTCTCCCAAACCGGACCGATTCACACAGTTGCTTGTTATACTAGGTGTAGGGACTTGCCTGCATAGACTTTTTTCTCGCTTTCTGTTTCCTGTTGTTTTCACGATATACCATTTTTTGTTCGATCGAGTGGGATGCGCCTTGCTCGCTCGCTTGTTGTAGATTAGTGTAACTGATATTGATACCGATACCAATGCCTATGTTTGCAAAATACTGTCTTATTTGCTATTCGTTTGTCTGTTTGGTCTCGTAGGAATTATAATATTCCGCGAGGTGTGGCAGGATTATAGAATTGGTTTGTAGACAGGATGGAAAGTTTTATTCTGTCGAGTGGGTGGAATAGGATGTAAGGATAAGCTAAGTATAGTATGCGTAAAGAAAGACTTCATTGAGGATAGGTATATGGGTCTTTTTCGTTTGAGTGATTTATAGTATCATGTATGTGTATCATTGTTGCCTTTCTCGGAAATACCTACTATATTGTACAGGGTTGAAAGGTGTCTGAGTATCCTGGGGTACGATGTGATTTTTTGTGGAGTGTAACAAGAGTAGGAAATCGAATCAAGGAGTAGATATGGACCTGGAGTGAAGTTCGTCTCATGCTGGCTTATAATGATACGAGGCGGGTATAAAGAAGGGGGGTGAAATAGTAAGAAAGAGTTGAGATGATTACATGTGGTTTTTTGAGGGGGAAGAAGAAGACGGTATATATGCAAAGGAAATTCAAAGCGGACAAAACCGTGTATACTTGTGATATAATATCATGTCTATCTAAGCTCAGTTCTATGGTAATGACAACCCCCCTATGTCTCTGGACGATGGGACCCATCCAAATAGAAGAGCTTCACCCATCTCTCCCGCTACTTTCCCTGGCCTAGCAGTTATAGATAAAAGACTTGGGGCCTGTTGGTCGGGGGCACACATTTTCGTCAATGAGGCCTGTTACACATTTGCCAATGGAGACCAGATTCTTGTCCATATGCTTGCATTCCGAATCGGTGTAAGTGGTGACTACTTGGCATTAGCGTTTTCAGAAAAAGCATATTCTCGAAACAAAAAAAAAGGAAGGCTGGTACTTACCGGCGCAGGTATCATTCTCCGCTCCTTCAGTAAACTCAGCAGCAATACTGCCGACGGGGTAGTTCTTGTCCTCAGTGAAAGTACGGCATTTGCCGATGTCACTTTTAAGAACTACATACGCCATAGAAAGGCCATTGAAGTTCTGGTTTTGACACCGGTCATTGCCAAAGGTCCTGACAGTGAGTTGGGTGGGATTTGGCTCCTGCCGGGCTGGAATGACGGCGGCACTTGCGCCTGTTGCAGTCAAGGCTGCGAGGGAGGCAAAAAGAGCGTTGAAATGCATGTTGACTGCTTTTGTTTTGCTTCGAATGGAAACTGGTGTGGTGGTGGAGAAATGGAGATTATGATGATTATAACTGAATTAGAAGTGCTCTGGCCTATTTATGCCATAGAGAAATTTGGATGACCACCTGTCCGCAAAAAGATCGTAGGATTAGTCGTAGCCCCCACTGTGAGCCACGGCTGTAGAGAATAGTAAATAACATTCTTCCACCAACGAGCAAGCGCAATTATTCCTCTGGAGGGCACTACATATAATTTAATCAAAGGCTAGATTGAGTAGCGTAGTTCCGTACCAGTGATGTTGATGCCTCTATCAAATTTGCTGTCAAGTAATTGCCTTTGGAACCCCAAAGGGACACAACGTGCAGAAGAACTACTAAAAAATGTCTGGGCCGACCATGGACTGATTACAGTATTTGTCATAATCATCCGTGGGAACTAGAAATCAGGGATGACTTTGAATCGACGTAGTATCAGGGAACTCCTAGAACATCTCCTGAAATGGATCCGGGGAGGAGATGCTACAAGTTTACCCCGAAGAATGAAATCTAATTGTTTGTCAAGATTAAAGGACCCAAAGCAGATTAGACTTCTCCTGAATGGCTGTGTTTGAGTCTACACTTGAGATGGTTATGGTGTTAGAATGGACTGATTTCGACGTAGGTTGTTCATGACCGTCCCATCGAATTCGAAATCCGGTTGCGCTTACTGGGTATCCTTCAGGTGGGGCCTTGAGCTGTCTTCCATTCACCTTTACTTCCGGTACTGTCCCAAGAATACAGTGATATCTCGCTTTAAAAACCTTGGGTGGGCCGATTTCCCCATTCCAGGTTGCTTGAGGTAGCTTGTGACCGTACTAATCCCAGTTCTTACATCCAGTGATATGGATGTACCGAATTCAGCCCAAAATAAAAGCCACAACTCGGCCAATATGTTCGAGCAGGACTCCAATAAAGTGGGCCACAAGGATGGAGCCAATTGGCCCCATGAAGTGATATCGTGAAAGGCAGTGGTGGCCTCCTCTTTCCTGCAAAGCAGCTGGTACGCTGTATGCACGTGGAAGTGGGGCCGTGGGTTCGATCATTATGCCTAATTGCAGTAATATTATCCTCGATGTAATATTTGCCCACAGGAGGTAATGAAGAGTCGTATAATGGAGATCGGTATACGCGTATACTCGTATACCATGCTTACAAAGTGACTGCTAACACATTTTAGGTTTCAAGGAGTCTGGTTTCTGAATTTTGGCAAGAGCATACACTACGGGACACCTCCAAAGGCTGTAGAAATGCAGTTTCTGCGCCACTTATCGCAGTCTACTAGGAATCCAGTTAGGCACCTCACGCATAGAAATGAGCTCAATTCTGCTCAATTCTTATGAGAGCTGATAGGGGATGAAGGCTATAGGCTACAAGCTCCGGTTATATCAGAGGGATTTTAAAGTGCAAACACCGTGCAAACACCATGGAGAAACCATGTGGACACTGAGCAAACACCGTTCAAACACCGTACATAATCTTGTCCTGCTTGGCTCGTAATCCTTCTCTAGTATATGACCCCACATGCGCCGACTCAGCAGCCCCCTAATTCATGTTAAGATCTCCACTTACAACTTGAACATCCTCGGTCTTACTAATCCTAAAGCGTAACAACGAGCTTTGAAGCTGACCTCGACGACACAAGTCTGATGCGTAGACGTTTAGAGTAGCCTCCCGTTAAGGTTGCGTGCCTATCATGGTTTGTACTCCGCTGGTCTGAAATGCGGCAACGGTGCTGACAGATTAGCAAGTCGTGCATCAAAGACGCGATGCAATAGTCAAAATCCATGCAACAACGTAATTTATGTACCCAATCAATTCCTCGTTATACAACCTCTGCTTAATTAGGTTGTAATAGTGTTGCATGAAAGAGAAAGAGTGTATTTTCCAGCCTAGCCGGAGGGGTGGTGCGCGAAGGGCAACATCACCAGACCGACCAAACAGTTCCAATGATTCGCCCTCATCTAGTGGCATTGTGGACCGGATAAGTCATGATGGACACAACGAGCCTTATTTCAGCGAGAGGTAGTCAACTTTGCCAAACTTACAGGATGCCCCCAACCAACGCATAGAAAGCGGCGGGTTCGTTTCTTTACGACTATACCAGAGCAATACAGATAGGTAAGATACCCCCATCACGCGCCTGATTTTATCCTTTCTTACTAAATAATGGTGCAATACTTCACAGCCTCAATGCTTACTACGATCTCATCCATCCTTGCTTTCCTGTGCTCCCCGCTCCTGAAGCTGCTCTTTTCGAGGATCGACCACTCCTTTTTTCAGTATCAACGCATTTGAGTCGATGCATAAGTCAAAGAAATTTATTTATCCCTGAATCTCCATTGGCACTAGTGTTATCTGCTCTCGTTCAAATACCGCCTCTTGACGACCCTGAACACATGTCCAAAGAGTCTGTTTCTGCCCGACACCAGTACGCTCAAATCTTTCTTAGAATGGCGCTGGAAAAAGTTGAAAATGGCATGGATACAGCTGAGTCTTCTCCCATTAATCCTATTCCAATCCAACGGGAACAACTTCATTCACACATTCCGATTCACTTAGAGAGCATTCTGAATCTCCTTCTTGTCTCGGTCTATGAGCATTGCTATCAGGGGAGTGTTTCAAAAACTCGCACTCGAACGGCTTCCGTTATTACTATGGCGTGGGACGAATGGCTGCACAACATAGACTGTGGAAAGGCGGTGGATTCGCAATCACAACGAAGGGCATGGTGGATGATTGTGAACCACTCATCTGCCAAAAACCTTCTGAACACCAGAGATTAAATAAACGATCCAGATTATTTTCGCTAATATGGTTTCCATAATCCACTCCCTGGTGTGTCATATTCGAGGCGCTGAGAGCTTCCAGTGTTGACTTTTCTCGGCCAGCCTCCTTTATTTATTCTGGAAAACCTACAAATTCGTACGCCTTTTCCGAGTTCCGAGTTTGGACCTGAAGTATGTTGTCAGCCTAGAGTAACATAAAACGTCAGAATACTCATCTTTACAGACTTGGAAGTCCCTAATCAGTGCACAAAACGTCGTTGTCACTCTCTTAGCGCAAGAACGTGCTCAAGTATCGTCGCTTCACCAAAAACCAGACGAAATATTTGGCAGCACCAGTTCCGCCAATTTTGCAAAACTTGATACCATAGTTACATTCTGCTTGAATGAGATGGACCGGCCAATCCCAACTGGCTCTCATCGCGACTCTGAAGTTCGTGCAGCTCATAACTGGTGGGCAGTGACTCGAATTATTGTATATAGGTTAGTTTCCAATTGAGGAGTGACAGAGCATTAAGCTAATCCGTTAGTGCTCTTATAAGGCTGTATCGAGCTGCAGCCTTCTCTGACATCCCGGTATTTGCTAAGAAACACTGCGACATGCCTGCGATTGACAGAAGCGCAATCGGCAACGGACCGACATCTATACTTTGCGAAATGTTTCGGCACGACTCCTCATCAAGTCAAGAATCAACAGTGGCGTTAGAATTCAGTAAATGCTCTGCCATGGAGGAACCAATTTCTCTCAACGAGCTAGATTTGTCCATGAAATGTCTCAAATCCGCACTCGTTGTCACTAGGATGTTCCGGAACATCACAAAAACTGGGTTGCAACGCCAGCTGATGGCCGCCTTGACTGGAGCAGGAGCTGATCAACAAAGCATTCACGATAGAGGATCGTCTTCATTGCCCATAACAATTCCTTTGCTTGCTTCAGCTATGTAGAGCTGTTATGTTATGGTTGTAATGCTTTGCAGAGCTATAGCGCTAGCAACACCAGGGAAATTACCGAATGACGGGTATTTCATAGGTTCTCGTCTTGGTTCGACTTTCGAGGATACGAAACGATTGATCGATGAGATACAACATGGAGTACAGGATATGATGCACATGATTAACGTTTATCATGCCACTTTCCCAATCGTTAAGGCCATGAATGAAGAGTTGAGAAACGTGTATAAAGTCGCATTTAATGATATATAACTTCTGCTTGCTTGCATAGATCCTCAATCAAATTACTGTGTGTCCTTCACACTGCACCTCTGAGCCACTTGTTTGTCTTTGTGCCCCGGGTTTTATGATCAGCCAATTTGGAGATCTGAAATTTGCTCAGTCAACCACTTAACGCAACAATCATCTTGTCTTACAAGACCAGCAACCCCCAACAGCCGACCCATTCTCTTCCCAGGGTCTTCAGCTTTAGTACCTAGTTAAGCCCCAAGTCCACTATCAGTATACTATACACACTAAACCAATGCGTATACATATCCACCACGTGATCTCGCGCCGCTCTCCAACCACAGCCCACAGACGCAAACACTCTTGGCCCACTCAGCCGCTCCCATGGCTCTGGATCTGTATTCAATATTAGTACCAAAGGAACATGCTTGTAGGCACAATGCGTGTCACTTGCTTGGCAGCCACCTAATTCTTAGTTTCAGTGAAGCCCGGTCCTGGGAATCTATAATTTGCTTCTGTGATCTACTATACCTATTGTACAGTGCAGTGGTATCAGCTAGACTGGACAGATTATACGGACGGAACGGAATAAGCGACTGTCCGACCGACCGAGCTGAAAAAGTTATCAGATCAGTCGATATAAAAGTACCGCACTGCACCACACTGGTCAGCCCCAGACGATACTGGAGCCATCCATCTCAGCCCAGGCTTGCATATGGACCCGACAGCGCGTTATCCGTCCGTGCCTAGATCCACCATGTGCATTCGTTTTTATTTTCTCGGCCTTTCGTAAGATACGCCCGCCGAAGCTTACATGAACCCAATTGTTTTAACTCTGTCGTAGCCAACCAGATAATTGCATGCTGTGTTACACTGATACGTTGTATTATTTTTTTCCTCTGCGTCTTCGATTTTTACGGGCTCGGCCCTGCCTGCTTGCTTCCCCGGCTGTGGCTGCTTGCATATGCGCATGTCAAGCGGATATTTGCAGGCCAGCTGGTCCCGCATTTTAAGTGATGAAAGAGTTTTCCATGCGCGTTGTGCGTTTTTTTTTGCCTCCGGAAGTATGGGTCTCTGTTGTGATTATTCTTGTCTCCTGGTATCTACTTGCATCTTCCACCCGCATGCGTGAGTCTGGGAAGTCGTGGAGATACACAATTGGAATGACCATATTCTCTTTCGCGTAGCTTCCGCATAACCCCTGCGTTTCGCGCTCATCGGTGAGCTCCCGTACTTATTCCAGGGTTCGCTTCGGGACGATCGGTCTAGGTGTGCGCGCGATCGACAGGTAACTTTAAACGTAAGAGTGCCACATAACAGTTTATCCCACGAAGACGAGACTGCGCGGGGTGGGGTGACAAGAGGAAAACCCCACCCATCCCCCACAGACCATCGGAGACTTGGAGAGATATGTCGAATTCGGAAGCCCACGGGGCGATCTGCGCTTGGAGATTTGGGGAAAGTCCTGCGTTTGCACAAGCAATCTACCAAATTTGGGCGGAGTGGAGACAGTGGTTGGAAGGTGACGTCGGTCTAGACGGGGTAAGAGCATCCTCGCTTCGTCTAGGTATGTCGCAGACAAGGAGTCGACTCGTCGACTTGTCTTCTGGTGAATTTGCTTTTTTGGCGCTAACGACGATGATCTGGTTGTCATGTTTGGAAGATTGCGTACATTGATGCAAGTCGAGATTGCAGCATCCGTTACTGGTGCAGCAACAGTAAAGTTTGTGGAAGAATTAGGTTTTGAAGAGGCCACCTCGTATTCTAGATGTAGGCCCTAGAATCTCCGGCCGACAGGGTTCGAAAATCGTGCAGTAACAAGCAGGAAATGCGGGAACTTGGCCGCATCCGCAAAAACGGGTAATTCGGTCCTTCGGGCAGCAATACTTTTGATGTGCCTTTCCCGCTCTTGCTTGATCGGTGAGACAAGGCCCTGAAGTCTGTTTCTTTTTTGGTGCGGGTTTCCCATCCGTTGCGCGTTTCTGGATCCATCGACTGGTTTCAAACTTCCAAGGATCAGTAAGAACAAATAAACATGTGCAAAACGGATCAACGTTGCGCCACAGTAAACGTTGCCAGGACGGGCCACAAAAGCAAATGCAAGGAAACCCGATGCCAAAATGATAGCAATACGGAAAAACTCCGCTTCCAGATGGAAAGCGATTAATTTTCGCGGCGAGCGAACGCCTTTGATAAGTCTATATGGTAGTACCTGTCCCGGCAAAGATGTTGGAAAAGAAAAATGATGGTCATGAATGGGAAGATGGCGCACCCTGGTCCTGCAGGGTTAATATGCCACCCACAGGACGTAGGCTCGTGAGGGTATCGATCGTATCTCAAAGAATCGTACATTTAGGCTTGTGGCGTGCATGGCGTCGGCCCCTTCTACCTTTAGGTTGTGTGTTGTGATGGGAGTTCTTGTGTTCTCGCTGATCCTTGTGCATAATTTGCCTGCAAAGATCGATAAAGACTTCGTCGACGTTGGCTCTTCTCCTTGCACTAGTCTCATAGTACGGCACGTTTCCCCAATCTTGAGAGACTTTGAATGCCTTTGGCCGGGGTACTGCGCGGTCTTCTTCTAAATCTGATTTGTTGCCAACGAGTACCATGGGAACATCATCATCTTCTTTTATCCTTCGTATCTGCTCACGTAGCTCTGTAAGCTCGTATAGTGACGACATAGACGTAATGCTGAAGACCAGGAGAAAGCCTTGACCGGTTTTCATGTATAGCTCTCTGTTAAATGATCAGACTTTGTAGAAAGACAAATGGTGTTTTTCCCAGGTTGGAGGAAACTACCTCATTGCAGCTATTAAGCGTTAGCGCTTAGCTGCATGCATCTTGGCTATTGAGACTCACTGAACTGTTCCGTGCCTGCTGTATCCAAAATCTCAAGAATGACATGACGGCCCTGTGGAACGAGTTAGGCAATGATGATGGTGATGACGTGGGGCGGTCGCTCTCGGGGTCCGAGCAAAGGTTTGAGTGAGTACTAACATCTACTTCGAGTGCCTTTCGATACGAGTCTTCTATGGTCGGGTCATAGCTCTCTATCCAAACGTTCTGCACAAACTGCGCTTCGGAGGGTTAGTTGTCCGCTTTGGAGGCCGGTTTATGAGGTCACCTGCGACATACCAGTCAGGCAGCTCTTCCCCACTCCACCTGTAGTAGCATGCTCGTCAGCGGGGTTCTAGCATCCACAGTGGCACGCAGTCTAACTTACCCGAGCCAAGAACAACTATGTGATACTCTCGTTGCGACATGCTTCAAAGATGGGTGTTTGGTAGCAAGAGGGACAAAAGTAACTGTCTTATTTGTATGATAGTGAAGTCGTAACCGAAGCTGGCCGACGCCACAAGGGTGGGCAGGCGGCGCAAAAGTCGCCGGTCGCGTAGCTGAGAACCAGAGCCAATTGAGATGGGAGAGCAACAGTCGCGACAGGCGATGGCGTGGTTTAAAGGTTCAAAGGTATCGTCTGAGCAGGAAAGTCTGGTTCAGAAAACGAGTGGTACGCGCTGGCACTACGGCGTGAACCAACCACGACTGCGGCACTCGTGAGCCGTATATACTTGCAAGATTGGGCAGCACCAATCAGCGGAATAAGGGGTGTCAGGGCGCGGAGGTGGACGAGACATTGCGGCAAATAGACGGGCAGCACGCGCGGGATCTCGACTCTGGGTTCACTCACCTCCCAGATGCGGTGTTGGTGGCTCGCAGAAATTTTTGGGTTCTTATCGATTAGACATGTCCTTGGAGGACAGGGAGAGGAAATAATGCAAGTAATGCGGGCTGCCAACACGAGCACAGCACAGCACACGAGACCGAGACCGAGACGGCGACTGAGATTGAGACTGAGACTAGGACGGGAACTAAGATTGGAGAAACAACCACGGCAAAACAGCAAGGAGAGACGGTGGACGGGAGCGAGGGCGCAGGACGGCAGAGGGCATGATGCACACTACGAAGGGTAACGCTGCGATTAATAGTTGTTCAGCGACCGCCCTGGCCTGACTGACATAAGGTCTGGGCAGGCATTTAACTGGCAGGGTGGCAGGGCTCCAGGGCTTCATGGGCTCCATGGGCCATGGCTCCGCAGAGCGGGATGCGAAGCGACATGTGTGGACTCGTGCAGCGTCTGGTCCTGGGTCTGGTCTGCGCTGAGCCCTCCATCCGTCCAGCTCCGGTGTAACTGACGGTCGACAGCACTACCGCACTCTTGCACTAGGTATGGCACACCGCGGTGGACATTGATGCTGCTCGCAAGCCGCTGCATGGCCGTCCGCTTTCAGTTCGCATGTGCCCGGCCAGGGGCACCATCGAGGAATTCGAGTGTATGATGGGCATGCGACAAGTCGAGCGACACCGACACCGACACCGACACCAACACCACCATCCACATCATCATTTTCACCGTCATCCACAGATTGAGTGCGAATGGGGCATTGCAGCCTTTGATTGATTACAGCCTCTCGTAATGTGCGCCGCCGCCGCCGCCGCCTCACCCTGCACAAGCCCAGCTGCGAGCAGACCCAACCGGCTGGGTTCGTCCCGAAGCCCCGTCCATGGTAGCGCATCGAGCCGTTCTGCGAGGCTTCGCGGAGAGTGGAGCATTAGGCGCTGCTGTTTGGCTGCTGCTGGCTGCTGCTGTCAGGGCAGGGCGAGCGCTATACTGCGTGTCCGTAGTATAGCGACTGCTGCAGGGCATATCGCCGCATCCCTATGGCAGTACCATCGTCACATGTGTGCGGGCGGCCATACCCAATGTTCTTATGCGGGCCGAGTTTGTTTTGATGAAGGGACACACCCGCCATCCTCGATTATGTGCATGCGATGCATACAACTGAGCAGCATACGGCATTGACTCGCCCTGGTAAGACATCAACGCTGTACCACATGTGCGTGTCCATGTGCACGTATGTCCAGACGTATTGTCATGTACGGTTGCGGTGTTGGCTTCCCAGATCGCCATCCACTCTCTCCTATTTGGAGTGACGTGGTATTGGAGCAAGTAGGCTGTCGATAATATGCATGTCAGTGTTCAAAGCAGTCAGCCTTGTCGGCAAATGGCCGACATGCGTCGTCGACATGGTTCGCCAGGATAAAGATAACCCATTCGTTCAAACCTCTTGTCCCCGGAGCAGAACACTGCGGAGGTACTGGCCTGGCAAGGTGATACAACGTGACACCAGCGAGGGCCTGGCTGCCTCAGCCCTTTCCTGAGTGCATAGAGCAAACGCTTTTTGACAGCGGTCTGACGGTTAATCAGGGGTTTTGCGGAGGCCCAACTGCCGGCATCGTTATGTGCCATTGGTCCCTGTCGAGTACAGAAGCTCGAATCCTACTATGTATTGGAGCATCTTAGAGAGGCGTTACTAGTACCGGTAGCTTGCTGAGTCCCAAGTTATATCAACTTGGCTGTAGTACATAAGCAACATGCCCTCTCTTTAGCTATTGTTCCTATGTAACCAGATCTTGCGCGTCTGACTCGCTGGGATATGCTTTGGTGCCATGTGCTGTGCCAACTCACAAATTGGGAAGTTCACTCTACATAATAAGTGGGTGGGACTGCGAACCTTGCAGTCGTTTGAAGAATAGCCCGGCGGAAGTTGTCCCGTGTTCCGCAAGACGCGCTTGCTCGCTAAGGCGCACAAGTTTTCGCCGCCGTCGAGGCTAGGCAGGCGATAATGACGAGGGTGCGAAGAGCCAAGTCAGTCGCATGGCCGAATCAAAGGATGAAAAGTGGAAGAAGCTGTGCTGTGCTGTGCTGTGCCGTGCACTATGCATGACAATGGCTGATGGCAGATGCGACGCTCGCGCACCCTCCTCAAGTTTAGGTCCCTTGAACTCTTTATGTACTCTTATGTTGCGGGCAATAAGCAAGTTGACGGATGGCGGTGTCGTAAAAAGTGAGTAAGCTTCAAGCAGCTTTAGATAGAAGAAAAAAGACGAGGCGCGCATCGTGGCTTCGGTACCTTCAAACAGGATGAGGTCTCGCGTGTGTACACGAATGTTTTCGATGACACCAACTAGCGACGTCCTTTAGCCCGACTGCCCGAGCATCAGTGCGTCAGGTCGGCCCGAGTGGGTCGTAGATCGCTCGAAAGGTTTAGTTTCCCTTGTTGCTTCTGCTGCCCAGTATCTTGTGGAATCTCCTGATGGCGTATTATAGGATTGAAGACGTGTTTTGCCATGAAACGCTCCCCTAGTCTAGTCTATCCGGATACACTGAAGGTAAATTCTGGTAATAGCTGCGATATGGCTTCCAGCCCATGGAGATTCATCCAATGGTCGTCGTTAGGCTTACGGAGCTATTTCTGCCCGATCCCGCTTCTCCATGTTCCATCTTCGGTTGACCTAGAACTTCGGCTAACCTGGAAATCGTCAGTCAACCAAGAACACTGTCCTATCTGATCCATGGATATCGCTTGGGTGTGGAACTAACGCTTACGCACTCGATTCCAAACAGCTTGGCGCAAGACCACCTGTAATAGGTAGATGAAATTTAGGTAGTTATTAGTCCGACATGGTCAGGATACTCTCTTCGTATGCAGGGACTGATTGAACTTTCGTCTTCTCAGTCTCAATGCGCACAAGGACAACGCAGCCAAAGCCGTCATTTGGATGCGGCGATGTGATGCTATTGCGATAAACTTTGTGGCGGACTGTGTCCAGCCAATGCTTTGACACTGATTTCTCCGGTAAGTGAAAGTCCGCCTTCATCATCCTAGCAAAATGCTTGAAATGCGTGAGAAATACCACCGAATACTTATCTTGCGATATAGCATTGGTCGGTCTCATTGAACTCAATGAGCGATAGGTAACACCCTTTGCCGTACTGCGGATTGAGGCTGGAGCGTGAAACAGTGAGTACAGCGGCAAAACATAGAAGAGATTGATGGCGTCAACGGCTCACTTTCACACTTTCTCCGCGGCACGAGTTTGGGAGAAGGCCAAGGTGAGGATGGTTGTTAGAGAGCCTATGCGTGGTTTGAGTAGCTCCTTCCTTCACTGAGGTAAGAGATCACGTGCCTCAATCGAAGAGCTAGCGTTGATGGCTCTGAATGGAATCCCAAGAAACAATGGAAACCTCTTTTGTGTGTAAGTTAGTAAACTAGTTATAGTGATTGTTTCTCATTCACATATGTTGAGTCCCTTGTCTTGACTCTCCTTGGTCTATTCATTTCATTATACAACCTCAAATAATTCCGGACCTGTGACCTCTTTGCTCATAGCCATCATGATCACCATGGAATTCTCTGGAGTTGCAGTTGCAGTTGAAGAGCAGGTCAGTTCGGCCCGAAATGTCGGGGTCGGCCCAAGGAGCCTGTGGTGCTGAATTGCCCGCCCCACGGAGAGCGGATAGGTCTCTTGCCGGAATGCGGCCCCGGCCCGCTTGGCATAGCTGGCCACACTTGCCGAAGTTCAAGCAGGCATGAACATTCATCACGACGTCAAATCACCATCCCCCACAAAACGATGCGTCTTCATGCTGCCCTAGCCCTTGCAGCATGTCTCGTCCCGGCAGCTGCCATATTCGAAGACGATGCATACCACGTTGATTTCCATCATGCCCTGCTAGGCCTCCCGAAACGCGATGCCACTACCTTCCAGAAGCCTTATGCCGCCTCGAAAGCCTCCCTCCTATATACCATTTCGCAAAATAACACCATTGGTGCAATTAATCCCAAAGATGGTGCACTCGTCTGGCGGCAGCGTCCTGCGTCCGGCCTAAGCGTGGATGGCCTGCTAAGATCCGGGGAGGATCAAGACACCGTCATCAGCGCCGTTAGAGACCGCGTCACCGCATGGGGTGCTTCTGATGGCAGAGTCGTTTGGAACACGGTCGTCAGTGGGGCCACCGTGGTAGATCTGGAAATTCTAGAGCAAGAAGACGGAATTACAAATGTTGACGCGAAGGACACGATTGTCCTCTTGGGTCATGGAAAACAGGCCGTACAGAGACTGGATGGCAAGACTGGCCGTGTGAAATGGACTTACGAAGACACAAGGTGTGTTATAATATGACATAACCAAATTGTCATAGGACACCACTAACAACATCCGCAGCGGCGACACTCCATTCCAAGTGTCTAGCTCCCCCACCACCATCTATTATATCTCCATGCACTCGCCCATGCTCGGAGGCTCGAAGTTGAAAGTGACAGCTTTAAGCCCAATCACCGGAAAGAAGCTCGATCAATATACTCTGAACTCAGATAGCGAGGTTCAATCAAAGGACCAAATCGTATTTGCAGGAGCGAATACCGCAGCTCCCCTTCTGGCGTGGACTGATAAGGGACACAAAGTACTGAAAGTGAATATCATCGGGACCAAGGGCATCTCAAGCTTCAATACCCCGTCAACTGAGGCCATTGAGAAGATTGTTTTGCACGCGCCCAACCGGGTAAACTCCGTAGCCCACTTCCTCGTTGAATATCAGACCACGTCTGGTCATTCGGCTGAAGTCTACCATGTTGACCTGAAGAAGAATACCATATCGCGAGCTTACAGTCTCCCTGCGTTGACTGGCAAGGGCACTTTTGCAATCAGTACTTCTGATGCTAATGTCTATTTCACGAGTATCACCCAGGATGAGGTGAAAGTAGTCTCCTCAACTTCGCATGGCGTTCTGGGTAGATGGCCAATTAAGGAATCACCTGCTCTGGCTGGTGCCTATCCGGTCCACGGAGTATCTGAAGTCGTCGTAAAATCAGGCACTGCCTCCGCGGCCAGATCTGCAGTCCTCTACTCCAATGGTCAATGGGCTCTCATTCGAAATGGTGAGATTGCCTGGACACGCCCAGAGTTCTTGTCCGGCAGCGTGTCCGCTGCTTGGGCAACCCTACCTGAGGAGGAGTCTCTGGCACATGAGCTTGAGGTAGAAGGTCACCAGAATATTGTCGCTGCTTACATCCACCGTGTTAAGAGACACATCCGAGATTTGGAGCATTTCCCAGCCTGGGTGCAGAATATTCCGGCCCGAGTGCTGGGTAATGTTGTAGGACCAGCTACTGACTCTGCTATTGAAGAAATACAGCATGACACTTTTGGTTTCCATAAGCTGGTCATTGTAGGAACCGAGGGCGGCAGACTTGCGGCTCTCGATGTAGGCTCACAGGGAAAGATTGTGTGGAACATTGATCTTCATCAGCTGGCTCCGGATTCCACCTTTCGTAGTCCTCTGGTGAAATCTTTCTGTGGCTACGTCGAGGTTCGTGATCCTGGGCACGTTGGAGTACTCTCCATCAATTCGACCACTGGTGGACTCCTCTCCCTGGAAGATTCAAAGCCAGAAGTAGAGAAGAAGCAAGAAAACTTCATTTTATTTGACTTGGTCGATGGAGAGCTGAAAGGCTTCCAAGGGACCCCAGGACACTCGGAAGCTATCTGGGTTTTTACACCTCCCAATGGCGAGCATATTGTCAGCTATACTTCGCGACCCATGAGAGACCCGGTAGCTTCCATCGGCAAAGTTCTGGGAGACCGAAGGGTACTCTACAAATACCTCAACCCAAATCTCGTTCTAGTCACTGCAGTGCTAGACTCCGCTAAAACTGCTTCTCTCTACCTTCTGGACTCCGCATCCGGCCAAGTACTTCACACAGCATCACACAAAGGCGTCGATACGACCCGATCCATCCCAGCAACAATATCTGAGAACTGGTTTAGTTACTCGCTTACCATCGACTCTAGCACTAATTCTGAGACAAGAGGCTACCAGCTTGTGGTAGCCGAACTCTATGAGTCGCCTCTTCCCGACGACCGTGGCCCCTTAGGCAATTCGGCCAATGCTTCGAATATTCAGCCTACTGGAGCCAACGGTGATGCTGCAAGGCCATTTGTTATTTCACAAAGCTACCAGATTTCCGCAGAAATCTCGAGCATGACCGTCACACAAACGAGACAGGGTATCACCAGTCGGGAGCTTATCGTTACTGTTCCTTCCGAGAACTCTATCATCGGTATTCCCCGTCAAATTATCGACCCTCGACGACCGATCGGCCGCGATCCCAATGCACAAGAGCAGTCTGAGGGATTGACCAAGTATGCACCAATGATTATTTTCAATCCGCAGTGGTACCTCAACCACAAATACGAGGTCATGGGTGTAAAGGAGGTCATCACAAGCGAAAGCGGTCTAGAGAGCACAAGTTTAGTGTTTGCCTATGGGCAGGATATCTTTGGTACGCGAGTTGCGCCGAGCTTTGCATTCGACGTTCTGGGTAAGGGTTTTAACAAGATTCAAATGATGCTTACTGTTGCCGCCCTATTTGTTGGCGTCCTATTCGTCGCTCCTTTGGTAAGTAACATTCAATGCCTGCTTCTCGTCAGTTGAGTCGTACTAATACGATAATAGGTTCGGAGAAAGCAGATTAATCAACTTTGGACCGTATCATAGATTACTCAAAAGTTCATTATCTGTTTCGTTGTCAGTGCTTAGAAGTGTATTGCAGAGTGACTGGGAAAGAACGCGAGTTGCTCTTTGAGCGCTATATAGATCTCAGATCGTTTGCTATGTTGCTGGCTGGCGTGGAAACCTCATATTTGACGATATACCTTAGTAGTGAGGCATTTTCCACTCACACATTATCCCTAGAAGATACCACTTTAAACCAACAATTCGAATCCGTAATGACATGCGCTGTGCTGTTCATCTCCGCTTGCTATCGTTGTTGCGTACCACTCTGTGTCGTGACATGCGCCAGCCTCTCGCTAACTCTGAATAAGCTTTACTCACTCCGGGAACGTCGACCATGATGTAACATCTGGTTAAGTTCGGCCTCTTTGAAAAACCAATCAATCCGATTGAACATAGCTTGCTGACGTGCGCCTTCATAGTCGTGCGCTGTTAGTGGGAAGGGGTAGGCTTACTGAAGTGTAAATCCGTGCTTAAAGCCGGGGCTACGAGGATGGGTAGAACGGGGATTGAGGGGACTGCGTAGCTGTTTTGGGTATTTGAAGGTCTTGGGTTTGGATCTGAAAGGGATTGGAATGGAGATGTGGGACGGAGTTGTGTATTCTCCGGTGGATTTGTTGAACGGTGGTGGATGGAAGAGAGAGGGGGTGGAGGTGGGTATATATTGAGCAAGGTGGTGGTAGAAAGAGTGTTTGTTTGTGGACAGTAGAACAAAACCCCATATTCAAATCGTACTTTGAGCCAAAGACTATATATATCAAGCAGCATCTTTCTTCAACTTGATCCAAAAATAAAACTTGTCAATACAGTACTATCCCCATACCTCTCAACAACACATCGATCCAACCTCTCTGAGCACCTGTTCAACAAGAAAAACCAAAAATGACCGACCAAATCAAATACACCAACAAACTGACGAACAAGCGTATCCTCATCATAGGCGGCACCTCCGGCCTAGGTTACGCCCTCGCCGAAGCCACCCTCGAACACGGCGCCATCGTAACAATCTCCTCATCCTCGCCTTCCCGCGTCTCCACCGCACTCTCCTCACTCCAAAAATCATACCCATCCGCCGCATCACGCATCACCGGCTTCCCAGTCGATCTCTCCGACCCACAGACTCTAGAAACCGAGCTCGAACGCCTCTTCAACTGCACCCTCGAAACCACGAACGGCGAAAAGCTAGACCACGTAATATACACAGCGGGCGACGCACTAAGCACGATGCCCCTATCCTCGCTTACATACGAAAAAATCATCCAAGCGGGCCAACTCCGCTTCTTCGCACCATTACTCCTAGCGAAATTCATCCCGCGCTACGTCTCGACCAGCTCTTCATCAAGCTACACCATCACCACGGGCGCAATCTCCGAAAAGCCGATGCCGGATTGGAGCGTGATTGGGAGCTATGCGGGTGGCCATCACGCTATGGCGAGGAATCTTGCGCTCGATTTGAAGCCTGTCAGGGTTAATGCTGTGAGTCCTGGGGTTGTGGATACGGGGCTTTGGAGGTTGGAGGGGAGGGAGAAGGAGGAGTTTTTGAGGAAGGCTGGGATGGGGACGGCGACGGGGAGGGTTGGTCGAGTGGAAGATGTTGTGGAGAGTTTTTTGGGGGTCTTGAAGGATGGGAATGTGGATGGGAGTGTTGTGAGGAGTGATGGGGGGGTTATGCTTATGTGAGTGTGCGAGAGTGGGGAAGGAGAGGAGTGCTTTGTTTTGAGTGAGTGAAGGATGGTGTGGGTGTGGATTGTGTGGAAAGGAGATAGCTGGTTATGTGGATTTTGCTAGCATGTAGTTACTTGGAAATATACTAACTGCTTGCTCTTCGTGATACGCTGTCCAAAAAATTAACTCCATCCATATGCCCCACAGTATGTAGAGATGCACTCCAGCTTAGATGTATACATGCAGAAGCAAGTGAGAAACCATTCGATATCGAACTAGCGTGGTGAGCATTATTGGACAGGGACTCGATTAATTCGTGCAAGTAGATGAAATTGCATCGAGAACCATCATATGAAGCTGATATGGCATTCTCATTCAAGGGGCGCTGCTACTTAACAAAGCCACTGTCATACTCCTTCAGTAAACTTTGTCCATCAGCTTCTTCCATTCAAAGCACATAGGAGCAATGCAGTAAGAAAAAAAAGCGGTTGGGTATCCTAACGTTTCACCAGATAAATCAAAACAAAGCAAAACACTGGTTCAATAGCACACACAAGCATGAAGAATATAACTGTATATTGAAGCCAAAGTCTCGGTACTACAAAAAATACACATATACTCATCGCCACAACGTCGGCAACTAAAGGGGTATCGATACAGACATATAAACATAGGAGAAGCGTGGAAATTGATATGTAGGGCAATGTGGGAAGGAATGAGCTGTTCGCTAAGGGACAACATATACCACGATGTCGAACTCTTCACACAAAGTATCACTGGATTGCTGGGCGCTTCCTTCATCGGCAGTTGATTGAGTGGGTGCCTAGGCCTGGCTCATTTCTTGTGGGGCGCGTCCGGTGTGTACAGTTCGTCCGGTCTTGTTCTTCCAGAACATGATGGCTCCATAGATGGCAGTAATGATCCAGAGAAGCATATTTGTGAGGAGAACCCAGACGGCATTCTTCATGCGAATGATACCCTTATTGCCCTCAGGGTCCTCCTTAATGAACATGTGGCCAAAGATACCGAACGCGACCAGATAGAAGAAAAACGTCAGGAAGTCAATGCAGAAGGCCCATTTAAAGCCTTGAATTGACGGGACGGCAAGGATCAGTGAGAAAAGAGCACCCCAGGTGCCACAGACTGTGGCCCAGACCCATTTGCTGTCGACGTATTTGCCGGCTTTGCGTGCTCTGTCGAGGTCCTGGGCGTAGAGACCAATGACGACGAGGCCCATGACGAATTGGAATAGACGCATGATGAAAAGGCAGAGGCCACGAGCACCCAGGGTGGAGAGGGTTGTTCCTGCGGTCGCCTTGTTGCCCTTAAGGCTTCCAAGAGAGAGAAAGCGGACCATGGTTGCAAGCTGGGTCCTTACTGGGTAGAAGATGTGTGTGGGTGGTTATGTGGGTTGATGCTTGTTCGGGAAGAGTAAGAAGTGTTGGTAGGAATACGTTTGCTGGTGTGAGCGGTATTCAATAGGTAATATAGTCGGCGGAGAGAGTCAAGAGAGAATCAAAGTAACAAAGCGGTTGGTGTTGATTCGCTGTGTCTTGACGATGTCGTGGGTGCAGTGCACAATGGGAGAAAGATGTTGCGCGAGAGTCTGGGCGGGATGCTGAAGAAAAGAAGGGAGGGCTGCACGAGGCTTGAGGTATGACGATATTTGGCAGTGGATTAAGCTAGGGGTGTGGCTTCCAGGCCTAGAAGGTGGTGGGGTGTCGCTCTTTCTGTACAATGATCGACAAGGAAGGAGAGTGGAAGATGACCAGATTCGCCTGGGAAATGCAGATCAAAGGAATAATGCCGAAAATCTATCGTAGTGCGGGAAGAGGGCTTGACTATCAAAGTCGTTGTGAAGAAAGAAAATGAAATAGACAAAAAGGAAACGTTGAATGTGCACGGAGCCGACAGGAGTGTGTACAAATGCGCTGTGAAGGATAGCTACGGTGGTGACCCATAGCGCCTTTATATACAAACTTACTTCAAAGCTGGCAGCACAATCTGCCTACAATCAGTCACAGATTGAGGTTACGCGAATGGAGTGTCGCTGGTTGGCGCCCGGGAGGGTGTTGCAAACTGGCAACTGGCAACTTGCAACGTCGGTGTGGCCCACCAAGAGGCCCTGTTGACCCTGTTTTTGACGCTGCCTGGCCCTTCCTTGCGCCTTCCTTGCGCCTTCCTTGCTGCAGCTTCACCGTCCTTGGCCGCCGTCATTGGCGCTCGCTTACCCTCCACTTTCCATCCACTCTGAGCCCAATCGCTCCACCCGCCCTTGATTGGCTCACAGCTCTCCACCTCTTCGCGCTGCGAAACGCTCTCACCATATCTTCGGCGCTGTTTCATCCTTTGCATCTTTTGTGCCTCCAGCAGCTTCACAGGCCTGCGTTCACCATGCCTCCGCCACTTGTTGCGGGCGCGCCTTGCCTACTAACTGGAGTTATTCTTGTTCACTGTCCACACTTCACGCTAAACACCGCGACACGCTCTCCGTCACGTGCCTCTTGATGCAATGTCCATTTTTGGGATTCATGTGCTTCTCTGTGTGTCCTACTCGGACCATGAGTCTACTACAAATGGGTATTTACACGGATTCTAGCTTCCGGGCGCTTCACGGCGACGCGTATTTGTATCCATATTGATCCTTCGCAGCTTGGATCTTGTCTGCCAACTCCTTCTCCTTCTCCGCAAACTCCTTGTCCTCCTGGAGTCTCTGCCGATAGGCATCATTGCCCATCCCTCCCCTAGATGGAATCGAGATGCCCTTCTGCACCGCCGGTCGTGCGAGAATGCGCTCCCACCAAGCCTTCAAGTTGGGGAAGTTGTCAATCTCCACGCCCGAGAAGCGCAGCATGTGCACCCAGCCAAAGTTAGCAATGTCAGCAATGCTGTACTTGTTGCCAACTAGATACTCGTTGTCCTTGAGGTGGTTGTCGAGGATACCAGCCAGGCGTTCGGTTTCGCCCGTGTACCTCTGCATGCCATAGGCAATTCGCTCCTTTGCGAATCTCTGAAGCAAAGTCAGCTTTCCACCGGTGCTACTTGCTTGGACCGACTTACGTTGAAGTGGTTGGCCTGACCCTGCATAGGACCCAAACCTCCATGCTGCCATGCCATCCATTGCTCCGCTCGAGAGATATCCAGAGGGTCAGTGAAGCTAAATTTGTGCTCGGGGTCGTAATGACGCGTCAAGTACGCGAGAATGGCTGCTGCAGTCAGTCTTGCTGTGCTATGCCAATTGGCCGCTGTCTGCTTACCAAGACCCTCCTGCACGGCAAAACCACCCTTGTCATGGTCGACAATGACTGGAATTCTGCCATTGGGACCCAGCTTAGTGAACCAAGACTCCTTCTGGATGTTCTGGCTAATGTTGATAGGCTGCCATGTGTAGTCCTAACAGCTCAGTTAGAGCTCCCTTCTTTCATCGGAGAATTGTCACCATTACCTTGCCATAAGCCTCCTTCAGCTCCTCGAGGATAATGTTGGCTTTTTGGCCATTGGGTGTGCCCCAGGTGAGCAATTCAATGCCCTTATTTGCCTTGAGACCGGTGGGACGTTCAGCCATCTCGTCTGAAGTTTGTTGTTGAGCTCGTATTGATGAACAATGAAACTTTTCTATGAATTGCCGTTGTGCAGCTCTCGGAAAGCTTCTCGTTGAATGCCGTAACGATAGCGAGGAAAGAGGACGCAGAAAGGACATGAGGACCTTCTTTATTGCTGCCCGCGATGAGGGGTAAAATATGCAAGATCTCTCCACTCACCTCTAGCTTTGTCGTACGGAAGCTTAAAAATCAACCACGTCAATGCTCGCGCGCCAGGGAGCTGCGCCGGAGTTAGCCACTTGAGCCTCCGAGTGGGCTCAAGCCTTGCGCTCAGAGCAGCGACCCGCTTACTGATCCCACCCCGCATTACGAGTTCGTCGATTATAAATGCTACACATTACTGTGCATATACATACATTCTGTGCTGTCTGAACGCCCTAGAAATCTTCGAACTTGTCAGGTATTGGAAATTGATAGTCAAGCCCGTTCTTGTTCGTCCGCTTTCGGTGGCCGGGAACTCAACAATGCGGCTCACAGTCTGCATACAAATGACCGGGGAGACTGTGACCAACAGCATGCGTGCGTAGCCTTATGTGTCCGCATACTAAGCAGAAGTACGCTACATCTTACACTGGAAGCTCGTTCGTGTACTTCTTTCCAACGTACCTAGCATGCATCATTTTTTGAAAGCCTATCCGATTATGTATCAGAGATCTATCACGAAGAGATCAAGGCCAAAGAACAACTGTTCTCCACAGTTTTGAAGTGTGAATATCTTTGCAGTATCCATATCACTCTCTCGCTTGGGAAGAGTATGAGAACCAACATTTGGGTTTAGAACTTTGTTTGCAAGACTTACATAGTCTTTGGGGTAAATAAAGATATCATACAGCCTGTAGTTTTCTACAGTCCTTCGCATTACGTCGAACACGTGCGGAGGATTTAAGAGCTAGACTCTAATGTTGAGGAAAAGTTCAGAAATAAGCCATGAGCTTCATTAGCTCTCCTGAACACCTTTGTTGGCTTCAACGTAATTTACTGTAGGAATGAGTAGTAGGCAATACCTAGTTTTGTTGGCTTCTATACCTTCAAGTATAAATTGTCTTTATAACTGGTAAAAGAAGTTTGATAGTTTCAACTAGTTGTTATTTCGGAACTTTTCTGTGACATAAGAGTTGGACTAAGGCGTGCACCCACCCACACGCAGTTATGAAAAAAAGAACGGACACCAAAAGGTTTGCACCTTAATAATTCCACTACAGCGGAGTATTATAACACAAGAAGTAATGAAAATATAGAAAACGATAACTACATTAAAAATATTTACTTTGTAGAAAGTATTATAGACTTTTAGCTCCTGAAATATCTACGTTAGAGAAGGTATTTTTGATGGATTTGGTGAGAAATCAGGCTTTGGTGTCCGTGCTTTTCCCCCATAACCGCGTGCCACCTAAACCTGATTCGCCCCTCCAAAACCGGACCCATTTTGCGAGATAACAGATGCGGTCAGAAGAGGATCTCGCAGTAATCATCCATCTAAGCGACCACTCTACAAACCTTAAATCGGAAACCATCTTCCCGATCTCAGTATTACGTATCTACAAGTAGAAAGTTGCCTGCAATGTTCAACCGCCGATCAAATAAAAAGCTTAGCCAAAGTTAAATATAGTAGTAACGCTTCTCAGATACCTACTAGAGTTACCTGCAAGGTACCTGTACACAGCCCCATGTCATCCAAACTTGGTACTTTAACGAGCCGTCGAGGCCAGACATCAGGCTTCGAACGTGTGGCTTGAAACGTAGGTGCTGCGCACGGGAAATGGGACGCCTGAGTTCGAGCTTGACATAACCGAAGCTTGTTGCCACTTCTTGATAGTGTATTTTGTGGGTTGCTTCCCCGATTTTCTTGTGGTTCCTGTTTTGCTGAATCTTGTTGTTTTTGCCGTGTTGTTTGTTCTTTGAATTATCAACATAGCACTGCATCTATTGTCATCCATTGACACCCAACCGACATGCCACGAAAACGCATGCTCTTTCCCAATATTCTCATCTCCCTCTTGTTCCTCCTCTCTGTCTTCACCACCGTAGCCCTCGCCCTCGAAGTCTCCCCCGACTCCCCCTGCGCCTCCAAATGTCTCCGTAACCCCGACACAGACGACGCCTCTGACCCTAAGAAATCTGCCACATTCAACAAAGACCTCGCGTGTGCGAACGAAGAGTTTGCGGGAGATAAAAGTACGGAGGCTGGAAGGAAGTTCAAGGAGTGTCTGGAGTGTCAGCAGAAGAGCGGGTATGAGGATCGGAAGACTGGGGAGAGGGATACAGGGTGGTTTTTGTGTGAGTGACGTTTTCTTTTTTTTTTTTTTGGCTTCTTTGGTGTTGGAGTTTGGAGGAGAAAAGCTTTTTAGGGTGGATTTGTGAGAAGGTGATAAGCTCTATGGCGTCTAGGTCTATGATGTCTGCGTTATCTTTCTGATCCATCACATCTCACTCCACCACAACACCAAGCTTATTTCTGTCCCAAAATCAAAAGATCCATTGGGTCCTATATCATTCAATACAATTACTGACAAAATTCAACAGTCAACAACCGCGCCGTAATCGACTGGTGCATCTTCGGCCGCTTCGCCGACGAGAAACGAGACAATGTCCGCGATACCGTCGTTTACAAAGAATGCAATTCAGCTTGCAACCCCATCTATTCCGCGGCAGACTTCAACGTCAAATCGGACCCCGCAGCCTATGGTTTCTGCGACCATGAAGGGAACTTCACGACGGATTCTGCTGCTTGTGCCAAGTGTCTGTATGACTTACCGCGGTTTACTATTCTGGGAAACAGTGAGTAACTCCATGCCCAAACTCCCATAGAAAACAAGGGAAAGGTTATGAAAGAAAAAGAAAGTCTACTAAATACTTGAACTCATAGTCCTCACAACCGCCGTGGAAATGTGCAAGCAGAAACCCGGAAAAGTATTCTCCTTTGACGCAGACATCTACACCGCAACGCGCATCTCTCTCCCCTCCACCACTCCCACGGCCTCTGGCTCCGCAATCAGCGCCCCAACATCGTCCGATACATCGACATCGACATCAGCACCAGACTCCCCCTCGCACGACGACGCAAAAGATCTCTCAGCAGGCGCAATGGCCGGCATAGTAATCGGATCCGTCTCCGGCATGGCCCTCTTACTCGGCATAGCAGCCCTCGTCCTCCGCAGACGCCGCAACAAGAACAAACTAATCCGAATGCCTAGTCACGACCAAGACAACGATAGTGAAGCGGGGAGTCAAATGATGATGATGACGCGTGATGAGCATCATCAGCATAACTCTTCTGCGCCGCCGAGTCATTACGCGAGAAGTTCAATGGCGGAGTCGACGTATAAACAGCAGTATGTCGCGCAGCAGCCGGAATATGAACTCGATGGTGCTGCGCCTGCGGCAATGAATCGCGGGTATCATGCTGTTTCGACGGAGGGACCGGTAGAGTTGGGGGATGGGGAGGTCAGAGTGGCACCAGCGGAGTTGCCGAGTCGGACGTTGAGTCCAGTGGAGTTGAGGTGATGATAATGATGAATATTCATGATGAACCACGATAATGGGAACATGTTGAAGGGGAAGAAGTTGTCCATTGAAGAAATGGTGGTTCTTTTGTTTGTCCTGCGTTTAGCGATTGCATTTGCATATGATACCAGAGTCGAGGCCCTGACTCTTTTAGTGGCGGATTAAATGATTCGAGTCTATTATTTCCTAATATCATGTTTCGTTCTAACTCACGTGTCCCAAGTTTCCGCCATTGTTGGTTATCCGAATGACTTGAGACGCATGCTTGATAGACAGTGGTTACGATAGCGACGAGTATTCCCTCAAAGGCCTTGATCCTGGGTTCAATATCATTGAAAGCAACTAGTCATGCTGGTTGAGAATGAATTCCGCACTTACTGTCATTTTGATCCTGACAAGCCGTTGATATCATACAATCTCTTGCACCAAAAAATTAGCCTCAAAGAAAGCATCCAGCAAGCTACCACTCAAGGCAAAACACAGTTGAAAAACTTCATACTCATTAAGATAAAACGCATATATTTTTTGTTATTGCCAACACAAACCCGACCTGTGTCCGCATAGTTCCCAAATATACTTCAACCCCAGCGCACCATCATTTCCTCACGCAGTCTCACCTGCCTCTTCAAACTCAACAAGTGCGGTACCTGCTTTACAAAGATCCTGTTTTATTATTAGCACTTGTTTTCACATTCATAGAAAGACAAATTACTTACGCCTTTGCCATGAACCACCTTCTTAATAACCCCATCATGCGGACTCCGGATCACAGTCTCCATCTTCATACTCTCGATAACAACAAGCGGCTGATCTTTTTCCACTCGATCACCTTCCTGCACTTCCACGCGCAATACTTTGCAGGGCATGGGCGCTAGTACGCTGTTCGTTGCGTCTTTAAGGCCCAGTGCTTTCTCGGCCCATTTAGGCATTGCGAGTTGAAGACGGTATTGTTTGCCCTGCTGGAACAGCGTGAGGCGGTCTTCATCTCGGATGAAAGTGGTTTCGAGGCGGGTATGGGGGTAGAATGTGGTGAGGGTGTTAGTGGATGGAGAAAAGGTGCTTGCTACATTGGAGAAAGTGCGGTCATTGTTGACGGTAATGTCAAAGATTGAGGGACCAGTTTGGCGGATTGTGATGGGTGTGGACTTTTTGTCGCCTTTGCCGTCGGCGGGGATCTCGACAAGGCTGAATTCGTGCTTTTGATAGCTGGTTCCAAAGCCGGCTGCTGCGACGGGTGGACCGGAGAAAGCTCCTCGAGAGGATGATGCCATCTGCTGTAGTGCAAGACCGAGAGCACCTTGTGCGTATACTTCTGGTGCGAGCGGTTCGGGAGTAAATAGCTCTGCGTGGTGTTTTTGAATGTATCCTGTTTCGACGCTGCCGGCGACAAAGTCTGGGCTGACACATATTCTCTTCAGGAACTCGATGTTTGTGATAGGACCTGCTACTTCGTACTCCTCAAGAGCGGCGCGCAGCTTCTGGATAGCAGCTTCTCTCGTTGGACCTTGAACAATGAGCTTCGCAATCATCGGGTCGTAATGTGATGAAACTTCGTCGCCAGCAATAAAGCCAGCATCTATCCTTACAGTAGGAGTAGGTTTCGGGGTGCGTAGGTGGAGCAGAAGACCAGAATCTGGGATGAAGTTCATGTCTGGGTTCTCTGCGTAGATGCGGGCTTCAATTGCTGCACCTCTTTCCTTTATCCGCTCCTCAATTTCCTGTTGTGTAAGAGGAAGGCGCCCACCCTCGGCGACGATAAGCTGCCACCTGACGAGGTCTTCGCCTGTTACCATTTCTGTAACTGGGTGCTCAACTTGCAATCGCGTATTCATCTCCATGAAGAAAAACTCGCCAGTGTCATTTTCGAAGATGAACTCTACAGTTCCAGCGCCTTCGTAGCCAACTGCAAGAGCAGCGGCCCTTGCCTTTTCCCAGATGTCTTGACGAATATCCTCGTTCAGATGCGGTGCTGGAGACTCTTCCAGAATCTTTTGATGCCTTCTTTGAATGCTGCAATCTCGCTCACCTAGTGCAACACAGTTTCCATGCTTGTCGGCAAATACCTGGACCTCAATGTGGCGCGGTGTAGTGATGTACTTCTCTACCAGCATGACCTCATCCCCGAACGAGTTTCTAGCCTCTGACTTCGCAGATGACAGCTGATCAAAGAACTCTGCCTCGGTGTTGACAATACGCATTCCCTTGCCACCTCCACCCTTTACAGCTTTAAGTAGCACAGGATATCCGATCTTTGCAGCCTCACTCTTCAAATATTCAGGATCTTGGTTGGATCCGTGATATCCAGGTATACATGGGACACCAGCTGCAATCATTATGTCTTTCGACTCACTGCAGATGAGGTGTTAGCTCGTTTTAAGGACATGCAGGAATCCAGATGCACATACCTCTTGCTTCCCATAGCCTCAATTGCTTTCCATGGGGGGCCAATAAATGTTATCCCGGCCTCCGTACACTTTCTCGCAAAAGTCGGGTTCTCGCTCAACTAAGTGTCTAGTCAGTCTCCAAGTTCACATTTGGATATTCCTTCATGTCGTCATACAAAACCGTAGCCGGGATGTATGCCCTGGCAGCCTTGCTCCTTTGCAATTTGTATAATACGATCACCATCCAGATATGCGGATGCCTCCCCAAGGTTCACAGCGTAGGGAGAGCTCAAGGCATGCTGCGATAGAGCATCGGGGTCGGTATAGAGGGTGGTAGTTTTGATGCCATACTCGGAAGCTGTTCGACCAACTCGGCTTGCAAAATTTTAGCTTTAGCATGTCTTTAGACGCTCGCAGGACTACGCACAGAGCAATTTCTCCCCGATTTGCTATGAGAACAGAGGTAAGCGGCTTGATGGACTGTGAGGTAGTAGAGCTATGGCGGATGCCATTGGCCACGAAGAGCTGGCGGGAAAGGTGGGCAGACTTTCGTACGGCACGCATGCTCACAACTGATCTGAAGACGAAGAGGACTATGTTTTTCAAAAGCTACGGAGGCTCATTATTTGTGGGGGAACTGAACTCCACGATCAAGTCCAGAGGTTCCTCGGTCTGGGGTACTAAGCCGCTGAAAGCCGCCTGGGCTTGGCAGACGCCATTTCAGCTGCGTGGACGAGCGAGGGGTACGCGTGCGTTGTCACCTACAGCTTCGACATCTCAAGCTTCAGCGGTGCGGACCATATCAAATCATTCCTCCCCGCTGAAGTGTTCAGAGAGGAACCTACAGACCTCTCTGGCCGCTTCATCCATTGCCATCTAACTGCACGGATGGTGGTGTTTACATTCCGCGCCCGCATGCGCATCTGAACTCCCTACGCGCAGTCACGTTTGGCTAGCTCCACTAACATCTCACACCCTCGAGCTGTATTACGTTCAGCAGATACATGTCTTCGCTCACACCGACGTCCGCCTCTCGCTAGCTAACCGCCTTCCTTCTCTCTCTCTGCTAGATCTGGCTCCCCTGAACGAGCCCTCTGTACATCAACTACGCCGCATTGCTTACTCCGCCACGCAACCTGTCCATCATGAGCGACTACGGTGATGATTACTCCGACTACGGGGAGGACTGGTTCTACGTTGAGGACGAATACATGATGGCGGACGACCTGGCTGAGCACGCCATACAATCTCCGCCGCCCACAACATACGGGGACGAGGACGCACAAGCCGAGTGGGATCGTTTTGATTACTTCAACGACCTAGAATACGCCTCGGACGGTTATGATGACGCAACTTTCGAGGCTCATGATTCTAAAGCAGCAAAGATAGGCCAGAAGAGGAAGCGAGGTGTGCAAGCCAATCGGGGCAGGAAAAAGCAAAAGTCGACCCGGACCCAAACTGCTAGTACTCGAGCTGAGGAGTCAGCTAATTTCGAACACTCTCCTGTTGTATGGCGATCACAGGCGGATCGTGAACTCAAGCCAAAACTACTTGACGACAAGGCTGAGTCGTTTGCGCTGCTCAAAGATTGGAGAGAAAAACTCAAGGACACTCCCCAATGGGCTCGTGGATCGCCTGGCATGGCTTCTCCGGAACCACAAGCCTCCAAATTGGATATAAAAGAAGCCCCTCTGACGTCAAAGACTATTGTGTCCGCCTCAGAGCTGGGCATGGAGTATGATGTCGAGGGTGAGGAGGCCGCGGAGGCCGAGGAAGGGAACAAAGAAATGGATATAGATCCGGCGGCGTTGATGGCGGTCCTTCAGAGTCGCCTTGCCGATGCTGGTGGCCCTCTCAGCGGAATGGACCCTCAACAATTGCTTCAATTCGCGCTTCGAATGGCGACAGATAAGGATGCCGGAGACGACATTGCGGGAGAAATGGCAGATGCAATGCTTGGCCAAGATGGTGAAGAGGAGGAGGAAGACGCAGAGGCGGAGGCCAATCTGCTCTCATGGGTTGCGCGGCAGCGAACCGCGAACCAGACTCCGTCTACCCAAGCCCCCTCTGACCCACACTCCTCCAACTCTGATCAGGGCAGTAAAATAGTATCTACTCCCTCGTCCTCGATCGAGACCAAAGATAGCTCTCGGGTGGAGTCAAGCCGTGTAACACCCTCCAAGCGGAAGGCGAACAAGGCGTCCACTAAAATCGAAACGAACGATTCCCTCACCTCGCACGAAGCAGCGCCTTCACGCAAGCGAAAGGCTGATGACGACGACGAGGCCGGAATTTCCAAAGATGTTTCAAAGAGACGAGCAACACGGTCCTACAATGCCCCCACTGCAGCCAGTCAAGCCAGGGCTGTCGCTGCTGGAGCGTCGAGAAGTAGGCACGCAAAACACACTTGAAGAAAAGAGCGTCATAGTTGGTCGGTTCTGCGCTTTTTGACCGAATGCCTCATTGTATTATCTCCACCCTGCTTCCCCATTGTCACAGCGCCCCCGCTATGCGGCGTTCCAGATCCACATAGGACGGTACGATGAATCTAGATTGCCGACGATTGAGATTGCATAATCCTTCCAGTGTCCTGTTCATCGGAAGACCTTGCAGCAAGCCTTAAATATACACATTAGCATCACTGCCTGCCCTAGATCTTACATGTCTAGTGAAAAGACTTGCACACACGTATGTTTCGGATGGGTACTAACCTTTTTATCCGAATCACTGCGGAGGGAGATACAAACAACCATAGCCCAGACAGGAGGTCGGATCATGGAGTTTCTTCGGCAGCATATGAATGGAAGTGGAGGGAGAGGATGTGGAAGTGATGGCGTACGCAAAGTAGTCCCGAACAAGGAAACACAGCGAGCCGAACCAATATTCTCCTTATCTTCCCTGCAAATGATACCCCACACATACAAATCCAAATGACATCAAAATTAAATGACAAACTTGCTCCAAATGACCCTCATGCTGAAAGAAAAAATCCAGCCGCATGTAGCCTCACAAAACCCAAACCCAAAATAAGGCTAACCCCACATAAATCAAATCGGATGGAGATCAGAAACACGCAGCGAGTGTGATAGTGCTTGTGATTTCGGTGAAGACTACATTCTGGATGATAGTGCGGTTATTGGGAAGGGACAGTTTGACAGCGCTACCATGTCTAACCTCTAAGTCCTTATGTCGTCTGATAAGTCTGGGGCTTTTTTTTCCTTTGGATGTGCGGGGAAGGACCCCAGGCAGGAGTAAACGGTGACCAGTACCAGGTGCGGGCAACCTAGTTAGATACGAGGAAATAAATAGAACCCTGTCGTCGCTCAGGAACGTCTTGCAGAGACGAGGCGTGCGTGCGTGGTTCGGCGTATGGTACCCTCGTCCAGTGGACGTGGACTCACGGGTTGCGTTTGCCATGCCATGCCATGCCATTGCTTGCTTTTGCCATTACTTTTACTTTGGCTTTGCTCTGCGTTTTTACGGTTTTGGGTCTTGCATGTGCTCTATCGTGCATTGCATATGTTGAGAGCAACAGAACCCACGCGAGCCTAAAATTAAAAAAAAAAAAAAAAAAAAAAAAAAAAAAAAATAAAAAAATTAAAAAAAAAAAAAAAAAAAAAAAAAAAAAAAAATTAACCTGACACGATCCTCTCTGGCGTGGAGTTGCACGTCGCACGACTAACTACATTCTTGCATGGCATGATATGGACTGAGAAATAAGTCACACAGGGTAAAAGTGAAGTATGTACAGTAGGTACCAAGTTGAAACTCTATTTGCCGATTTTCAAAGTCGGCCTATCCTGTCCTGGTTCTTCTGCCTTACTTGGCTATTCTTTCAAGTTCAAGTTACATGCATGCTCCAGGGACCACTGGCTTAAGTACGTAACCGCATACATATCTACCCACCGTTCTCCAACACCAAATGTCCTTGGCAACGGGTACACCTCAGGCCGAGAAAGCATACATGCGTTCACATCCCTTCAGCCTACCGGTTAGCCCCTAGTCCAGCCGATCGATGCGCACGCGTGCAACTGCAGTGCAGCACCGTGCAATGTGCGAGTAAAGTGGGTAAAAAAAGAAGGCGGGGAGTGCGTATAATTTTTCTCTGCTATACGTGGTTGCATGCTTGCCTGCTTTGCAACGGTCGGCACCTACACGCTCCCTTGTCCTTGTCCTTGCACTTCTTTTACCCTTAGGCCCTGGTCTTTTGCGGGGCATTCATGTTTCGTGGTTTTTTTTGGTCGCACTGACTTGGACTGAGTTGCTCGCTTGATGTTGATGTGAGAACTGCGGGTTGAGCAGTTGCGGAATGCGTACACGGATAGATGCTGTTACGGTGGGATGTTTTGGCTGGCTCGCTTGCTGCTCGAGCGGGTAAGATGCAAAGATGCAGAGCGGGCGGCCTTGCTTGTTTTGCTTTGTGTGGTGTGGACAGGGTTAGTTTCTCCGCGAAAGAGCGAGCGAACGGGCGAGCAAAGGAAGGATTGGTTGAGAGTGAGTGGATTTGCTGATGAGATGGGATGGGATGCTCGGATGGGCCGTTCACGCTGCTATAACGCTATAGTGCGCTATAACAGTGCTAGCGGGACGTGACCAGGATGCACATTGCGTCAAGCCGTTGGCCCAGTGCAACACTTGCCATTGGCCGCCAATGCAAATATGCGCTATGCATGCAAAAGCCGAATGGTAGTTTTATGGATGGTAAAAGCAGCCAGCATTGCACATAATAGGCAGGCAGGCCGTAGACAAAGCAGGAGCATTCAGAACCAGTTGTGAGCCAATGGGGACTTTCCAATGGGTGGTGTACTTACTGGACATACATCACCCATCTCGATCGACTCAATTCATTGTCGGGTTTCCCGTCCTACATACCTGCTTCAGTATCGTTCGTTGGTCCGTTGGTCGGGTACAACAGCCGTCAACCCGTGACTGAACTTTAACGTAGTTCCGTTTCGCTTCCGAGAGATAGCGTCTGGCAAAGAGAGCAAAACGCCCCCAACGTCGGAAGCCAAAAAAAAAAAAGAGTCAGCAAGACATGACATGACTCCTGTATCGGCAAAATTGCATTGCTGGATAATCTTTCTACAGCCATATGCCCTCCCCCCTCTTTTCCGCTTGAAAAGAAAAGGCCCCAGGTCTAGGTCTGTCTGGGTCTCCGTCTCCGCGTTCGGAAGTATGCACCCTTCTCTTCCCCTTCGTTCTCACCTTCCCAATTCCCGTTCCCCAGTCTCAATCTCAATCCCCCCTCCCACTTCACCCAGCAAAACCCTCCTAATTGCTGTGTTCTACTTTACTTTCTGCTCCACAAGTCCCCCCTGTCCGGACTTAAATCCCCCCGTCCCTGACATCTCACCATCCATCCAATCCATTATTCCCCGATACACCAATCTACCGATATCTCGCCGTGACCCTATCCTATCATCCCTCACCCTCCGCGTGCCTGACCGCACCTACTGCACTGTACTGTAACCCACAGCCCCTCCTCAAACAAGCAACACCCCCGTCCGTCAACCTGTCATCCCCTCACCAAACACCCCGTAGCGCCAAATTCCCAATTCAAATCCAATACACACACACACGTTTGGTAGCATTTCCCGTTAGCCCGTCTGTCCGCGTGCGCATACCCGCGCCGCACCGTTATCAATGAACGTCTGGAGAATAGGCATGCCCTTGCCATTGCCTGCCTGCCCAGGACGGTGAAGAAAACCTTGGACTGGATGGACCCCTCAAGTCAAGGAGGGTGTCTCAAGTCAGTCGTTCGCTTGTTGCGTGATCTTTTGCAAACTCTGTGACTCTAAAGTTTGGACATGACTTGACTTGAATTTCCTATTGTCAAGGATAGGTGGGGTAATGGGTAATTGGAAGCATATCTCATCTTTCCCACCATGGCAATCAATCCATCCTATCCCATTGATCCTTTGAACCAAGCCCAGCCCCCAAATACTGCACCATGTCTGTTTCCAGGATCCATACTCCGGGCTCTTTTCACACCACCAGGGATCATCTCAGATACAGATACGCGATACTACCATACGTATGTACTTCATTTTCAAGGTAATTCAATTCCATCTCATCCTAGTCTATAACATCGACAACAATGAAGCAAGATAACGGATTTTTACCGAATGTGCACATAGTATGTAATTTCAATCGGTTCGCGCCATGCTACCAATATAGAGCTAACATCAGGAAAAACCATAAACATATCCGAAGACACAAACATGTCCCTGTGAGCATACCCCCGTTTTTGACATACAAATGCATGCTTTTTGATACCTTGCTCCACCCAACCATACACAGTGTCCCATCATCCGTCGTAAAAAAGGGAAAAGGTTGATAACAGGGTTATTCAACGATTAAAGTTTCATACAGGATATAGAACATAAAGAGAAAGAGTATATATGTATCGCTAAAAGAGCAGGGGCGAAAGCAGAGCAGGCAGAATGGTTTGCCGCAAGAGGACGTAACTTGCGGACTGGGGTATCAGATGCCAATGCAAGAGCGTATGCCCGCGAAAGGATTGGGGTAGAAAGTAGGCGGTAGGGATGCTGGGCTGATCGAGAGAACGGTGTGGATAAGAGAGAGGAGTATCCTGAAACCCAAGGCACAATGAAACAGGGTCATGGGTATCCATCAGGAACCAGAATGAGGTTGCGTATCAGGTGTGCCGTGACGAAAAGAGTAAACAACCCGGCCGGTCGTATGGGGGCCCTGCAAGTGCCGGAAAAGCGGGTACTTCTGCAGGTGTTGGACCAGGATAGTTCGATTCACAGTTTGGCCTCCAAGTACTCTTAAGGTGACCCCTCGCGCCTCGACTTCTTGTTCCTCTCAATTCTTTCGTTCCACCTGCGCTTTCCCACGCGGGTCTCGAAGTGCGGTGCCACCTGGGCAACATCCTGTCCAGCACCCATCATGCTACTTCGCATCTTGTTGCGGTAGGCATCGACTGTAAGGCAGTAGGTTAGTCTCTTATATCGAGAATGATCTGTGTATCCAAGGTGGTGACTTACGAGACTTCTGTAGAAACAATGTCCTTCCAGCAAAGACACGGCTCTGGCTCCAGCTCATCCGGTATCCAAGGTCATTGAGCGTAATCTCCTTGGAACGCTTTGCGCGCGTCAATCGCGGCTTAGGCACACGAGCCTCACCGTCGAGAGTCGGTACTGGCACAGTCGTAGAACCAGCCAATGGGAAACTCGGGTCAGCTTCAAGGTCTGGCTCGTCGCTGAAGACTTTGCTGCCTCTCGGGCTCGCCGGAGGAGACGTCATCTGCATGGCGAAATAGCTACGCGGGAACACAGAGTTGGACTTGCGGTAGGAATCGGGCATCTCTTCCATCTTGACGGTGTCAAGAGTTACTCGTACTCGCACTCTGGTGCCCCGCTGCGCATCATCAACTAAGATGAACTTGCGGCGTTTGGATTCAGGTAGGTCGCCGAACATGGCCAGCTTGCGCTCTTCCTCGTCTTGCTCAGTCTTGGCCACTGGAACACCCGCTGCGTGCGCCGGTGGTGGAGGGTGGTTGAGTCCATCGTGAATCGGTGGCATACCGCTCGACCCTGCAACCGAATCGCTCGTAGGGAACGCCGGATAGAAGTTTTGAGCGGGGCGCACGCTAGTTGGTGAAGAATGTTGTTGTGGCTGCCCATTAGGCGCTTGATGGTGATGTGTATGCGCTTCTGGATAGTCGCCTGCTATAGATGAGGGCTCATTAGCTTGCACGTTCTCGAATGAAAAGACTACTACTGTTTTTTGGTTTTACCCTCTCTTTCCCATCAAGGCAGAACAAACAAACATGTGCGTGTGTATAATGTGTGTGTGGGCAAGGATATCTCTCTCTCGTGCGTATAGTGCGCGTGAAGTAATAATGTGTGCAAAAAATCCAATGGGCAGTGGTATCAAGGGGGTATTACATCAAGGAATGTAATAATATACATGCAGTGCAGAAACGACAGGAAGTATGGTATCATTCAACATCCAACAATTGCGCGCTCATTCGCATCATCACATCTGGTGAAACATACCGCTAACATCATCATTTCCTCCCTGTGGTCCTCCAGGGTGTTCATGGTGGTGGTGCATCTGCGGACCTCCCATGCCCATGTTCGGCTGTCGTGGTGGTGCTGATAATCCGGCTGAATTGGGAACCCCAGGTGCACCTGGTCCACCTGGCCCAGCCATGTGGGTTCCATGTGCAGCCGCTTGAACTTTCCTGTTGTTCATCTTGGCCATTCTCCTTACACGTCGACTCCGCAGCCGCGGGTCTTGGTTGCTGTTGCGCCAGCTGTCGACTGCTCGCTGAATCAAGCCTCGCTTGCCTCGCAAGCAGGGGTTCAGCTGCGCGAGAGCCCAGCCAACAGTGTTGCACTCAGTCTCGTAATGCAAGCGATTTCCTTTGTAGTTCTCCTTGGAGCAGCATGCGCGGGGGTACACACAGTTCTCCGTCTTGAAGTCCTGGGGAAGTTCGTCTACATTGATCGATTCTACGTCGCAGCGAATCGTGTACTCCATCTTGACGCGGTCGCGTGAATACTCGAATGCAATCCACTGGACACCATTTTGGTCTTGCCTCACGACCAGAGGGGTAGTCGCAGGAATAGGGCCTGGGGCGGCGTTAGGATTCACGCCTGCTCCAGCTGGGGCCCCGGGGTGCATGTTTGGCGTACCGACTTGAGGAGCCTGTGGTGGAGGCTGTGGAGGACCCAATCCCGAGGGTGGCCTCTGAAGAGGAGTGCCTTGCGACATTCGCGACTTGGGGCTTCCAGTCATTCCGGGAGTGTGAGGATGAGGCTGATGCGGATGCTGCATCTGCTGGCCTTGCTGATGGGACATCAAGAGCGAGTTAGTGGCCATGGGCTGCTGAGGGGTAGTTGATGGATGCTGGGGGTACGGTGACTGCTGAGGGACGCCTGTTGATGCATAAGGAGTGTAATACATTGATTGAGGCATCTGACTCTGTGGCTGTCCGTAAATTGGTCGTCCATGCTGGTCATGCTGAGGAGACTGAACTGAAGCAGGCGAGTTGGACTGAGGAGTGTGGTAGTTCATTGGGGGAAATCCCGTCCTATTCATGGTTGCTGCAGCCATGAGCTCTGGGGGTTCTACGTTCAAATCAGCTGAATTCCATTCGAAGATTCTCGAGTTATAACGCAGAACAAAAGACACGATGGAAAAAGCTCTGGGGCAGTGAGGCGGTGGAGCGGGCAAAAGTCGGCAATTTGTGATTACGTTTTTTCAAGACGAGAAACGCGTTCGCGTCCCAGAGTTCAAAGTTGTAAGGGTAAACAACACAGTGAACAGGACAAAATGACGTACCAGAAGAAGAGTAGTTACTGGGCGCACTGTTGGTACTGTAAGGGCTAGGGTGCGCAGGGTAGTACGGCACCTCCTGCTGCTGTGGTCCCGGTGGTCCTTGGATTTGCTGAACGTAGGGCGACTGGTGAGGCGGAGGAACCTGTGGGTTGGATGGGTGTGGCGACGGATAGTGCGTCTGCGCAGGTGACTGAGCCGGTTGCGACTGGTGGGGCGAGTCAGGATGCGGTTGGTGATGCTGATGCTGAACTACGCCAGGTCGCGGGTGGTGTTGGGGATGTTGATGTTGGGGATGATGGGTTGGCGGAGGCAAGCCCTGCGCCGAGTGGGGGTGATGCTGGAAGGCGCAACCAAGTCAGCAAATTGGCGGAAGGAGAACCGCAGTAGAGGAAGGAGCAGAGTGGAGGTGAGGAAGGAAGGAGCAAGGAGGAGAGAAGTATAATAGAAGAAGAGATGGAATAGTGAAAGGGGAGCAGCAGGGGGCAAGTAGAAGAGGTAAGTATAAAGAAGCAGGCTGCAGCGGCGGGGGTTGGTGGTAGTGTGCGGGGATGGATGGTGGTGAATGAGTGGTGGTGTTTGCCGAAGATATGCTTCGGAAGATGGGTAGATCGCGGGCGCGATGTGCAGCGATAGGAGAGATATGCGAGGCGAGAGCAGGGCAGGGTAGGGGAGTAGATTTAGTTTATAGGTATAGGATGGGACGGGGAAGGCGGACTAAAGAGAGCAGTGCGCGAGATTTGGGGCTGCTGGCTCCGTTGACAACGCAGAAGCACCAGGACGACGTCCAGGAGCGGGCGGGCCAGCGGTGGGCAGAGCGGTGGGCAGAGGTAGACGGAGGGGCAAGCAAGTAGCAGGCAAGTCGCAGCTGCGCCCGCGCCAGCAGAGGCTCATGGCCGGTGGGAGGGGGTGGACGGGGTGGATGTGGATGGGGTGGAAAGGAGAACAGGGATGTCGCTGTGAGCGTCCTGTGGGTGACAAGAATCTGTCTTCCCACCCCAGGCGGACCAAGCGACCAACGACTTTAGGGGAGGACGAGGGCGACGAGACGAACAATGAGGTGCGACAGGGAAGGGCAGGGGAGAAGCAGCAGCGCTGGTAGCAGGGCTGCTTGGCGAGAAGGGCATACCATGTAGCCAGAAACGCGCCCGGGCTGGGGTAACTGAGAGAGCGTGGGTGCGGCTTGCAGAGGCTGCAGCAGCATGCAAAATGAGCGAGGATGAAGCCAACAGGCGTGGTGACAGCAACGGGAAGCGGCGCGACGCTCGAAACTCCAACGGTCGAGGGTCGCAGCGCGCGCAGGGCCGAAGGAGAAAGGTGCGGCGTAGCAGAAGGAGATGGGCGAGATGCGAGGCGAATGAAAACGACGGAGCGACGGGGTTTTGGGATTGGACTTGGGACTTGGGCTTCAAGGCGCGAAGAGGAGAGAAAAAAAATGGTGGTTGATCAGGCGCAGTGGTGACGGTTGAGACGACGACAATGACGATGGAGCGACAGAAAACGAACGGACAGGGAAGCAAAAGCCAGAGTCAAACTCACCATCTTGCGCGCCGGTCCAGGAGCCGGCTCTTCCTTATACTTCCAGGGCCTCTCTGGGGGATGTGACTGGGACTGCGACTGGGACATTGTTATGATTGCTTGCTGGCGACGACGTCGAAGTAGCCGGCTCAAGGCAGGCCCGGGCGCGGGCGCGGACGGCGGACGACGAGGATTGCAGTTGGGATGCAGTAGCGTAACCTGCGCAATTTCACGCGCACACGGAGCGAGCAGCGCTAGCAGCAGACCGAGAGCGAGCGCCCAAACCACGGAGGCGTGCAAATGCCAAAGAAGCAGCGAGAGCGGTGGATGCGCCGACGTGGAGCAGGCCGCGAAATAAACGTAAAACAACTAACGCCTCCCGAGGCCAGCCACCTCCCTGCACCTGCTGCACGCCCGGCCATAGTGCTGCTTTGGGTGCCCAGGCCGCGGCTGCGTGGTGGGTGTGGGTGTGGGCCAGGATCAGGGATCGCCGCCCGCTGGGCAGAGTTACGGTACTATCTGACGCTGTGTAATGCGTGGGAATTGAGACCTGCTGGGCAATGGCCAAGTCCATCTGTTAGACAGTAGGTACGTATCTCCAGAGGAGAAACCAAGAGGCAAAGCGTGGTAGACTAGACTTAGACAGAATACCACTGCCTCAAAGAAATTGCGCACGCGACCGACAGCCGTAGCTTCCCATCAATTCCCACAGAGCCCACGCTGCAAAACCCGGAAAAAACCGAAAGCATTCGCTCTTGTATACACGGCGCAATGTGGACCGCTTATCCTCCAAGGGGTAAGACACACGACACAGACACTACTGACGAATTGCGGACCCGGGGAATATCTTTTTCCCTTTCCACTCTTTGTTTTTCTTAGATACCTTTTTTGTATTATTTTGGCACCGCGCAAACAGCAACAGCTCCAGCAGCATCTCGAACCGACCGCCACCCAACTCGTCCTCTCACGCCCACTTTCTATAATTAAGCCTATGATGTTATGGTTTCGTCCATCCATTCATCTTCCTCCCTCTCAACCCTTACCCCATCAGCAGCCCCATTTCTCACAGGCGCACAAAGAGCAATCCCGTCATCACATCATTGCTCCCCTTCAGCCTTCAGCCCTCGTTCTCTCCGCCCTGCTCGGGTAAATACCCTTTCTCTCAGTCTCCGTCTCTGCTTCTGATTTCTGCCTGCCCGCCGCTCAATTACAATTCCCGGCTGCTTGGTACTGCCCACCATCGGCTCAAACCTTGGAAGCATGCTCTAGCTGCTCATCACTGATCAGTATGCTATACCCGTCATCTGCTATCACAGGACGTGCCATGGGCCGGCGATATTCCCATTTCGCACCTGCTGCTTCCATCCGCCTCCCCTGCATGATGTTCTCCTATTTTTGCCATGCCATCCTGCGCGCCGCTCGCAGTCGCATGGTGATTTGACGCGTCAGTCCACGGCCTGCAGGCTGGTCGTCGCCCTGTGGCGGTTCTCTTTCAACATTTTGCCGTCGCGATAGTATCCAGCGACGCGCTGTGTGCTATACCTGTGCCGTTTTGCTCTACTATGCCTACGCCAATGCTCGACGCTCGACGCTTGCTGGCGTCTCTTAGTGCTCGACTCTCAACTCTCTGCGCCCGCTAGTCGACCGTTTAGCAGTTGCACCAGCATGCCCAGCGGCCCACTCGATGACGCGCCATTGGCCAGTGCCGCCGGTGAAAGGACGCCCAAAACGGTCCACCCACTTGCGCTGCGCTTGGTGATGGTGCTTCCAGTGTCTATGTCTGTACAGGTGCTGCGTTTGTGTTCCCCATTCCCAGCCACTCACACCGCTGCACCCTGCGGCCGCATGCTTCAACCCGGCCTAGCCCGGGTCGGCCACGCGGTGGAGAGGACTCGGAAATGGCTCTCGGAAGACGGGAGTGCGACTCAAGCTGGTGAGAATCTTGCTGATCAGCCCCCGGCCACTCACCCAAACTGTGGAGGCCGCCCAACGCAGCCATGTCTACCGCAGTACCGCAATACACAATACCGCAATCGTTGCCCATCCACACGACTCGCATACCAGGCACAGGGAATAAGGCTCGACGGCCAAGGCACAGGGCACCAGACACAATACTGTTCATACACACAACGGCCCATTTCGACGGCGGACCGGTACCGTAGACCCACTGGTCCAGCCTCAACGACATGACCAAACCTGGCAGCCTTCCTCATGCGCCCTCAGCCTACATACTACAGGAACCGGTCGCCAATTCTTGCGGCCGTGCCCACCGTCCTCATTTCAGGGACACGGCAAATGTCAACGTTTGCAAGCAAATCGTAGCGGCTCCTATAATAAGTTAAATGAGCTTTATGCTTGACGCGACCTGACGCGTCCGAGGAAACAATAACACGTTAACCGGGCGAATAACCGCCTAGGCGATCGCGCAATCGGTCGCTCTCTGTCTCCAGAGTCCAGACACTGGTTTCGTTGTGGGATTCAACGCTTTTGGTTGACGCGTAGAGCCCGCATTGTCACCCCATCTTGAGACACGCTGCCTCAAAGCTCACGGCGTCTAGCGCTCGCCGTTGGACCATGAAACGCTTTGCGCACCCATCCAAATCCTCGAGCAATGCTTGACAGATTTCGGTAGGGCTGGCTTCCAGAAAGAGTTGCGACAGAAACGACGTCGGTATCTACGCGTGTGGTGCTGGCTCATGGGCTCCTGGGCTCATGGGCTACTGGGCTACTGGGCTACTGGGCTACTGGGCTACTGGGCTACTGGGCTCCTGGGCAGCGATCGTGACATGGTACATGATTAAGCTGTAATGTTCCGAGCGAGGCGTTCGCAGAGTGGACTGCGGAGAAAACACCCTGGAAGCATCGCGTTGGCCTGGCTCAGCGACAAGGGGAGCGACAGCGTCAGGTACCGAGCGACGATTAACTCTATTCCAACACCGCGTGGCCACCGTCCCAGACTACGCTGAAGTTAAACTCTCAACATTCATTCTTGAAATCATTGCACACACAAATTCTCGAATCGAGCGCACAAGGTGCGCGCATCGCCGCTGTCAAATCATAATCACAATAATTAAAATTGAGACAGCACACACAAATCGCATTCGATTCCTTTGCACAACCAGCAACGATAACAGCGTCTTCCCAGCCTGCGAGTCCCGGTCTTCAAGGCCACCGCCTACGCCGCTGTGCACGCTTTGTATGGGCAAAGCTCGCGTATTGCAAGACGTGGGAGAAGCGCATGGGGCTCTCATCAGCATGGTGCGAGCCACACATGCTGGGTTACGTCGAGTCACTGTAGCACCTCCACGATGATCAGCCCGGTTCAGCGCAGCCGAGAGGTCACTCAAAGTCCAATTTAGCGGCGAGCTGCATTGGAACAATGTGATCAGCTGAAGGCGGCGACCCGCCGAGACTCTCTGAATGGCAAAAAGGCCACATTGGAAGAGATGGAGACAGTATAGATTCGACTAGCAGGTGCAGGTTCTACGGCAGGACATTCACCCTTCCCCGCGCGTGACACAACGCTGGTCCTCGCCTCAATAATCCGGCAAGTATCTAATAGGACTTTGACGACGGCTTTTGAGTCTCTTTTTGATCATTTAGCCTCCGTGAGCGGAACCCGCGCTTTCGCTTTCGCGGTTGATGCTCACAAAATCGAATGTTGTTCACTGCGGGTAGATTTGCCACACTAACCGTTTGCTGACGGGAGCAGGGATGGCCACGACGGGCGAAATGGCAGGGGAGCTGGTGTGGTGTGCGACTCTGCCGTCCAAGGATCCCGACTCGTCCCGCACATGGGTAATTCGACCTAAGTTCCCCTCAACATGCAAAGATTACATACTTACAGTGCAGCCTTAAGAACACACCTGGTTTTGCAGCGCACCCATCTTGCCCCATGTGCAAAGGCGAAAAACACGAAGCTGCATTTCTTCTTATTGGACGCAGCGACAGCATTTTCCCGCATTTCGCTCTGTAAAGCAATATGCAATCTATAAATAAGAGAATTCAATCAATGTGACATGCCCGTCGAGTATTGCCGGAACATTTCAACCTTGGTTGAAACGGACTAGCCCTCCGGATGAAGTGGCTGGGCTATCGATCGGCATGCAGGTTCGATGGGGGCGACCGTTTCCTGTAAAAAGTCGGTTTTTGAGCAGGGACTCCTTTGCTCTCACACAGCAGCTGTCTTTCGGAAAAGGGCTAGCACATGTCAAGGGCAAAGACTTCTGGACCGCCGTGCTTATCGCAATACTTCCACCAGCGCCGAAATCCTGTCGATGAGCGTCGATGAGCATAGATGAGCGCGCCAAAGAAGCTTTTCTCAACTCGTGGGCAAAGACTCAAGAGCTCTCAGGGCTGCATGTTGGAACAAGCAGTTCGCTGGCTCCATCTCGCTGACCAGGCGTTAAGATCGCCCTCAGGGCCCCTCGACCTTGCTTCCCGCACCCCTTGAGGGTCGCTGCCACTGCGACCTGGGAGCGCAGGCGGCAGCGTCCTCACGATACGGATTCCCATGAGGCGAGCCCACACCTGCGAGGGGGCGGCTCGCTGGACCAGGGCCGTAGGCTGTAGCCCCAACCGCACGAAGGACGAGTAAGAAACGGTCCCGGCGATCCGCACTCGAGAGGGGAAGTCAGCTCCGACTCTGTCTGTAACTATGACAGCGCCACTTTGACTTTGCAATGTCAAGACGAAGGTCTCGTAGGCCTCATCACTCATTGCTTTGAAATCCGCTCTGAATTCTAACCGAGCTCTCACTTCACAACGTCTCTGCATAAGCGTCAATTTTGGCAGGTTGGCTGGTAGTGCTGATTGGATCAACCACGGCAATTGCTTTCTGCCGGCTTTTATCGTGATACTGGGCCGTGCCAACCCAGGCAATATCAAAGAGCTGCGACAAGGAGACCCCCGTCTCCCGTGAATTCCTGGTCAGAGACCAAGGCAGAGCCCAGATACCTAGCCACCATGATTCGAGCGGGCACTTGGGTGAAGGGTTCTGACATGGGCTGATTTCTGCAGCACCTCATCTTACACTAGAGGCGTCTTTGTCTCCATGATGTCAGTCAGCGCCATGAGTCGACTTTATGCAGGATTGTGCGATTATACGAGCCTAGCGTGGCCCCGCACGTGAGCACTCAGCACCCTTTTTCTCTCGGGGGCCGCTTTTAAGGACGGCAAGGACTGCAAAAATCCTCTGCCCGCCCCCGTGACGCCCATGATTCGCTGACGGCGTGTTCCAGGAGCGAACCAAACTGTCGGGTCCACTGCGCTATCAGTCTTTGCGCCATCCAAACCCCCTGGACGGCCACATTACCACCTAGTGCCGTGTGGGCTTTTGCTTCGAACAAATCCCAAACATTTCCCAGCTGCCTGACCGTGTTGGAACGGTCATCGAACACTCTGCCACGGCTGTGCCAGATGGCATACTGTAGCATCCACGACCCCGTTGGCCCACCTTGCATGTGCACAAAACACACACCGGCAGACAAATAAGAAATTATATTTTCTCACACAGAGGGTCTGCTAGCATACATTTCGCCTGTTGACAACCCGCCAATCAGCATCGCATTTACTATATCCGGCGTTTTCCATAACTCGTCTTGGCAAAAGTCGTTACCTGCTAAGTCCCCGTTGAGATAAATCTATTTCGATCATCGCAGGATTTCAACCGTCACCTTCCCCCGATTACCTAGGCTTACGTGGCTTTTCGGTTCAATCTCGCCGCAAAAGTTATCAGCGGACGGCTCTCGGCCTTGCAATACTACACTAGGCACACAATGTTACTTCATAGTAAAAGCCCATCTAGGAGGAACTACGTGAATGGTCGTCGCGGAGCACGATGTGACCTCGTGACTTACTTATATTGTTCACTTTGAAATTAAGGCTACCGACTATTACCCTTGAAGCAAAGCCGGGAAGGGCAGGTGGGCAGCCCTATAACGGATCTACTATAGGGTCGCTACATATCTATGCTAATACACAATATTCACAACTAATACACTTAGATGATCAACGGTCACTCTCCGATGGATCGGCGTGCTCTGGATCATCCCTTGAAAGCTGTCCAGAGAGGGTTGACTAAAAGAGAACTAGCCTGATCACATGGGGAATAGTATGCTAGTCCCGTTAACTTTCTTTGGGTTTCGTATACAACGAAGGAGCTAGTTTGGCCGATTACCATGCCCCAATCGTCCCATCTTCTCACAACAACTTCTTTCATCAAAACCCAAGTTTGATCTAGGCTTCGGTCTTAATCAGCCGACCGTCTCACAGCTCCGTTATTGAGTTGCAATCGTGATTCAACTTTATTGTGCAGAGATGGTACCGACGCTCGAGCGCAATTTTGGGAACCCCGTATTACTGTTATCTCAACTCTAGTCGCATGATTATGAGCACCAAAAGGAGGCGACGCGTTTCTGCCCAGTTGGAAGACTACAAGAGCACGAAGCCGCAATTTGGTCTGCACGCGTTTCGCGATGTTAGCGTCGACGTTCGCCTTCTAGCGGCCTTCCAGAAATTCAGGGGGACAGCGACAGCCCTACGAAGCTACTCGCCCTGTCCTCACCCATGCCTTCATCTCGCTAGGAATTGCGATTCATCGCAGGGCAGATACTATTTCTGTTAGTACCACCACTTGATCTGTTGCACAAGCAAGGCTGTCCATTGCATCACTGTCAAAGAATTCAACTCCGACTTCCATGTCGGCGAGGGCAAGAACCTTTGGGTGATCACAACAAACAACTAATCCAGCGCCGTTTACTTTCAAGTATCCACAAACGCCCACAAACCAGGAAACCAGCAAACCAGCTTCGGTTCATTGCAATCTGCTGCCACTACTCTAAGAAATGAAACTCATTAGTAAACTAGACTATTCTTCTACGCTTCCTTCCTTTCAACGCCCACAGCACTGGACACTCAATCATGAACGAGAATGGACCTACGTCGCCCACGCATGGCTTGTGTAGCCTGTATCACTATTGCGGACGCTTGGATATCTCCCAAAAGACTATCGTGCCACGATGCGGGATTGCGGTACCGAAACTGGCGCCCTCGCACATGTACTCTTTAACCTCGAAATAGACATTCCCTTTTTGTATCTTCTGATACACTCTCGAACACAGCGCTTCCACAGAGCAGGAGACCTGCCTTACAAATCTTGCAACCTAAACAACTACTGCATTATTGCGGAGCAGCAGCCAAGTATGCACACCTTGTTTAAGACGCTCGATACGGAGAACGCCATGCCGAGGATCTCGAGTTCCACGAAACTTGTCAACCTTCTAGCTTCGTCTTCCTGTTTCAGAAAGTGGAGTCGCATGAACCTAGTACTCAAGCTCACACAAGCACTCGCCTCACTTGGGCCATACGTAGACGTTTACAAGACCGGGTTCCCTGGGTCCGATTCCTGACAGCGAATCGTGAGACATGACAACGACCAAACCCCGATCGAGGAATGCAGACTAGGTGACTCTGGTCCGTCAGAGATGTCAATTCTTTGGCGCCGGGCATCGAGGACTTGGGAGGCCCACTTTGCAGGTCAACCCATGGTGCGACTGCGAACTGTGTGCGTGACCATTCTCTTGGGAGAAGTGGTACGCAAGAAAGTTTCGCACTGAGCCCTTTGGATATGCAACTACAATCACACGCTGCGCACTGCGAGGAAACCGTGCCGGCCCTTCGCCGGAGTGTAATGCGCGTACTGAGTGTGTGAACCGGTCCGTTTTGCGCCAATGCAGCCTCACTCATCACAGAACCCAAGGATGATGATATCCTTTTCGGAGCGTAAGCCCGGCATTTTCTATATGCTCCCAAGACGAACAGACATCGAGACGCACACAGCTCGGATTGCTGGGCGCTAGTAGCATTGCACCCTCTAAGCAAACTTCCCATATTAACGGCAGCAGGCGGAAACGGTCTTGGGTGAACGGATTCATCTGTCCGTCCAAGTCGTCCCACTACTTGCTCGGAAATTCTACAGAATTGAGAAAGGCTTCATGCTTGCCTATCCTGCTGTCCACTCACCGTTGTTTTCTTTTTCCTCGCTATCATTACCCGGTCTCAGCAGCACCAAAGCGCAGAGGGGTAAGCTCGACTACGACGCAGATAGGTATTATCTTGGTTCTTAGTTGTTGCCTGAGCAAGAGGCCACAGTTGAGCTAGGAAACAAGCGGGGGATGGGCTGATGTGCTGAGTTGTTCTTTGCTCGTTTACTTTTCTGAGACGGGATGTTCCTTGACCAAGAGGATCATGGGATTACTGATAGGGCGTTGGGCATTGAAGCCAGAAGCAGAACTATACAGAAATCAAACAGACTCGAGACCGTAATGGGGAGAGCCTAGACTGGTAATTCACTCAACACCATTGGCATTGCTAGTCTAATATTGGCCAGGTTTTTGTTTGCGATTTTGGTCGCGATGTGTGCCAAATTGCCTTGTCAGCCTATTTTCCACCCCAGCCCTAACCGTTCAATGACTCCTTGATTTTGGGGCTGACTATACCGGTAGATGCCCAAGAGCAGCGAATGTTGGAATTGTTGGCCCTTTTCGAAAATGCTTTTTGCCCCTTCTAGGACAACATCGTACGATTTGCTTAACCCTTAAACCTTGCTCTCCGATCCTGCTAGCTTGTGCCTACTTATTTCGCAATCGCAATCGCACAGGATAGTCTAGGCGGAGACCCCCAGCAAAAGATCACCACCATACCAACAAGGGCAGGTCTGCTTTCGAGGGGGTTTGTAATCCGCACGTCACTCTTTTGTTTTTCTTCCTATTCTCCACATGGGAACCGTATGCCCGGCCAGCATGCCTGCTCATGGCCCCCAATTTGCACTGTAGATGCCTGACCTAGGCTCAAAGTCTGCTCGCCAACAACAACACACACATACGCACCCTGTCCGAGCAGGAGGAGCATGTAGCGAATCAAAAGCTGTGGCCAGGCGTTTTTGAACTGCCCCATTTCTCTTTTCTTTTGAACGCCAGGGCCTGAGCAAAAAAAGGGCATGCTGAAACTGCGAGACGTCACTTTCTCCCAGCCTCCCTTTTACACAATAAGCGCAAAAACCGGCAGCGACAGTAGGATCAGCAACACACGCACGCACTGCTCTCCGCCACATCAAACCTCGGTATTGCAAACCCCCCCCCCCCCCCCCGATCTTCGAAGCCCTCGAAGCCTTCGATCCCATTAGCTCCCATTCTTCCCAAATTCCCAAGCCTGTGTCTGAACGCGGGCAGTGAGGCTGCGGCTTGCCGCGTGCATGTGCCTCGATCTCTTACCGGCTTCGAAGACCTTCGTCCCACCTTCGACTTCTCAGTACAGGAGACGCGTATGACAAGGCTGCATCTGGCAAAGAGAAGAGGGTACTTACCAACGTGTCAGTGGATTATTTGCTCCACAGGAAGTTAGGCGGAAACCTGACTCAGGATGGGGAAAGTGGCAAACGGGAAATAGAGTTGTGCTTGTGAGCCAAAGGATATTCGGAGGAGCGGAACGTTGAGTTTGCCTTCACTTCGCTCTCGGGGGCGAGACCGTGGTAATAGCTCTGGTTAGGTCCTTGGTTTGTCTGAGGACACATTCCACTTGTGGCCTTCCGTTCATTTCTTTCTACTAACCTTCTGAACTCACTCTTGACAGTAGTAGTACGTTTTCGATGTCCAGACGTATCTCGAAACCGGCCTCCAAGACCTTCACTTTCCCAGAGCCAACCTCTTCGCTTTGTAACGAGAGCTCTCAGCATCGTAAATCGATCTGAACTACACCCAGACTGCCGGCTGTGGCAGGACTCAGAGAAGGTGATCAGTACATTCACAGGTCCTAAGAGAGAGACTACGTTCACGGTTGGCCGCATACACGTAAATATACGGATCAGCAAGAGCTATGATACCCGTAGTGAATATGTACTTAAGTAGAGCGACAGGCTCTGATACCTTGAAGTATGCAGCAGCATTATACCACACCTAGTAATCTGTATATCTATAGAAGAATGGCCATACAAAGCTCTACCCAGCGTCAAGTCTTCGCCATCTCCTGTGACCTATGTTGAACCTATGTTACCAGTATTGCGGTACTTCTTGCTGTGTGTTGAGGTGCATCCATTCCATCCTGTCAATGCGCGATCATGCCTGATCGCTTGGAGGCTGGCGACACCGAGTGATGTCGCGTTTACTAGATTTCACTGGTTTATTGTACTCGGTCTTGGGGAGCTCGGCTTTTTCTGGTTTCTTTTTTCTGATCTGGCCTTGCCATTATAACATGGTTCGAGCATGATGATGATTTTGTGGTGCTATGTGGTTGGTGTGCTGAGCCTGGTGTACGATGGTGAGACTATCCAGAAATGAATTCAGATGCTTGAAAAAAAATTTTCCCTCTCTTTATTTTTAATAAAAATTATTGTTCACTGGAGATAATCTGCTATCATGTCCTAGTCCGAATGTTTTAGAGAAGAATTTTATTGACCATTTATCGTGTGCCTTACAGCTCGAAATAATAATAACAAAAATAACACCAAAAATAGATGTACTTCAACTATACACAGAGTGACTTCCATATACCTAGTCCTAACACTACATCAACGTTGAAAAATGGAAACGTATCTTAGAAACGTTCAAACACGAAAAGAAATACAGGCTTCACTAAGTCATAGTTTCTGGCCCATTCCAGATCATCAGCGCACTACAACTCGGTGATGACCCGCTTACCTGACCTATTTACGCTGGAATGGTATGTTCTCACAGGAGCTAGAAGACCCCATTCATAGCTCATTTCGACCAGTAAATGCGAGTCATCCCAACAGTGCAATCCCTCATCATAGCACGCTGTACAAAGGTCAAACCAACCGATATCGCAGGAATGGCAATGAAAGAAGCGAGCCAATTGAACCTTGACGCGACAAACTGAACACCAAATATACTTGGTAGCAAGGCCCTTTCGGATTTTGACAGGGTCTGGACTTTGTCGGTTTGCTTTTGTAACGTACTGCTCATGCTTCTTTGGTGGCGGAAATTTCTCCAGTATTCTCCACGCTGCTGGCCTTTGGCGTGGATTTTCAGCGCGGCATTCATCAATAATCTCTTGATAATACTTTGGTATACCGCCTGGGAGCCGCGGAAGAGTGATGGGTCGGTAAAGATCCTTCTCGTCGCTTTGCCTTGAGGGGGCTTTGTGTGGATCACCCATTGCCAGTGACCATAGGATCATGCCCAAGTTGAAAATATCTGTCTTTGTAGTTGTGTCGGGGCATTCGGCATCCGGAATATGCTTAGAGGCGTATCGGAGTTGATCAAACTCTGGAGGGCAATAGGCCGCAAAGTCCATACTCCACTTCCACTTCTTCTCAAAATGTTTGGCATACAACATTCCGCAGTTGTCGAGTATGAATGGCTGGAAACCCGGCCTTAGACAACCCATCACAAGGCCCTTTGAATGGACTTGAGTAATCCTCTCCACGACCTGTCTGGCCAAATGTTCTATGCTCTCCCATGAGCTTAAATAGCCATCCCTGTATATAGAAAACGAAGTCCAATCTTCAGGTATGCCAATGAGACAGCTTTTCAGACGTGTAGTTGTTCGATCAACAGTAATGCCCACAAACCTCGGAAACCCAGGGGTCCCATCCATGGCACGCAGCACTTGGATTTCATATATAAGTTGTTGGCTGGGGGTCGGACGCATGGATATGAGTTCTTCTACTAAGGTGCCTTCGACGCAAGAAACGAATCGATTAGGCGGTTCTATGACCATGATCTTTTGAACTTCATCCTCAAAATATCTTCGACAGCCGAGATCCTCGAGTAGAGCCATAATGGCTTCACAATCATCCGACGGCTCGTTGAACCCGACGTGAAGTGGTATTTGATCCTGTTCTGGAACATCCTGCCACTTCGTAAGAGTTTGCTCCCGGAGCACAAACGCATGATGAGTGTCATCAGCTAGGTCATCTTCGGCCGCCAGAAGATCCTCAAGTTGTCGAACAATGTTATGAGGCATTGACGAGCTTGCCGCAAGAAAAGAAAGATTGCTAGTATGATGTGCTCTTTTCGACGTATTCATAGCCATCCAATATGAGGATGAACGGGGGATCGAAACCGAGATGTAGATTCTTCGCCACTGTCGAGGTCCTTTAAGCATGAGAACTCGATAAGTGTTTGTCTTGAAAGAGGTAGATGAGCAACTCTCTGAACCAATCATGACGAACACAGATTGCGGAAGTAGCTGATCTAAAGTGTATGACTCTGGTAGGAACAGGCGAGAACGTTCCAGAGGACTTGCAATTGTATCCTGTCGTCGAAACATAGCGTGTGCCTTGAGAGTTTTAACATCTTCGTCGTCCATTCCTTGGCCAGTCAGTCTGTTCGGCCGTGGCCAGGTCGCGTCTTCTGTAGAAGTTGTGAGGAGATGGTTGTCCGGATGGCATGGCCACTGCATCGATTGTCTGACCGCCGCTGATGGCTCAAGTTGTCTGACGTGATTGAGAGAAAAGATGCCATTTTGTATCTGCAAGAGAGATTTCTGTATATCCACAAGTTTCTGGCTCATATCAAAAGACGCATCTCGAGTCAAACGGACGTCACCGCTAATCGAATGAAAGGTTGTTTGCGATTGGGCTATAAATAAGCTGCGTAGGATCAGTGAACAAATCCAGATGCTATGCGTTGTGAGAACAACTTACTGTGTCTCCGCGCATATAGATGCAATCAAGTTACTTCTATGCTCTTTTAGCGACCCTAAAAGCCTTTCGAGCTTTGGCTTGTTCCTCATCCACGCACTCCTGCGCGCTCGAGCAACCTTTACGTTGCGTAGGATATCATGTTGAATTATATCATTCAGACACTCAATATCACGCTTTGCTCTTAAAAGAGTGTCCGCAATCTTATCCGTAGGTGAGCCGGAGCGTAGCTCTTCGAACTCTTCCACAATCTTGTGGATCTGAATAAGTTGCTCCTTCAAAATATTAGATTATAACATCGATGTGTATGATTGGACGGCTACAGACCTGAAGTTCTTCAAATTCTCTCTTCGCCCGAAAGAAAGTCAATGCATGCTTGACGCCTTCAAGGGTCACATGGGTTAGAGACACCACACTGGCAACTACGCCAAATAATTCTGCCATGGGGCATCCTTAGAAAACTGTAGTACAAACGAGCAACGCGGGGTTAACGGTAACGGAAGAACTGGAATAATGAGCCGTTTAAATGCGAGACCTCTTGCGACGCGGCTGTCATAAATTAACTAGTTGCCTTTTGCTAGGATAATATCGTATATGTATGCGGTGTAACAATTGATTCTCAGACGGAGGATCGACATTCTAGTTCATGAAGGACCCAACATTTCTACGTAGATGGTCAATGGATTGAAGCCAACGGCCTATGGTAAGGATTGGGGGGGTTTCGAATTCTATTCGGGGGAGTGTGATAATATCTGTCTTGATATACATTCCCTCTGATTACATACATTTCCAAGGTTTTATTCATCGAACATACCCTACAGCGTATCCTGACAGCGTCCCCCTGTCGACTATACAAGGTAGTCGATCCTCATCCTTCAATCACGTGTCACTTTGCCATCCGTGTCTTTCACAGAACTAAAGGCACATCGAGAAAAAGCTTGAATACGTGTCGAGAACTCACCTAGAAATTTTGTAACAGTGAGATAAATTCTTCTCGAGCCACTGGCGTGTAGTAGGAATTTCTGCGAGTGGAAGACAGCCTTGTTGGGACTAGGTACCGTTCGGGCGGAAGCGAGCGCACTCATTGGAAGGCGTAATGAGAATTGGTGGAAAGATGATTCTGCATAACTCTTAAAATTCTGGGATATATAATTTATAATTGCTCCTATATCTCATAATTGATTTGCTCAATACGGACTGCATCTATGGTCCAGCGGTAGGATATTTGCCTTCCATCTAGCACAGCTAGGGCGAGCAAATGGCTCGGGTTCGACTCCCGGTGGATGCATCACTCTTGTGTTCTTAATTCTTTTTTGTTTTTTTTCATCTTCTTTTTTGACTTTTGTTATTTTTCTCAACTGACACAGAAGGGCTACCCATTGATAGGTCGATTCACTCGAGCAATTATGGAGAGCATTGTTTAAACTGGTGACAGTGCGTTACCCCTAGTTGGCTGCATGTCGGGCAACACATCTCCTTGCAAGTGCAGTGTTGCTCATGTCAGATAGGTGCTCTCTCTGTCACTCATTGATTGCGGAGAGTCATGGTGGAGATTGCTCTCTGCGTTGTTCGGGGATATCAAACGTCATGTGAACACTTTGGGTTCGCTACATGGACTGATATGACGCATATTGCTCATGCGAGGAGCGCAAATAGTCAAAAGTTTCTTGGGGTCTTTTCATTCATGCTTGTGTAATCAAATCTACCTATGGTAGTGTTGAATGGTGGTGTTTGTTGATGGGGTCTTGCTCTCTCGCCTGTTCCTTCATTTGCCACCCCCGCCACATGCTGTTTGCGTGTCAGAATCTGACGGGTCCTGGGTTCGAATGGCTTCTTTTGGGTTTCTATTTTCCCTTCTGTTCGGCTCTCCTCTTCTGAGAGGATGAGAGTGGCGGGCGGCCTGCACATGAATGGCTCGCATGGACCGACCTGCAGGGTGGAAGAAGCCCAGCCCGAGAGTTTGGTCGGGGGCCCCGAGAGACCCCAGGCCAAACCAAACCAAACATCAATTACCCATTAGACAAAGTTGCAGAGACAAGATGCTGTCGATGCTGCTTGTTGTGTCATATTACGCTTTTTGTTTCGAAACAAGACGAAGCGTGCCCACGACACAGTTCTACAGCTACGTACGGATCAGGGTGGGCATCCCCGCCCGAACACACACACAGTGACAAGCGCAACGCAAGCATTCCAGACAGAAGATGGGGATTCGGCGTGATGTCTTTCTCAGCTGGTGACACACAGTGCCTTGGTTGCAAGGCAACAGTGGGCATGGACGGGCATGATTGGCCTGCAGATAGCCCTATATGCCAGTCGGAGTCCGTCGGGGTCTGGCTCATTCGGCTCGATGCGTTGTCGTGGCAGTTGATGGCCCCGCCACATGCACAACTCGCAGGCCGAGTCGGTGAGCTCTTTGCGAGAGAACCACTGCTGCGTACGTTTTGGGCGCCGGAGCAGCCATTGCAGCGAAGTGATTGGGCCCCGCCTGACTGTGCTCACCGACACCCTGTTCGGGAGCGATATGCGCCAAGAAGTGGGACTGGGTGCATTGTGTGTCCTCGAGGAGGAATGATGAGGGAATGGTTGATACATAAAGTTGGCGAGGAGGCACATGTGAGAGAGCCGCATATCTGTCCCCATTATCCCCCCACCTCTTTGCTCTTTGCTCTTTCAACTCTTCTGCCGCCTTTGCGATTACGACTACGACTCTACGACATCTGAGCCTTTTGGAGCTTCAATACCCGCTGTACCACTCGCATACTGCATATCTCAGATGGCGACCAATCCCCAATCAAACTTCCAGCCCCCGCCCCCAATCCGAACGTCAACAGCTGGCTCGCAAAAGTCACAATCCTCTGGCACAATGTCCCCGGATATGCTCTCGCCGACTGGGACGTTCGCTCCTGGGTCTCGCTCGCCGACCTCCCCTGCCGAGGAGTCATTCTTTGGTGCACTCACCTCACGCATGCGACGCGGCCGATCACGAAGTCGGTCCCGTGCCGCAGTCTCTCGTAAACGGTCCAAGTCACCAAACATGATGCCGCCCGAGCATCTTCCACCCACTTCGAGCGCAACTGCAATGCGACCAAAGCAATCTCGACATGTTTCCACCCCCAGCCAGAGCTCGATGATGTCGACGGCTTCCAAGCCCACACGACCAAGTCTTCAAGGCCCATCGAGACGAAGCACAAGCGGGAGCGACATGTGGCGCGGGCGCCATGCAAACTCGTGGCTTTTCAATGACTTCTCCGTGACCGACACCGCCAAAGACCTGTTCCATCTCGGACGAAAGCCGTAAACGCGGTTGGAATATGGCAGTCTGTGACATGCTTCCGATTCCACAGGCTAGTTGCTTCTGGGAGGCATCATACTTCTTGAGGGAGTGTCCGGTAGCCCATCAAACACATCAACACCCTAATGACTGGAGTATTAATGAAAAATTGCAAAGAATTTCCGTTGGTTTTGGCTGAGCCATTCGTTCGGAGAGAGCACTTCGGTGCATGCTTTAGCTGTCTTTTTCCTTGACGATCATGTATATTAGCTTTTTATGACGGATAGATATATCATTGGAATATTGGTATTCCAGCTTTCCCGTTTGAATGCAATGTTACGCTTTGACTCATACTGAATCTGGCCATGGTATCGTGATATTATGGAATACTTTCCCGAAACATAACAAGAGAGGGGTGTTGTATGGTATGTCGTCCTTGATGAGGCTGAAGAAAGGGAATGACATGTCGTTGAACTCTGATGGATCGGATCTTGTCAATCGAAACACTAGAGTTGCACTGCCCCTTTACATAAGCACTCTGCTGTGTTCTCCAGGTACACCACGCTTGAGCAGTACATGTACCTTCTACACCGCCTACCGAGTACCTTAATGTCCTTCTGTGATTCATGCTCCCTGCAGCGTCTGAGAACTCTACCCGAAGACAACAATCGCCAATTCCAGAACATTTCCACTCAATCGCTGTTGACCGTCATCTTTACCCTCGGAATGAGATAGCTCAAGCTCTATCTGCGGCGTTCCTGCCATTCCGAACGCCGCAACCAACCACATACCCGCATCTTCCCAAGCGACCTTATTCTTGAGCGCATATAACGACGAGCGACCCGATGCATAGCACAAACGACGTGAGGTCACGCCAGGACGTATTTTCCTGGAGTAGATAAGCTGGACAGATATATAAACCCCTTGGCGAGCCCACCTAGAGCTGCTCCACAGATCATTCTCCACTCACCCCGCATTGAACATCTTCAGTCTACATCAGCTTCACCATGAGACAGGGACGAGCTACTCTGCCCACGCCTACATCGACGGCCTCTTTCTGGCATAGCGAGCCGAATGAGTTTCTCCTTGGTCACCGCACAACGGCGGAATTACCTGCGGAAGCTGACATCGTCATTGTGGGGAGCGGCATAACTGGAGCTTCAGCCGCAAGATTTCTGACTGAAGATGAGAGAGCCAAGGGTAAGAAAGTCGTTTTGCTGGAAGCTAGAGAGGTATGCTGGGGTGCTACGGGCCGGGTAAGTTAAAACAACTCTCTCGTACGTGGCATGCCGATATATAATTACGTTGAGCTTTCAATCTGAGCTGGTTTGATCCTAGCTGTCTAATTGCAGGCATGTCTGGCCAAGGCATTGAAGAAGAAAACAAATCTTGCTAACAAGCATTCTCTTTAGAATGGCGGCCATTGCCAACCCCTACTCTTCGACCGCTCTGCCGAAGTCGCATGTTTCGAGCTGGAGAACGTAAAGGCCGTTAAATCATACATCGAAAAACACAATGTTCCCTGTGAATGGCGCGATGTTTCCGGCTGCCGTACATTTTGGACAGAGGAAGTGATGGAGGAAGCACTGAAACAGATCGATCTCCTGAAATCCAAGGCGCCAGAGATTGCCCAACACGTCACTATCATCAAGGACAAAGAGGACTTGGAGAAGCACCGAGTTGCGCCAGAGTGCCTTGGGGCGACACTCTCAGAAGGAGCTGCTAGTCTATGGCCTTACAAGCTAGTGACGTTCATATTGGAAAAGCTTGTTAAGGATGGAAAGATCAATCTCCAGACAAAAACTCCCGTCACAGAGATAACCTCTTCAAACTCCAAGCACACGCTGCACACCCCACGCGGAAACATCAGCGCCAATTCAGTCATTCTGGCAACAAATGGCTATACATCAGCCATTCTACCTCACTTTGCTGATCTCGTCGTGCCTGTCAGGGGTGAGATGTCTGCACTGATTCCACCCAAAGGATCGAAAATCCTCCCAGATTCATATGGCATGGTCGCAGCACTCAACCAGCCCGCCAACAATGACGACTACCTTGTCCAACGCCCATTCAGCGGCGTCCCTAACCCTGGCGGTCACTTGATGTTTGGCGGCGGCCGCGGAGCAGGTGTGTATCCCTCCATTGGCGTTTCCGATGACAGTGTAATCGATGAGGGCTCGGCGGCGTATCTCAGATCCGCGTTGCTGCAGGTTCTCGAGCTCGGTGGTGAGACGGAGGGCCTGAAAGAACTGAAAGCTGCAGCAGAATGGACGGGAATTATGGGTTACTCCCGAGATAACCACCCGTGGGTGGGCAAAGTGCCTGACCGCGAGGGGCTATGGCTTGTTGGGGGTTACACGGGACATGGTATGCCCAATGGGACGCTTTGCGGGAAGGCAGTTGTAGACATGTTGCTTGGGGAAGAGGCGGGAGAGAATCTTTCAGCGTTGCAGGAACAGATGGTCAAGACGCATGTTATTCCCAAGAGCTATCTCTTGACCCAAGAACGAATTGATCGTGCAAGGTCATTCCCTACCGTAGAGGTACAGGAAAAGGAGGGCGTACACATGACTGGTTTGGTCTAGGTAGACATAGAGCGGATCACCACAGTACTAGGTACACGTAGAAACGAAGATGTATTGTGTAAGGAGGCGATTATCCAATTACCTCATGCCAATCCGCTTCCTTTGTGCGGACCTGTTCGGCCTTTCGCCCATTCTGGTTCTCGGCCGTGGAGCTAGACTGATCGCTTCCCCGCAGCCAGTGGAACCAAGGGCGCAATTGTGTCGTGGTAAAAGAGGTGTGCAGCCAGGCGTCCTGTGGATTTCCGCTCCCGGCGTCTACGGCGTATTTCTGATATACGGTACCGGCCTGTCCGCTGTCGGAGCTAAGAGCTCTCGATGCTACTTCTGCTGACTCATATTCTGCTCGTTCCTGCGTGTCAGATGAGCATTTACTGCTTCTCCCAATGAACATAATAGTGTCTAGCGGCTTTGCGCAATTGCGGTTGGTGAAAAGCATAAGAACCTTACGATACGTCTGTGTTGTTATTCTACTCCCCAGTACATACTTTCTCGTCAGCCTCGCCTCGCTCGCATTAAGTACCCCAACCGTGACCCGCCGTGACCCTTGAACCACCTAGTACCTACCAACCTGCGTACCCCACCAGTCCCGCAATACATACAATACGACAACAAACCAAACATCCCAATTCCCAAAAGAAAAGGAAAAAAAGCCATCTCAGCAAAACCATCTCATTCTCATCACAATGCCCGCGGACCCCCTCCCCACGAAAATTGGCCTCGTCCTCTTCCCCGGCTTCCAATTCATGGACGTAGCCGGCCCCATCGATGCCCTAAACATCCTCTCCAACACACAACCCATATCTCTCACCATCCTCGCGGCCTCCCTTCCCCCCGTAACAACCAAGAACTTCGTGCAAGAAGAAGCCGGCTCCTCGCACGCAGTATCGCTGGTGCCGACGCACACGTTCGCCGACGCGCCCGAGGACCTAGAAGTCTTGATTGTGCCGGGGGGGTTAGGGTCGCGGAAAGAAGAGAATTTTAAGCCTGTGGTCGAGTTTTTGAAGGGGTATAAGGGAAAGGTGAGGTGGATATTGACGGTTTGTACGGGGTCGGAGCTTTTGGCTAAGGCGGGGTTGTTGGAAGGGAGGAGGGCGACTACGAATAAGAGGGCGTTTAATCAGGTATGTTTTGTTGTGTGCCACGTCTTTGTTGTGCTTTGATTTTTGTTTGCAGGGCGGCGAGAAACATACTTTGGACGTGCCGTGACTGACTCGGTGTAGATCAAAGCAGACCACCCAGACGTCAATTGGATTGCGAAGGCTCGGTGGGTGGTAGATGGCAATATCTGGACGAGCTCTGGGATCTCTGCGGGTATCGATCTTGCTTTCGCTTGGATTGCTGAAGTATATGGGCAGGAGATTGCAGACCATATTGCAGACCGTAGTGAGTATGAGCGGAACCAGGACCCGAACAACGATCGATTTGCGGAGCGCTGGGGAGCTGTATAAGTCTGCGGAGTGAGCATTTAGAGGAGCGCCGATACTATCCAACTAAAGATATTTATACTTCAGTCGAATCCTGGCGGAAATGAAGAAAACCTCTTCTCTCGTTGAGGCTAATATTCTCTTCTCAATCCCCGTCCCCGTCTTTCTTCCAATATACCACGATGCCATTGAGCGCATTCATATGCAGCGCGAAATCCGAGAGCTCCGCTTGCTCCCTGTCTTGCAGGAACTTTCGCCCTAGCTCATTGCACTCATCAAGTACTTCTTGTCTACCATCCTCCTGTGCAAGACTCCCATAATCATCGCGTATCTGATTCCCAACATACAGTTCGGGATCATTACCTTTCAAGAACATTGGCAGCGCCAGATTCCAATCCACGAATGGAGAAAACATAAATGTATTGTGTGCAATGTGCGTTTCGATGCCGGTGGGGAGTACGTCGATGTCGAGGGCGCGAAGGAACGATGTATCGAGGGAGGTGAAGATGGGCTCTTGTGCGTACAGATTAATCGGGGTGGAGCTGTTATTTTGTTGCACTGCGTTGGGGTTAATTTCAAGCGGGCATTGATGTAGGCAGACATGCATACATAGCTTAGCAACAGCCATAAACAATACTAGCTGCCACATGGAGCGATATCGATGCTCCCAATCCAGGCTAAAGCTTCCGATGCCGATACACACGGCTTTTCTAACGCTCCAAGTCCTCCTGCCTAATATGGTTTCCACGTCTTTGGAGTACGATGTCTCGTTCCACCTCTCTTGGAGTCTTTTGAAGTTCTCCAATAGCTTATCGACAGTCAGACCTTCGACCATTCCAGTAGGTCGCGCTAACGCCCCATTCGCATCGTTCCAGTCTTTGTGTCCCCCCACCGATAGATTCGACAATCCATGCGTGATAACCGTCCAGCCGTCGTCACTCTGAATCTGTTTCCTTTTTACGCGCCCTCCCCTCGGCATGTTCACCGTTCTCTTCGTTCGCGACGGGGCGGCGCAAGTGACGACCTCGGGAGCACTGTTTCCGGGCCCATGGGCTAGGGTAGCAGTGGTGTGAAAGAAAGGAGACGTCTGTTCGGATGGAGAAAAGCGAGATTATAGACGTTAGTTTAGAGTTGCGGCGTGCATGGGCGCTTAGGAGTGGAAACCCCCGTCGGTGGTGAAGCGTGCGTGGGCGCGTAGAGAACAGCTCGCGGATGGAATTTTTGTGAATGAGGGGGACAGGGATGACGGATTTGGTATGGGTAGGGTGTGCGGTGGGGCCGTGGAGTGGGTTTCGGAAGCGATTCCGAGGGTTCGGAATTACGTGGTATGGAAAACTGGGATGAATGCTTCCACCACTATACTATGATCGATTTACGTTGGTGTGTAAGGTCGCTCACTGCGTAGCGAGACACACACCGTCACGAGACAAATGTCAAGTACTTTGAGTTTAGAATACAATAATAACCTAACAACGCTAGCCTTTCGACTTTTTCTGCTAATGTGAGGGATAACGTAGCAGGCAGGCGAAGGCACTTGAGATGAATGGGCTGTATTCGTATATATATAGACAAATCCTTGAGGTAAGCTCTAGGATGAGATTGTGAGTATATACCCGTGGGTCACGGGACCTGGCTAGGCCCGAATAGGTGCCGCGCACTTCCCGTAGGGGTCCCGGATCATAACAGGTGTGACAATAGCCCTCCCCTTTTTCGAGGGTCGTCCCGAGCCTCCAGGAGATGTATATCTCTTCTCCTGCCGGGATTCCTACGGATTCCACGTACCTAAAGAGGAAAAACCTATAACGGATTTAAAACCTCTAGTACTATATAGCTTATACTAGTACTATACTTATCGCGTAGGGGTACTAGGTAGTTTCCGCAATTACGAGAGGGATATCCTAACTAGAAGGGTTTATTTAAAGTAAATAGTAAATTACTATAGGTAAATAGATCTATGCCTCGCGCCTATACTAGTAGGGGATTGTCCTTTATAAAGTTACCTTTTAGTTTGCTAATTGAGTTTATTAGGAGAGGGCGCCTATAGGCTATCCTGCTAGGTCTTATTTAACGTATTCTAAAGGTTTAATATTAGTTGTATATTAAGCGTGATATTAAAGGTCTATTCCTAGTAATATTCTAAGGGGGTTCCTTATATACTCCGTTAGCGTATATTATAAGTAGATTTTTAGTAATTATTTAATAAAATTAGTATTTTTACGTCTACCGTTCTTAACTTAACTCTATTAGTAAGGTCTATTCCTAGTAATATTCTGAGGGGGTTCCTGCTAATACTCGTAGTTAATTTATTTAGGTAAGGTTATATGCGATATATAAAGTTCGCGATTATAAGTAAAGCTAGAGAGGGTTCTTAATACTGCTCTTTAGGTCTGCGATCTTGGGATATAAGCGGTGAGGGTACGCGAGGTACTTAGGGAGGTAAGTATAAAGGCGACCTCGCAGCTGCTAAAGTTCTTTACTTCCTATACCTTACTTCGTACCTATACTATAGCTATCGATATTAATATTATTAATAATAACGACCTCTTATAAGCTGTTCTTATGCTTCCTAAGTATCTCTAGCCCTAGCCGCCTCTAATAGCTAATTAGTATAAGAATTGCCTACTAGCCCTCGCCCCGCGCTAGTTCTTAGCTAAAGCGGTTAAGAAGGCTCTTTAGGAGCGAGACTACTCTTATCGCAATATCTATTTAAATTACGCGAAGTATACGGAGAAGTATCGTACTTATATCCCCGTAAGTAGCTTAATTATTACCTACTTCTATTACTAACCGTAATATAGATTAGTCCGTATTTCTATAGGGCGTTTAACGTCCTAGAGTACGTAATTATTATTAATTAGCGCCGTATTAGCTAACTCTAAGCTAATAAGGACGACTACGAGAAGAAGAAGGCTAGGTACCTTAAGGAGATCTATAATCTCGCCTAAGATATTAACTAAGGCCTAATTAACTACTAAGCCTTTATTAAGAGAGAGACTAGCGGTAATACTAAACGTAAAGCTAAGTAGAATCGTACCTAGGCGCTATCCTAAGAGCGCAACTATAAGCGCTATAAGGTATATACCTAGAAACCCTCTAGGGATTACTCGGCTAATACCTATATAGAAAAGACTTAGGAGTATTAGGAAATATATACTAACTAACTTCGCCTCGCCTAAGCTATAGAAGTAGTATTTTACTAAGGTTAATACCTAGGGTAGACCTAAGGAGGTAGAGAATCGTAAGCGTCGATTCTACTACTTTAGCCCTAAAATTCCCTTAGCTAGTACTAAAGAGACGCTACCTAGGAGTATATCTAATATTTCTCTGCGTTAAGAATTTAGAAAATTAATCCTATATATAATCTAAATTAAAAGTTCTTCTAGAGTCTACCTCTGCGCTTTTTACCTATAACGTTTTCTTCCTAACCTCTTTTTGTAGCTTTGCCTGGTAGGTTTCTTTTTAGGGTATAAGATTAATCCCTAGGATTTAACTAGTATTTCTATAGTAGTTCGTTATAGTTATTAAGGTAACTTTCTAGTTCCTAAGTATTCTAATCGTTGCCCTAGCCTACTTACTTAATAAGAAAGCTTCGTCCTTATATCGTAGTCCTATAGGCTAGTATAGCTTTAATCTTAAAGCGTTACGCATCTTTAAGTTTAACGGGTCCTAGTTAAAAGGTCGAACCTTTCCTTAGGGGGTTAAATTTCTTAAGTAATAATATATAGAATACGGGATATAGCCGGCCTATACCCGGAGCTAGCTTAAGAACGTAGGTAAGCTTACTTTACTATTTTAGGATATAGAAAGGCCCTAAGTATTAAGCGTTAAGCTTTTTATATAGGCGTTTAGTTTTTAAGTTTATAGACTTAAGGAGGACTAGATCGCCTTCTTTAAAGTACTTATCCGTCCTTTTTGAGTTATACTAACGTTATTAACTTTCCTAGGCTCGTTTTAGGGAGTCTATAATAAGGTGCTATTAATTAGCCCGGTCTTATAGAAATCCTTCTACTTACTAATGGATTTACGGAGTCTTCCCGTCTATATCCTAGTCTATAGGTAGTAGCCGTAGCTAGTAATCGTCTATAATTCTATTAAAACCTTTAGGTTTAACGCCGAAGGCTACTTCGATAGGGTAGCGACCGTAACTTAAATAAATCTTTAAGTTATAGGCGTATTTCGCTATACTTAATAGACTTGCCTAGTCGTCTTACTAGTAGCTAACGTATATTCGTAGGAAAGCTTTAAGTTCTTAATTTATTTATTTAGTCTGCCCGTCTATCTAGGGGTAGAACGCTATACTTATACGCAGCGTTACGTTTATATAGAAATAGATGTTTGACTAGAATTTACTTATAAAGACTAAGCCTCTATCTAAGATTATTAAATCTAGTAGACTATATTTAGAAAATACCTCCCTAAATAGTAGCTTTATTAGTATTCGGGTAGTAGTAGTTTTCTCTACGGGAATATAGCGGGTATACTTCGTAAACTAGTCTATAAGTATAAGAATTGTATTAGCTACTTTCCCCCCTTCGTCTTTAGACGGAGGTAGGTTAGTAATAAAGTCTAAGAAGTAATATTGCTATAGTTCTATTAGTAGGGGAATTAATTTAAGTAATCCCTATAGTTTATACCTTCTAACTTTATTTAGTTAGTAATTAATATATCCTTTAATATATCTATAGACGTTGGCTTAAAGTTTTAGCTAAAAGTACTTACGTTTAAGCACTTTAATAGTCTTGTCTTCGCCGTAATATCCGCCTAATAGGTTATTATAGTTCCTTATAAGAATAGCTATATAGAGAGCCTTATTTTTAGGAATCTATACTTTTCTAGACCTCCGTAGGACTCCCTCTAGGTCGATTAACTAGCGTAGTAAGCCCTTACGCACTTCCCCTTTATTGTATTTCTATATAAGTAATACTTTCTTATAATAAGCTATATCACGTTCTTGTATATCCCGTATATATTACGAGAGGGCTATAGGTATTTCCTAAACGGCTAGCGTATCCGCTTATACGGCAGCTAATACAAGGGTATGCGAGGATTAGGTTTGCTATAGGTATTCCTATGCTCGCTCTTTAAGTAGGTTCTCCCCCTAAGTAGTAGGGATAGAGAGAACTAATAATGTATCGTCTAAAACTAGCGCTATACTAGGGGATCCCGTAATAAGGTTATTCGCGAAGCGGCCGGGAAGTAGACTCCCCTCCTATGGTAAGTCCTTAGTACTATTATTATACGCTAACTATCGACTAGCGTAGCTTACCTTAAGCGTCTAGAGAGCCTATACTCGAAGTTTATTTTATAGTGTTAGTAATATTATATCGCGTAACGTTCTTCTTTTGCCTAGCTAAAATCTATTAGTATAGTTAGGACGTCGGGATAGCGTATCTATAGGGTTTTTACTGCTAGGGTAGTATTCGATTTAGAAGTCGAACTAGGCGAGTTCTTTAGCCTACCTTACCTACTTTAGGGTTAAGGTTTTCGTACTTATAAAGTACTTAAGATTATTATAGTTAGTAAGTACCTAGATTATACTTAGAGAGTACTTAAAGTAATATCTCTATATTTTAAAATAATCTACGATAGCCTAGAGTTCTTTGTTATAGGTGTTTTATTAGACCTACGCTTCTACGAATTTCTTACTATAGAAAGCCACGGGCTTCTAGTATTTCTTAGAGCTTATATCTATTAATTAAGGTTATAGAATAATACTAGTAAAGGCGAATTCGGAGGCGTCTATAAGTAGTATAACTAGCTTACGCGGGTTGAAATACTGTAGTACTGGGGCCTTTATAAAGTAGCTTTTTAACTCCTAAAAGGCGGACTAGACGTTGTCTAGGTATATCTAAGGGAGGTACTATCTCGTTAGCCCTTTCCTATTCTTTTTAACTAGATTAATATTATCTAGCGCTTTTACGGCGGTAGTAATATAGTTAGTTAGTAGTCTAACGATATTAGAGTAATTAAAGATAAATCTTTAATAGAAGTTTATAAATTCTAAGAATACTTAGAGATCTTGATAGTTCTTAGGCTCTAGCTATTCGTTAATAGTTTATACCTAAACGGGGTCTATTATAACCCCCTAGGGAGTTATAATAAAGTCTAAGAACTTGATAGACTTTATAAAAAAGGAATACTTTAAAGCTTTAGCGTATAACTTCTATTTATATAGTTGCTTAAGGACCTCGCGCACGTAGCGTTCGTAATCTTTCTCGTTCTCTAAATAGATAAGGATATCGTCTAAGTATATAATACAGGTAATATCTAGGAGTCTACCTAGATATTTATATATATACGTTTAGAACGACGCGGAAGCGTTAGATAAACTAAAGAATAGTACTAGGTACTTAAAGTACCTATACTAGGTCTTAAACGTAGTCTTTTATTCGTCCCCTTTCTTAATCTATAGTCTATAATATACGTTCTAGAGGTCGAGTTTTATAAAGACTTTTACTCTTAATAACTATTCTATTATCTCGCTTACGAGTAGAAGGGGGTAATGGTTTTTAATTGTTATATTATTTAGCCCTCTATAGTTAACGTAAAGATAGAGAGTCCTATCTTATTTTAGTACGAACAGGATTAGGGTACTAACTAGTAATTTACTAGGTCTAATCTATCCTCTCTCTAGAGTATTATTAAGGTATTCTTGTAGAATTTCTAATTCCCTTATAGAGAGGTTATAAATAGGTTAGTTTAGTAGTATTTTACCGTCGATTAAATTAATAGTATAGTTATATTCCGAATTTTAAGGGATTATCTAAGTATTAGCTATATTAAAGATATAGAGTTAGTTATAAAGATATTTAGGTATATACTTAAGGTCTTTAGGATTAATACCTTGGTTTTTATACTCTTTAGAGAGTGCCTGGTAGTAGGCCGGGGACTACTAGTTGCTAGTATTCTTTCTTTTTAGTAAGGTAGTGCGTTAAGAGTTACTATATTTACTAATTACTTTTAGGCGATTAACTATAGCTTTAGGTAACTACTAAAGCTTAGGGTAGCTCTTAATATACTTTTCTAGTCTTACGACGACTTCGTCGTATACCTACTTTAGCTAGAGAAGTCCTTATCTTTAATACTATAGTTCTTAGTCTTAGATATCTCCCTCTACTAGTTTAGTTTTATCCTTGGGAGACTATTCTCTATCTAGAGTAGGGTACCCTATAGTTTCTAAGGTAGTTCTAAGAGGGTCCCGTAGGATTACCCGTTGTTCCTCGCTTATTAGAGATCTAGCGTAAAAAGTACCTAGGTAGAGTATATATACTCTTTCCCCTTTCTAGAGGTTTTCTAGTAGAGTTTTAGTATTTGGCTCTATAGCTAGTCGCTCCTTAATTAATACTTTGCGTTTCTACTAGACGAAGTTGCCCTTAACGGGGTCTATCGCGGTATCTATCTAGTACTACTATAGCAAGCCTAGAATAACGTCGTAGCCTTTTATAGGAGCGGACTAGAACGTTTAATTAGTAATTAATTTTAGGATACCTTCTTAATCGACGACGTCCGTCGTAACTCGGAATAGCTCGCCTAACCTTAGAGGTATTCCTAAGATTTAGTAAGTGTCGGGTTTGTACGCAATGTTAACCTTTAGGAGTTTAAGCTATAAAGCTATGTCTTCCCTAATAATATTTAAGTTAGATCTAGAATTGTAAAGTGCCCGGAGGGTAATAGGAGATCGCCCGGGACGAGGAATAACTACATCGAATTATATTCGATGGATTCGTCCGCTAGTCTCTAGCCCTATAGGTAACCCTTCTAGGTAGGCTATAAGGGTCTCCTGTTTCCCTAGTCCTTATCCTAGTTCTAACGTTAACGGTTCTTCTAGTAATCCTTTCTATTGCTGTTAGAGCTCTACTATCTCTGCGGGTAAGGTATAGAGCTAGTTAAAGAGGGAGTAGTTAATAATTATACTACTTATTTAGGGGAGTTTAAACGGTTCTAGTTGCTTAACTATTTACGATCTTGCTTCTTCTCCTAGTTACTACCTTATTCCTAATTTAGAGTAGAGAGAGACGCTTTACGTTTCTCCTAGTACCCTTTTATAGAAGAGGTAGCTGGAGTATACCGGTTACCTATCTAGGTATTGCTTGTTAATGCGACTACTTATATAGCGGTCTCTACGTCGTATATAGCTCTCTTAAAGGATTGCTAATTAGTAACGTTTTTAAGCTGTCTACTACGTCGTATTTTAATTCTAATTACTTCTAGCGTCTTACTCTAAACGAGGGATATCTTAATCTAATCGCCTAATATTTTGCCTTCGAATAATCGAGTCTTAAGCTTTGCTTTAAGGTTAGTAAGATAGTTAAAGAATTCCGTAAAGGAATACTCTAGTCTCTAAGACGTATTCTAGAGCTTTTAGTAGTTCTAGTACTAGGTAAGTACTGGGTCCTCTACAAGCTCTCTAAGTCTCTAGATTAATCTAGCCTATATTATAATAGTCTAGTCGTTATTTACCGCTTAGTTGAGGATATTATAATACGGCTCGTACTTAATCTAAGTAACCGCAAATATAAGTCGTTAGATTGTATCCTTCTCTACCTAGTAAAGGTGGAACTAATTATTTATATCTCGAATCTATCTGTCGAAATGCGAGGTTGAAGGGGCTAATAATTTTAACCTAAGAGTAGGGATATCTTTCGATTTTATTAGTATCGCAATTCCTCGCTGATTATAACTAGAATCCGTAGCTATAGGTACGTTCCTAGGTAGTCCTAGGGATATGCCGTTAACTTCGCGGATAGCCGCAATATATTCTAAGAGGGAGTCGATTTCCTCCTTAGGTACTTAGGTACGTCTAAGTTCTCTTAGCTCTTTATATAAGTCGATTAGATATAACCGACTTAGATCTAGCTCGGGACCTGCCTAGGAAGTATCCGGGATGGTGTCGCGCCGTATAGGTATAATATTAGCGCCTGTGCCTCTAGTACTGGCGCGTTCTGCGGAGTTGTATATTAGTCGCAATATAAGGGGTAATCCTTGGCGTTCTAATAGATCGCGCAGCGCATCGCTCGAATAGGCTAAACCATCGTTGTCTTTATTATCTTTAGCCTCTTAAATCCCCGGGTTTTGCCCCTAGAGGTTCCTGGCGGTCCCCGTAGGAGTGCCGCGTATGGTAGTGACTGATGGTTCGCCCAGGGGGTTTGTTTTGTCCCCCTCCTGACGTGGGATTTCTTCCACGTCGCTATCGTCAACTGTAGCACTGATCGTCCGAGAGGTGCTATCTTGACGTAACTTCTCCATTGTTCGGGTGGAGATATTTCGTTCGTCGGTAGAGGGATCTGCTGTTTTCCCTCTTCTGGTGCGGTTCGTCGTACCCATCTTCGGGATGGGTCGGGGTATCGTCCGGAACGTGTTCGGGAGGATAGGTCTTCGAATCGCAAGTATCTCTACCCAACTACTATCCTGAAAGGAGTAGGAAGGATTTAAATTGTGAGGGATAACGTAGCAGGCAGGCGAAGGCACTTGAGATGAATGGGCTGTATTCGTATATATATAGACAAATCCTTGAGGTAAGCTCTAGGATGAGATTGTGAGTATATACCCGTGGGTCACGGGACCTGGCTAGGCCCGAATAGGTGCCGCGCACTTCCCGTAGGGGTCCCGGATCATAACAGGTGTGACACATATTTCTCTTTAGTATTAAACTACTAACGCTAAATATTAGACAGAATCCTAAACAGAAGGGCCTTAGATTATTCCCTTTTAGAGGAACCCGTATTTTATTAGTTAGAGCGTAGAAATCGCCTAGGTTAATGCTATACTTTCTAGCAAAACTCGCTATAAGCGAGTTACTATTATTAGACTTAGCGGCGTTAAAAAGACACAATTAGCGCTCGAATTTGCCTACTAGTAGCGAGAAAGACAGCTAGACTACTTAGTATTTTAGATACTAGTAGCTAATATTAAGAGTATACTAGAGGCGTACCTAGAGATTAGCTAGTAGATTCTAATCCCAAGTTCTAAGTAGGAGAAGGCAGATATATAAAAACTCGTTTACTATTAGCTAAGTTAAGAAAAATCTAGTCGCTAGCTACTAGTGTTCGATAACGCTAATAGTATCGACTTCTAGATAGAGAAAGTAGGTAACACACTAGGCTTTAGCCGTCGAATTAATAATCTACTAAAGAGTAAATACGGCTCTATTCTATTTATAACGCGAAGCCGAAAGGCAGCGATAAAGCTTGCTAGTAAGAACGTGGTCTTAGTTAGCAAGATAGATGAAACTATAGCGAAAGACTTACTAGCGTAATCCTTAACTAACCTAGGCCTACTAGCTAATGGGAAAGCTACCACAGATCTGCTCTAGTAACTTACCTATCTCCCCCTTGCGATTATCTAAGCTACTACTTATATTAATAAGAACGAAATTATACTAGTAGATTATGTAGCGCTTCTTAATAATATAGAGTAGAATAAAATTAAACTCCTAAGCGAAGAATTTAAGGACGAAGAATAATATAAGAATAGTAAGAACCTAGTTATAATAACGTGGCTTATTTCGTTCAAGCAGATCCGGAACTATAAGCCGCTAGCGGTAGAATACTTATCGTTTATATTATATATAGATGCGAAAGATATTCCGTAGTCGCTCCTCCTACTAGTAGAGTTAGTAAAAAAGGCTATTAATACTATTAGAACGCTTACTACTTACTCCTTTATTACTAAATAGAAGGTAGGCTAACTCTTAGACCTATATTAGCTTATATATTTTGCGATAAGGAACTGGCTACGGGTAGACGGTACTCTTAGAGTATAGGTAGTAACTACTTTAGTACGACTAGAGGAGGTCTTTCTTAATAAGGACTATATAAATAGAAGCGTATAGAGAATATACCTACCGCACGCATAATATACTTTAGAGATAGAGGAAAATAGATTAGAAAGAGAAAAGGCGGGATTACTTTAGAAGTTTGCTATATATACCTATAGTAATAGAAGGTATAATAAGTTAGAATAGGCTTTCGTGTAAGTAATAGAGACGAGAAAGAGGGTGCTTAGGGAGGAGCATCTAGACACGCTAACTAGTATGGCTAACCTAGTGTCGACGTACAGGAATTAAGGGCGGTAGAAGGAGGCCGAAGAGCTAGACGTATAGGTAATAGAGACGTTTAAGAGGGTGCTTAGGAAGGAGCATCCTTACACGCTAACTAGTATAGCTAACCTAGCGTTAACGTACAGGAATTAAGGGTGGTAGAAGGAGGCCGAAGAGCTGTAGGTGCAAGTAATAGAGACGTTTAAGAGGGTACTTAGGAAGGAGCATCCTTTTACGCTAACTAGTATGGCCAACCTAGCGTCGACGTACAGGAATTAAGGGTAGTAGAAGGAGGCCGAAGAGCTAGACGTGCAAGTGATAGAGACGAGCTCGAGGGTGCTTAAGGAGGAGTATCCAGACACGCTAACCAGCATAGCTAACCTAGTATTAACGTACTAGAATTAAGGGCGGTAGAAGGAGGCCGAAGAGCTAGAGGTACAAGTAATAGAGACGAGAAAGAGGGTGCTTAGAGAGGAGCATCCAGATACGCTAGCCAGCATGGCCAACCTGGCGTCGACGTACAGGAATTAAGGGTGGTAGAAGGAGGCCGAAGAGCTGTAGGTGCAAGTGATAGAGACGAGAAAGAGGGTACTTAGGGAGGAGCATCTAGACACGCTAACTAGTATAGCTAACCTAGCGTCGACGTACAGGAATCAAGGGCGGTGGAAGGAGGCCAAAGAGCTGGACGTGCAAGTAATGGAGACGAGAAAGAGGGTGCTTAGGGAGGAGCATCCTTCCACGCTGACTAGTATGGCTAGCCTAGCGTCGACGTACAGGAATCAAGGGCGGTGGAAGGAGGCCGAAGAGCTGGAGGTGCAAGTGATGGAGACGAGCTCGAGGGTGCTTAGGGAGGAGCATCCTTCCACGCTAACTAGCATAGCTAACCTAGCGTCGACGTACTAGAATCAAGGCCAATGGAAGGAGGCGGAAGAGCTAAACATGCAAGTGATAGAGACGAGCTCGAGGGTGCTTAGAGAGGAGCATCCCAACACGCTAACCAGCATGAATAATCTCGCCTACACATTGAAGTCCCAAAGCCGCGACGAGGAGGCCCTCTCTCTAATAGAAGTATACTTTTAGCTGCGCAAATAAATTCTTAGGGAATAATATCTTAACACAAAGTCGTCGCTTAATACATTAAATAAGTGGCAGGTACGGAACGTTAAGATAGACCTATAATATCGCATTAGTACGTAAAATATAAAGTAGAATAGTATAAACTACGTAATTAAGCATAAAATAAACGATATCTAATATAACGATTCAATTTAATGGTAGCAGTTACTATAACACGCGGTAAGTATATGTGACACCTATTACAGTCCGGGACCCCTACGGGAAGTGCTCGGCCCCTAACGGGGACTAGTCAGGTCCCGTGACCCACGGATATACTCCGAACCCTAAACCCTTAAGCTTCCCTTAAGGATTTGTCTCTCTTTACATATATTAATACAAGCCTATTACATCTCACGTGCCTTACCTACCTACTAGTTATCCCTTATAATTTAAATCCTTCGTACTCCTTTTAGGATAGTAGTTAGGAAAAGACACCTGCGATACGAAAGACCTATCCTCCTAAACGAGTTCCGGACGATACCTAGACCTATCTTAAAGATAGGCACGATAAACCGTACTAGGAGAGAAAAAGTAATAAACTCCTCTCTAGATAGACTACACGCCTCTAATAGAGCGATAGAGAAACTACGTTAAGATAGTACCTTATAGACAATTAGCGTTAAGGCGAGCAACGATAGCGATATAGAAGAAATCCTACGTTAGACTAGAGATAGAATAAATCCCTATAGTAGCCTATTAACTACCGCTATTCCTAGTACTCCTATAGGAACTACTAGGCAACTCTAGGGCGAGGAGCCGGATATTAAAGAGGCTAAAAATAATAAAAATAACGACGACTTAGCCTATCTAAGTAATCGACTATACAATCTACTAAGTCGCTAAGAGTCGCCTTAGACGACGCGACTAATATAACCCGCGTATATACCTAAAGAAAGTACCTAAAATAGAGGTATATACGCTAATATTATACTAATTAGACGCGATATAGTACTAGATACTTTCCAGATAGGTTACGAGATAGACCTAAATCGGCTATACCTAGTTAAGCTATATAAAGAACTACGGGAACTTAGACGTAGTAAAGCACCTAGCGAAGAGATCGACAATCTTAAGAAATATATTATACTTATCTATAAAGACCTTAGGATTACCCTAGTACCTATTAGGACTATACACGTTACTACGGATAACAGTAATAATAGACGAGGAATCGCTATACTAATAAAATTAAAAGACGTTCTAATACTAGGATTAAAGATATTAGTACTATTAATCTTATATCTTAACTAATAGATTCGGGAGATAAATAACTAGTTCCGCCTTTACTAGGTAGAGGAGGATACCGTCTAACGCTTAATATTTACGGTTATATAAATAAAGTACGAGCCGTATTACGATATTCTTAACCGAGCGGTTAATAATAATTAGACTATTATAATATAGTTTAGACTAATCTAGAGACTCTAAGAACTCGTAGAGGACCTAGTACTTACCTAATACTAGAACTACTAGAAGCTCTAGAATATATTCTAGAGACCTAAATATTCTTTTACGGAATTCTTTAACTACCTTACTAACTTTAAAGTAAAACTTAAGGCTTAATTATTTAAAGGCAAGATAGTAGGCGATTAAATTAAGATATCCCTTATTTAGAGCAAGACGCTAGAAGTAATTAGAATTAAAATATAGCGTAGCAGATAGCTTAAAAACGTTACTAACTAGTAATCCTTTAAGAGAGCTATATAGGACGCAGAGACTACTATAAATACTACTATATAACTAAGTAATACCTAGATAGGTACCTAGTATACCCTAGTTCTCTCTTCTATAAAAGAGTATTAGAAGAAGCGGAAAGCTTCTCTCTTAGCTTAAAACTAGGGGTTAGAAAACTACTAAGAAAAGAAGTAAGACCGTAAGTAGTTAAGTAACTAGTAATACTCTAACTCCTCTAACTAGGTAGCGCTATCCTCTACTACCTTATCGTCTACTAGTTCTATACCTTACCCGCAGAGATAGTAGAGCTCTAATAGTAATAGAAGAGAATACTAGAAGAACCGCTAGCAGCTAACTTAAGAGAAAGACTAAAGAAACGGGAAGCCCTTATAGCCTACCTAGGCGGACTACCTCTAGGGCTAAAGATAAGTAGAAGAATACGTCGAATTATACTTAACGTAGTTATCTTACGTCTCGAAAAAACTCCCGTTACTCTTTAGGCGCTTTACAACTCTAGGTTAGACCTTAATATTATACGGAAGGACGTAGCACAGCAGCTTAACCTCCTAAAGGCGGATATTATATATAAGCCTAACGCGTACTAGATATTAGGGATACCTCTAAAACTAGAAGATCCCTTCTAAATTATAATAGATATCGCTAATCGAAAAGACGTCTTAAAAATAATTACTAATTAAATATTCTAGGCTACGCTAATAGAAGGCTATAACGTAATCTTAGAATTACTATAGTAATACTAAGTAAATACCGTAATAGATCCCGTTAAAGGTAACTTCGTATAGTAGAAGCGTAAAGTATTAATTAAGGAACGTCTAACTATAGAAATATACGCCGAATTACTACTAAATAATCTTAGAGAAGGTAAAAAGGTATACGTACTCTATCCTAGTACGTTTTACGCTAGATTCTTAATACTTAAGAAATAGCAGGCTATCCTTTAGAACCCCTCTAGAAACTCCTTAGAACTAATAGGATACCTAACTCTAGATAGAGACTAGTCTTCTAAAAATAAGACTAAACCCGTAGGAGGAAATATTAAAGATAAGGAGTTATAGTACTAATAATAAGGGCTCTTATAGCTTAGGCAAGCGTATAATAGAGTCGCGGTAAGATTAGAAAAATGCGTAAAGAACTACCTAGAGCTAGAGTAGCTACCGCGGGTAATAGTTAACTGTCTTAGATCTATAGATTAGTATAGCCCTCCCTAATAAGCTACCTTACTAAAGGGAAAGAATACTAGGGAAAGGTAGTCTCTAGGTAATACCTAAGTACTCTCTAAAGAATACGAAGTCTATAAAATAGACCTAGAAGACCTTAAATTTATCTCTAAATACCTCTATAACTAACTCTATATTTTTAATATAGCTAACGCTTAAAAGATACTCTAGAACTTAGAGTATAATTATACTATTAATCTAATTAATAGTAAAACTCTACTAAACTAACCTATCTATAATCTATCCGCTAGAGAGCTAGAGATTCTATAGGAATACCTTAATAATACTCTAGAGAGAAAATAGATTAGACTTAGTAAATTACTAGTTAGTATACTAATCCTCTTTATACTAAAGTAAAATAGGACGCTCTATCTTTATATAGACTATAAAGGGCTAAATAATATAATAATTAAGAACTATTACCTAATCCCGCTTACGAGTAAGATAATAGACTAGCTATTAAAGGTAAAAGTATTTATAAAACTCGACCTCCGCGACGCGTACTATAGGCTATATATTAAGGAAGGAGATAAGTAGAAAACCGCGTTTAAGACCTAATATAGGTACTTTAAGTACCTAGTACTACTCTTTAGTTTATTTAACGCTTCTATATTATTCTAATTATATATTTATAAATATCTTAGTAGACTCCTAGATATTACTTATATTATATACTTAGATAATATTCTTATCTACTTAGAGAATAAGAAGAATTATAAATAATATATTTATAAGGTCCTTAAGTAATTATATAAATAGAAGCTATATACTAAAGCCTTAAAGTATTTCTTCTTTATAAAGTCTATTAAATTCTTAGGCTTTATTATAATACTCTAGAGCGTTATAATAGACCCTATACGGGTATAAACTATTAAGAAATAGCTAGAGCCTAAAAACTATTAAGATCTCTAAGTATTCTTAGAATTTATAAACTTCTATTAAAGATTTATCTTTAATTACTCTAATATTATTAGACCCTTAGTTAACTATCTTACTACCGCCTTATTAGCGCTAAAAGAGGTTAAACTAACTTAAAAGAATAAGAAAGAACTAATAAGATAGTACCTTTTCTAGGTATACCTAGATAGTATCTAGATAGCTTTTAGAAAACTAAAAGACTACTTTATAAAAGCCCTAGTATTATAGTACTTTAACCTGCGTAAGCTAGTTATATTACTTACGGACGCCTTAGAATTTATAATAGCTAGTATTATTCTATAACCTTAATTAATAGATATAAGCTCTAAAAAATACTAGAAACTAGTAGCCTTCTATAGTAAGAAATTCGTAGGTCTATAGGTCTAATAGAATACCTATAATAAAGAGCTCTAGGCTATTATAAATTATTTTAAAATATAGAAATATTACTTTAAGTACTCTCTAGATATAATCTAGGTACTTACTAACTATAATAATTTTAAGTACTTTATAAGTATAAAGACCTTAACTCTAAAGTAGGTAAAGTAGGCTAAAGAACTTACCTATTTTAACTTCTAGATTAAATACTACTCTAGTAGTAAAAACTCTATAGATATACTATCCTAACGCCCTAATTATACTAATAAATTTTAGCTAGGCGAAGAAAAAACGTTACGTAATATAATATTACTAACGCTATAAAATAAACTTTAAGTATAGGCTCTCTAAATGCCTAAGGTAAGCTACGCTAGTTAATAGCTAGCGTATAATAATAGTACTAAGGACTTACTATAGAAGAGTAGTCTACTTCCTAGCCGCTTCGCGAATAACCTTATTACGGGATTCCCTAGTATAGCGCTAGCTATAAATAATACGTTATTAGTTCTCTCTAGCCCTACTACTTAAAGGAAGAACCTACTTAAAGCGCAAGAATAGAACTACCTATAATAAACCTAATCCTTATATACCCTTATATTAGCTACTATATAAGAGGATGCGCTAGCCGTTCGAGAAATACCCGCGGCCCTCTCGCAATATATCTAAGATATATAAGAACGTAATATAGCCTATTATAAGAAAGTACTACTTATATAAAAATATAAAAGAGGGGAAGTACGTAAAGGCTTACTACGCTAGTTA